>JAJPGS010001619.1:725000-850000 GCA_028654335.1 Alnus rubra | reverse complement strand
TTTCCTGACATGTTTTAGGGTATTGCAGTTTGTTGGAGGAAGGGGGCACAATATTTACCTTTGAAGGAAACAGGAGAGAATGTTCTCTGAAATTGGTTCTTAAAGTTCACAGTCCCCAATTTTTTTTTTTTGAAAGAGAGTTATAGGCTTTTCATTAAAGACTCATAAGAAACCACCAAGATTGGTGTACATAATTCAACCACCGTATAGGTGTACACACATCATGAGTCCACAAACAGATTGCTAACAACAAAACCTAGCCAAACAGAAAGGTGCCCCTACAACAGCATAAACAACTTTTACTTGAACTGGGAGAAGGCCACACGATCTGGGCAGGAAACCAATGACTAGGTTGATCGAGCGCAGAGCAATCTGGGGAAGAAAACTCTCAGACCATCATAGGCAGTTGCTACGAAGAAACCCAAGCCAAACAGAAGGGTGCCTCTACAGAAGCATAAAAACTGTTACTTGATCTGGGAGAAGGCCACACGTTCTGGGCTAAAAAGCCAATGACTAGTGTTAAGCCTGAAAAACAGAGCAAAACCGCCAGATGATGGACAGAATACCATAGAGCACCCAAAAAAGAGGCAGCCGTCGGAGGAAAAACCGTCGTCGACGGCGCGTGGAGCCCACGCGCCTCCACCGGCGACGTCGCGTGAGGCACAGAAAGAGCCGCAGCAGCGGACAACCGCCGGAAAGCCTCGGCCACAACCAGAACCGACAAAAGATGCGGGCGTGGCACACACGCCTATCCGGAGGGAGGAAAACCCCAGGCACGTGCACACCACGCGCCGGTGACCTTTGAGCGTCTCGACCGGAAAGGACGGTGGAGGGAGCAGAGGACGACGACGGGGGCGGCTGGGTGGCGCGTGTCGTCAGAACATGGACGGAACTGAGCAGATCTGGCACCAAAGAAAATTGTGAATTTAAGCCTCTTCCAGATCTACCCACCGGGGGCACCAACAGCAGCTTCTCCGCTTCAGGGCCTCTGAATGGGTGTTTTTACCAAACAAAACAGAAAAAACAACGACAAACAAATAAAGAAACAAAACCACCATAGTCCAAAACGGACTAGGGGACTAAAACCACCACCGGAACAAGTCCGGGGAGACAAAACTCCACAACCATATTGGTTGGGAGACTCTAGCCTCCACTGGACCAACCCAGGGAGGAATCAAAACCTCTAAAGCCCCGAGGGGCTAAGAGGACACAACAAAGGCCGGGAGGAGGGGGGCTAGCCCCCCTCCCAGGCGAACAAAAGCTGGCTTTTGGAGAGGTTTTGGAGAGAGAGGTTTGGAGAGAGAGAGGAAAGAATTACACAGTCCCCAATTTTACTGGAAGGTGTCTTGGGATATTTTTTTTACAAGGATCACATGCCCACATATATAGTGTTTAAATTAGTGGGGTTATTTTGAAAAAAAAAAAAAAGTAAATTGAAAGAATAAGCCATGCATTATGTGGCCTTTAAATTTTCAGAATTTTCTCCCCACCACTGATGAGCACTAGACTATTTTGATCAGGTCATGACACGGGCTGATTTAGGCCTTGCAGATGCATATATTGATGGCGATTTTTCTTTCACTGATAAAAATGATGGTCTTCTGAATCTTTTTATGGTAAGATGATTGATCTGAGCCTGACACCAATCTGTTAACAGAAATGCTCAAAGCCAGATATATATATGTTATTTTTCTGCAGAATTTGCCCTGCTGATTAATTTGTTTTTCAGATTCTTATTGCCAGCAGAGACTCAAATTCCTGTGTCTCAAAATTGAGTAAGAGAAGGTATATTGCAACTGGCAGACTTTGCTGTGATATTACTATTGGCAATCTCCTCAATTGCACTAGATTGAGCCTTCACCTTTCGTTTGTTTCAGGGGCTGGTGGACGCCATTGCTATTCACAGCTTTTATAGCATCTGCAAAACATTTTTTCAAGCATGTTTTAAGGCAAAACACTCTCACAAAGGCTTGCAGGAACATCTCTCGTCATTATGAACTGGTATAAGATTATATGTGGGTTTGGCTTTGCGGCTTCAAAACCTATGGAATGAAAAAAATAGTAGTTTTAAAATGTAGTTAAGTATTTGATAAAATTGTAATTAGCCTTTAACATCGTGCTTTTTTAAAAATATATCCCTTTGCCTATGATTTGAAAACGTTGAACTTTTTTTTTTTTACATTTTCAAACCGTCATTTTTTATGAACAGACTCCCAAATGGAATACTTTTGGCGATTTTGTTTAAAAACGCGCTTTAACTACAAAAATATATGAGTTTTGTGGCTGACTTTTAGTGGCCTTTCAGGATGTCTGAAAGGTCACTAAATAACACTGACGTGTGAATAGTGATCTTTCTAGAAGGTTAATAATCAGGAGTCAGTATTCATGATTTAGTGGCGTGTTTTTGAGTAACACAACACGGCATATTTAGTGGCTTTAGTGGCGTGTCAACCAGCAGTGACACGCCACTAATTAAGACAAAAAAAAAAAAGAAAAAAAAATAATTTTACGCTAATGCACGGTAAAGCATTTTCCCAGCTTGTTTAATCCCCAGCCAATCATGGTCACACAACACCAAAACCAAAACCCCAGTTTGGTTGCTGGGAAAATTCAAAGGAGCGAAATCCTACATCATGGGATCTGGGTATGTCTAAAACAACCATATTATCTCATTCCAGCTGAGTATAACCATCCAATTTTCATTTTTTCTTTTTGGATAAACAACAAAATACTGTAACCAAAAGCAAACATCAACGCATTCAACCCATTCAACAAAATACAGTAACGAAATCCCTCAAAAACCAAACAATAACAAAAATAAAAAAATGAAACACAACAAAATAACAAAAATCCCTTTAACCCATTCGGTTCCCCAACCGAAAACAAGAAGAAAATACCCAAAAATTTACCTTCATCAGAGAGGCACTAACCGTACGGGTGGACGACGTTGGTGGTCTTCGGCGATCGTGGGTGGATGGCGTCGGTGGTCTTCGGTGGTCGTGGGTAGACGGCGTCGAACCTGGGCGGAGCTGGCCGGGAGAGAGAGAGAGAGAGAGAGAGAGAGAGAGAGAGAGGAGATGCATACCGTGTGGTGGTCGGACCTGGGTGGATGATGCATAAATACCATGCTTATGGATGAATCTCGATCTCATGGAGGTTGGAACAAAATATGGGGAAAAAATTTTGTTGTAAGTGAGAAGAGAAGAGAAGGTCACTGCACCAAAAAGAAAGGCGGGAATTGAGAAGAGAAGGTCATCGAAAGGTGTGATTTGTAGAGAAAAGTAATTGGAAAATGCTATTTGCACTTCAAGTGCACAACAGGGGTACAACACCCCCTCATATGAGGGTGGACCCCACACACTGGGACCCACCCCCATGCGAGGGGGTGTTGTACACTTGAAGTGCAAATAACAAGTCCCAAAGTAATTTGACATGGGATTTGATTCATACACAACACCATCACAACAATCACACAACAACCCTTCACATGAGAGTGGGCCCCAGTGTGTGGGGTCCACCCTAATGTGAGGGGTTGTTGTGTGATTGTTGTGTTGGTGTTGTAAATTTAACATTTTTCATTTGACATACCACAATTTAGTGAGGTGTCAGTTTGACACGCCACTAAATTGTGGCGTGTCAGACTAATACGCCACTAATTAGTTTAGTGAGGTGTTACTTTTTAAAACGCCACTAATTAGTGAGGTGTCAAAAAATACTTTACTGTAGACACGCCATTAAATGCAAAGTTTTTTGTAGAATTTTGACTTGCGAAATTGAGGGGTTAAACGCATTCTACAACCCGCAATTTCTATTTTTATAATTTGAAATCTTTGGGTATGGTTAGAAATGGAGCTATGTTTAGAGGGATGGTATTGAAACTTAATCACTGAATTAATATATATTGTTACTGTGCACAATAATAATGAATAATATGGAATCGAAAAGAGAGAGTAAGAAAAAATCAAGACATAGATTTAGGAGGTTCAGTAATGTGCTTATGTCCACAAAACTGTGGCTATATTTCAGTATATAATTAAAGGTTACAGCATAACATACTTATAAAAAAATCCTAATTGTACGGACGTATTTTGGAAAGCCCTAAAATACCATGTACCATACCCCCACAACCTATTCGTTCCCCGACCAAGATAAACTTAATTACCCCCAATGGGCCAGTTGTCGGAGCTGAATCCGCTCCGCTCCGCTCCGACAACTGGCCTATAAACTAGTATCTGATAGAACATAGAAATTATGGAAGTTGAAACCGTGCTCTTTACCGAGCATTCATTGATCATATATAGAGTTTGATTACAGAGTTTAAGTTAAATACTAACTCTAGTCTAGCAACTGGTTTCTACCTCTAAATACATTCAAACTATAACACTTGAAATCTTTATCTAGTTATGATACTATTGCATTAGGACTCTATAACATGTTTCGGCTTTTGGATAGAAGTAGAGGACTTCTTAGTAGAGTCCCGGTTGGACACCTCCACAGATTGAGCCGCACAAGACTCCTGCTGGGACTTTGAGTCTTGTGCGAGAGGTGTTCTAATACCCTCCCGCAAGTTCAACGGGGGAGATCGCACGTTGAGCTTGAAACAGAGTTGTTGAAACTTGGCCGAAACAAGGGGTTTTGTAAGGACATCGGCAAGCTGATCTGAGCTAGGAACAAACCGAACCACCAAGGACTTGTCAGCAACGCGATCTCGGACAAAGTGGAAATCAATTTCCACATGCTTGGTACGCGCATGGAATACCGGATTAACGGACATGTAGGTGGCACCAATATTATCACACCAAAGAGTTGGGGGAGAGGAGGTCCGAACACCAAGTTCTTGAAGGAGTGCCTGGATCCATAAGAGTTTAGCTGTGGTGTTTGCAACAGCCTTATACTCTGCTTCTGTAGAGGATCGAGAGACAGTGGGTTGTTTGCGGGAGCTCCAAGATACCAAATTTGAACCAAGAAAAACACAATATGCACCGGTGGAATGACGATCGTCTGGACATCCAGCCCAATCAGCATCCGAGTAAGCTTGAAGAACATTGGAAGATGAGCGATGAAGAAGGAGCCCATGAGACAGTGTATACTGCAAGTATTTGAGAATTCTTTTAACGGCCTGCCAATGTGGTTTAAGTGGTCGATGCATGAATTGGCACACGCGGTTTACAGCAAAGCTTAAGTCTGGTCTTGTGAGAGATAGATATTGTAGGGAGCCGACTTACTGCGATAGAGAGACGGATCTTCCATTGGATCCCCTGAAAAGACAGAGAGGACAGATGAGGAAGCCATTGGAGAAGTAATAGGCTTTGCTTCATGCATGTTTGTCTTCTTTAAAAGATCCATAATATAGCGCCGTTGAGAGAGAAGAAGACCTGAGTTCAGTTTGTGAACTTCAACACCAAGATAATAATGTAGATCACCCAAATCTTTAACAGCAAATTCAGCATTAAGGAGGTGAAGTAAATCCGGGATGGCAGCTGGATCCGAAGCTGTGATAATGATGTCATCAACGTAAATAAGTAGAAATACGGTGACTGACTGTGTTTTGTAGAGAAAAAGAGACGAGTCAGCCTTGGACCCGACAAAACCAAGTTGGATGAGCTTGGTACTTAACCTGGAAAACCAGGCTCTAGGCGCCTGTTTGAGGCCATATATAGCCTTGTGAAGCTTGCACACATGATGAGGAAAGTTAGGATTGGTAAATCCCGGTGGCTAAACCATATGAACATCCTCGGACAAAAGACCATGAAGAAAAGCATTTTGTATATCAATCTGTTTCATTGACCATCCAGCAGAATATGCAAGGGAAAGCACTGTTCGGATCGTAGTGGGCTTAACAACTAGACTATAAGTTTCTCCATAGTCCACACCTGCTTGTTGATGGAATCCTTTGGCTACCAGCCGAGCTTTGTGTCTCTCAATGGAACCATCGGCTTTTCTTTTCAATTTGAACACCCATTTGCATCCTACTGGATTTTGGGAGTCGTGTGGAGGTACAAGGGACCATGTCTGGTTATGGAGAAAAGCATTAAACTCAAGTTGCATTGCATTTCTCCATTCTGGAATACTCACAGCATTTGAAAAACAGGTCGGTTCCTGAGTGGCTAAGGCATGCTGTGTTAATAAACCCCGAGGAGCAGGATATCGGACAGTGCCATCTGCGAGCTGTCTTGGCTGAACTATATTGTTCATAGACCTGGTATGCATGGGATGTACTTGGGCATGAGGAGTTTCCTCATAGGAACTGGAACAAGAGCCGTGTGGTTCTGCAGAATTGGAAGAAGAAAGTGGTGGTGCAGGAGGTTGTGGTGAAGATGGAGCGGGTGGAGGTAAAAGAATAGGAGGAAAAATAGGAGCTTGAACAGTAGTGGAATTAGGAGGAGTTGCAGAACCTTGAGAAGCATAAGGAAATCGAGATTCATGGAAGATGACATCCCGAGAGATGTACACTCGGCCAGATTCTATGTGAAGGCATTTATAGCCTTTGTGATGTTGACTGTATCCAAGAAAAACGCATTCTTTGGAGTGTTGGGAGAATTTATGAGTGTTGTAAGGCCTGAGATTTGGAAAACACGCGCACCCAAAGACTTTAAGAAACTTGTAATCAGGAATTTGATGAAATAATTTTTCAAAAGGGGACTAATCATTGAGCAATGGAGTTGGCATTCGGTTGATAAGATAATAGGAGGTAAGCCAGGCATCTTCCCAGAATTTTTGAGGGAGAGAACTCTCGGCTAGTAGGGCTAGAGTGGTGTCAATTAAGTGTCTATGCTTGCGTTCGGCACACCCTTGCTGTTGGTGTGTATGAGGGCAAGAAATACGATGCGTGATGCCTTGAGATTGAAAATAAGAGTGAAGATTACGATATTCACCCCCCCAGTCTGATTGCACACTGATTATTTTTGTGTTTAAGAGCCGTTCAACCATAACTTGGAACTTAAGGAAGACAGACATGACATCTGATTTGGCTTGTAGAGGAAAAACCCAAGTAAAACGACTAAAGGCATCAATGAAAGACACATAAAACTGACTTCCGTTTATTGATAATGTTGGAGAAGGTCCCCATACATCGGAGTAAATTAATTGTAAAGGACTACAAATTGAAGCACTAGAAGAACTAAATGGCTGCTGATGACCCTTGGCTTGTGCGCATGCAGGGCAAGGGGAGGAAGCCTTATTTGAAGATACTGGAAGGTTGAACTGAGAAAGAACATGCTGAACTGTGCGAAAGGCAGGATGACCCAAGCGCTTGTTCCATGAAGCTGTAGAAGTGCGTTCACCGACAAAGGCTTGTTTTATTGACGAAGAACTGGTTGATGGAAGAAGGGGATAGAGACCATCTTTAGTTGGCCCTTGGTGGAGGATGGCCCTGGTTTGAATGTCCTTAATCAAGAAATAAGAAGAGTAAAATTCAAAAAATACAGAGTTGTTAAAGACAAATTTCTAAACTGAAAGAAGATTTTTAGAGATGGATGGAACACGAAGGAGTTGGTTAAGGATAAATTTACGCCGAGAAAAGATGAATGATGCAGAACCAACATGAGAAATAGGCAAATCTGTTCCATCCCCTACTCGGATCTGATCCTGGCCGTGATATTCCTCACGAGATAAGTTGAGGTGTTGTAGCTCGTTAGTGACATGATGTGTAGCACCGGTGTCCGGATACCAAACATCCTCTGCTGGTAGGGCTAGTGTGGAGTAGTAGGCCTGTGGAGAAGGAGGAGGTTGCTGATCTGGGATAGACTCCTGTCGATGGTAGCAACGAAAGGCAGTATGGCCAATTTTTCCGCAAATTTGGCAGGTAGGACGGGAACCGGTAGCAGCATCAGGAGAAAAATAGGAGCCACGGCCACGATTGTTAGGAAAATAGCCACGACCACGGTTGAAGGGTCGTCCTCCACGGCCACGGTAGCCCCTGCCTCGAGGTGGGAAGGAGCGATTTGTAAAATTTGCTGCAGCCGAAGGAAGATCAAGGGCAGAGGTCTGCTGGTCCAGGCGCATCTCGTGAGCCAGTAGATGACCATAAAGTTCATTTATGGATAAGGGATCAACCCTGGTGGTGACAGAGGTCACAAATGGGTCATATTCGGAGCCAAGACCCTTGAGGAGAAAAAAGACGCTCTCAAAGTCATTGAGAGGTTGTCCGGCGGCAGCGAGAGTGTCACTAAGAGTCTTGATGGTTTGGAAGTATTCTGTAATGGAGCTGTTACCTTTCTTTACTGCGGCAAGCTGAAAATATATTTGCATGACTCTAGCACGGGCTTGAGATGCAAACATGGAAAGCAGAGTGGACCAGAGAGCTGCCGAGGAGACGCTGCCAACTGCATGAACCACGTAGGGTTTGGTTAATGTGGATATAAGAATGCTGAGTATCATCTGATCACGCTGGTTCCACGCAAGAAATTCTGGGTTGACAATTGTGGCAGGCGCTCTAGCATCAGTTGAAGGATTCGGAATCGTGTGAGGTGGAGGCTGAGATGAGCCGTCAAGAAAACCGTAGGCGTCCTGTCCTTTGATGTAGGCGAGAGTCTGTGTTTTCCACGCCATAAAGTTTCCTTTGGAGAGTTTGATATGAAGATTCGGATTCATGTTGGGTATGGTAAAGACAACCGATTGCGGTTGGAGAGGTGGGAGATGAGGTTGAGTGGCTATGGAAGCCACCGAACTGGCAGAAGCACTGGATTCGGAATCAGAATGAGCCATAGCTCAAGACGTGTGTCTTTGAGATGGCTCTGATACCATGATAGAACATAGAAATTATGGAAGTTGAAACCGTGCTCTTTACCGAGCATTCATTGATCATATATAGAGTTTGATTACAGAGTTTAAGTTAAATACTAACTCTAGTCTAGCAACCGGTTTCTACCTCTAAATACATTCAAACTATAACACTTGAAATCTTTATCTAGTTATGATACTATTGCATTAGGACTCTATAGCATGTTTCGGCTTTTGGATAGAAGTAGAGGACTTCTTAGTAGAGTCCCGGTTGGACACCTCCACAGATTGAGCCGCACAAGACTCTTGCTGGGACTTTGAGTCTTGTGTGAGAGGTGTTTTAATAGTATCTAGCATTACTCTCTGTACTCGAGAAAATATAAGCCACTTGTTCCAATCAGTATATAACTAAAAGCAAAAGCTTATGATTCGTTCTTTGATGTGTTTCTAGAATAATGAACTTTTTGCTCTGTTCCTGGACGAAACAATGACATACTCCTCTGGTGTATTTAAGGTCAGGATCACAACCTGTCGATGATTTACTGATAAACAATGCACCAACTTGTTCCCTCTAACCTTTAGCTTTAACTTAATTCACTTGTATCAAACCATTTCTTAGAAGGAAGATGAAGACTTGAAGGTTGCACAGCTGAGAAAAATCTCTCTTCTGATTGAAAAGGTGAGGTTTCTCTGTCGGATCATGTCAAATTGTATTAGTTATTCTTTGCTCTCAGTCATTGAACTTTATTGAAAACCTTCAATTAAGTAGGCAAGAATTGATGAGAAGCATGAAGTTCTTGATATTGGGTGTGGTTGGGGAAGCTTTGCTATTGAAGTTGTCAGACAAACTGGATGCAAATACACCGGCATCACTCTCTCTGAAGCCCAACTGAAATTTGCGGAACAGAAAGTGAAAGATGATGGCCTTCAGGTAATTTCCAAGAGTTTTTTTTGAAGAAGAAGTGGAGGTGGCCTTAACAGAAAAATCTTATGAAATTATAAGTTTTTCCAAGATGAAGTCACTTCAAAGTTAATCTTAATCAACTCTGCTCTCAGGACCGCATTAGACTTCTTCTTTGCGACTACCGACAAATATGACAGAATTATATCCTGGTGAGTTCCTTTGCCACTAAAATCTTTAATTTGGCCATTTATATATGATGATTCCAACAATACCATGATCTTTACTACTACTTTTCAGCGAGATGATAGAACATGTTGGCCACGAATTCATGGATGAGTTTTTTGGTTGCTGTGAATCAGTATTAGCAGAAGACGGGATTGTTGTTCTGCAGGTAATCATTAGGGGGAACTCAAAAATGGAATCATGTCTCAAATGAGTCAAATTACTACTTATCCCAAAAGTTTAAGCTAATAAAAAATGGTAAATTTAATCACGTGTTATTTAATTAAAAAATAAGTGGTAAATTGTAAAGTCATTCCAACTTAGAACCTTTGACTCTGATAATGGTTGTGTGGTGCCTAGGTCTTGATAACTATTTTTTGGGTTTAATTTAAGTAGTATAAATACATAGGGATAAATACATTTTATCCCTCCCATGAAGTTGTACTGCTTTCTTGTTTTGCCTCCAATATTTAAAAATTAGCAATGTACCCCCCGAAGTTTATGAGATTTAAAATTTTATCCATTCGTTAACAATTTCCGTCTTCTCTGACGGAAGAATGTCCACGTGTGTTTTTACAGTAAAATGTCCTTAAATTACCCCCAAATTACATGCATTTTTCTAAAAAAAGAAACTAAAGCATAAAAAAGATTGGGGGGGTCCCATGAGGCCGTCACCCCCCTTTTGCAGAGAAAATGAAGGCATTTTAGATTTTTCATCCCTAAAAACCCACGAACGGCGGCGCATGTGGGCCTTCTTCCGTCAGAGAGGACGGAATTGTTAACGAATGGGTAATATTGACAATATCAAAAACTTCGGATAGTACATTACTAATTTTTAAATATTCAAGGCAAAAAAAAAAAAAAAAGGAGGAAAATTACACCATTGGTTTCTATGGTTGACCTAGATAACAAATTGCTCCCTTTGTAATCAAAATTAATTCAGAAATCCTTGTGGTTGGCTTAATTTACAAATAGCTCCCTGAAGTCAAATTCCGTTAAAATTTTTGACAGATTTCATTAAGCGTCACGTCAACACTAATAAGATGGCGACACGTGTCGATCATAATAAAAAATATAAATATATTAAAAATATAAATAAATAATACTTAAAAGATATATATTTTTTTCAAATAATAAATTTTATTGGCGCTGGCTTGGCAAATAAAGGAATTTGTCAAAAATTTTAACGGAATTTGACTCTAGGGAGCGATTTGTAAATTAAGTCAACTACATGCCGGGATCTCTAAATTAATTTTGATACCAGATGGAGTCATTTGTAATTTAGGTTAACCACAGCCATAGGGACCAATAATGCAATTTTCCAATAAAAAAAATAAAAAAACAATACAACTTCCCAAGAAGGTAAAAATATATTTTTCCTAATTAAATACGTACATATATAACCATTAAAGTTGGTCCATCTGTTCTTAGTTCATATCGATACCATATGTTGATTTAATTAGACACAGTTTTATTTGAAAAGGTTAACAATTTCTAAATGGTACTGATCATGTATACTATGTATTAGTAATTACATCTTCCACTGAATTCGAATTGCTATATATTCTTAAAATCATATCCTGTTAATTAGCTTTAGAACTCAAAGATATTTGGCTTCTATCTATAACGTACGTAGGTTGTATTCACACGTCCCGGCAATGTTGCTGCATACAGCAATCTTTATCAAAGTTTGCTTTCAGAAGTTGATCCTATTCCCCAAGGAGTGATCGAACATTCATAATAGTGCCAGGCGTTTGATACTGTTCCCAAAGGAGAGATCGAAGATTGCACGTACACTAAGATGCTATTAATTGCTTCTAGACATACTTTATTTTCTTTGATCATTTTCTAAGAATAAAATGTGAATAAATAAATGAACTATGTGAAAATATTACATGTTCCGCTAGTACTGCTCGATCTCTAAATTTTTTTATATTTTTTTTCTTTTAGCGAAAGATTTCATGTATCTTTATATATTTTCTTGAAACTACAACTCATTTGTATAGATCACTCAATACACCAGAGCTTATATATGTATATATATATGGTTGACAAAAGTCAGCCCAACAAAAGCGGAGGCTTTATGAGTAGAAGTCTAGGCTTGCATAGGGGTCTTACATAATCTTTTCAATGACATTCGAAAATTTTAACAATTTTTTTTTCATGCGAAAGAGTGAGTCCATAACTTAGCAAGTATAAACAATTTGACCACTTTTTGTGAGTGACGGTGGCCCTCTTTTTCTTAAAATTTCTCTCATTCTTTTAAAACTGTTTTCAAAGTCAAAAGATGTTTTGTAACCAATATTGCTAAGTTTTTCATTAAATCTGTGTATCAAAGTGTCGTAGCAAAGCCCCAAAACTTGTGCCTTAGAGAGAGGGACTTCTCATAAAATTAGCTCCATTTTTCCTGCTAGATAATTAACAAAGAGGATGATCACTAACTTAAGCGCGCAGTACAGGTATATATGCCTTGCCAGCACACTCGACAAGTCTCTGAATTAACTTTACTCTATTTTGCATACTGCAATTAACTTAGGCTCGACTGTGCAATTTTCAGCATCATTAATTAGTAAACAAACAAAAAAGAGGAAATATAATAAGACAATCCTACATGATTCGACTTGACAAACCTATATTTACGGCAATGATAAAAAAAAATAAAAAAATAAATTATTATTATTATCAAAAAATTGAGTATTGGGTTGCCGCACAATAAACCTATTAGAAGTGGGCTTCTTCCACCTATTAAACCGGCCCATTCCTAAAAAAATCTCAAGCCGGCCCACTGCAATGAAATTATGAAACCTGTAAGTTGGTTGAACCATACTTATTCTGGGTCGACCTGATCCAGACTTGATCTAGGTTAGCCAGACCTAGTTTGATTCAGATAGAAATGGGTACACGGGACATCAAGAGGAGGTCACTACAAAAAAACTAGTTTTTAGTAGCCTCCATTTAGTAGCGTTTTTTGTGGTTTGATATGCCTTAGTGGCGTGTTAAAAACGCCACAAATTACACGTCACTAATCCTGTGGTCACTAATTGACATTTAGTGGCGTGTTATATTAGACACGCCACTAAAATAGTGATTTTTTTTTTTTAAAAAAAAAAAATCTGGATCCTGGAGAGTGGGATCTGTTTTATCATGAATTCCACATAAAGCATTCCAGAGATATTAAGTGCAACAAGCAAACCAGGCCAGAGATACCAACAATGACCAACACCAAAATCCTTTAAATATAATAACAGATTACAGATATCTAGGCAGTACTAAAGAATTAAAAACAAATGAAAAAATCAAAGGAAAAGGAGACATGATGGAAGAGAAAGCATTAAATTACAGCAAACATGGCAAAATGGATAAACTTCCAGAATTCCACTATTTTCTAAGTTCCAACTCCAACAGAAACAAGCATCAATTTTTTTTTTTTTTTTTTTTTTTGGGGGGGGGGGGGGGTCAGAATGCAGGGGTGGGGGATTAGTGAGTGCATCCACAATAATCGTTCCAGAGAAATTTACTTCAACATGTAAAGCAAGGGAAACTAACACCAACTTTCCACTACTAAAAAACCGGATTTTATAGACGGTTTTTTCATAGACAGTTTTCAAAACCGTCTATGAAAAAAAATATTGTGGACGTTTTTTTACTAAACCGTCTGAAAAATAAATTTACGGACGGTTTTTTTAAACCGTCCGCAAAACACAGACGGTTTTTTTAAACCGTCCGCAAAACACAGACGGTTTTCGAAAAACCGTCTGGAATTATAAAATTACCGACGGTTTTTCTAAACCGTCTATATTATTATAGACGGTTTTTTCAAACCGTCTATATTATTATAGACGGTTTAGAAAAACCGTCTGGAATTTTCTAATTCCAGACGGTTTTTCGAAAACCGTCTAGACCTAATTTCTAATTGTAGAAATCCCTAGCTAGCTCGATCAGTTCATGCTCTCTCTCGATCCATGCTCTCTCTCTCACACACACGCCGGCTGCCATAGCTTCTTCCTCCACTTCTCCGGCACTCTCTCTCTCTCTCTCTCTCTCTCTCTAGCTCAGTTCCCCCCTAGGTCCCTCTCGATATTTCCCTCTCTTTTCCCGCCGGCTGGCCCTGAATCGTCTTCTCCGGCGCCATCTCTCTAGAAGTCGACCCCGGCTGGGCCCTACATCATCTTCTCCGGCGACGCTCCGACGCGTCTCAGCTAGCCCACGCCCGTTTTCCCAACGTACGCCGGCCCACGCCCGGATTAAAGGTTTGATTGGTTATTTGTATTTTTATTTTGTTGGTTTTTTGTTTTTCCGTTTGGGCAATTCGGAGATTTTCTGTTTGTTGAATTGATTTTTCTGTGTTAAATCCTGGGTTTTCTGTTTGTGTTGAATTGATTTGGAGATCTGTTTCAAAATCTGTTTGTGTTTGTGTTCAAAATCGGTTTTCTGTTTGTGTTCAATACTATAAAAGGGAAAAATCAGTTCAGAGATACAAAATGGGGGTGGCCGGCCACCCCCATGGTGGCCAAGGGGGGTGGCTCAACCACCCCTCTATTTTTTTTTTAATTAATTTTTAAATTTTTTTTTTTATTTTTATATAGTGCCATGTGTCAATCTCAGCACCCACGGCGAGCCGTTAATATTTGGACAAAAAATGAAACTGGGGTTACAAACATTTCACAAATCTCATTATCGCTTCTTTTATGATTGCTTTCATAATTAGAATAAAAAGAGTTACTATCTAAAGAAATGAACAATATACTTGCAGATCTTCAATTTCCACAACCATAAATAATATAATTTGTACTGATTTTATTCTCTCCACTTGATACCAGCCCATACATATCATAATAATGATAATGCTCACAAAGATCTTTTTTCCCATCTCATTAGAGTGACGAGCGGTAATTATACAATGTGCACAAACACAAGACACAAACTCAGAATGAATGATAGAGATCCAAGAGACCTACTTGATCCTATGGACTAAGATGACACTTTCTGATATGAAGATCAAAACTGTTTACTCCTTTTAAGGATATAACAGGAAAAATAAAAATGCCATTTGGGGCTGTTCAATGAAACTTCACTCACAAACAAAAACTTCCCCAGTTTTAATGACTCAATACAATAGGTGCTAATGCACTTTTATAAAAGTAGCTAAATCCTTAAATTAGAGGATTTTGGGCCTATTTAAAATTTGAAAAAATAAGAACCTTAAAAGTAAATTAAAATGGCATGAAAAACTTGAGGACTATAAAAATATTACTATGAGAATACACCAAACCACAATTTTCAAACACCCGAGATTAACTTTTCAAGCCAGACATACAAATTGCTCAAACAATTGTGACCTCAATGTTTGAAAAATTCACATTATGAATCAAGGCCTTTGTTCTCCTAAACAGAATCCAGTTTGCCAACAGCACGTACATCAAACCAAAATGAACTATGAAATTCAAACTAATAAAACATCTTTCAAACAACGCTTTCCATGAAATAATCAAACTTTTGATTTCAAACCAAGCTTTTCTCACACCCACATAAAGTAAAGAATTCAAACCCCCTAACACAAGTGAAAAATTTAACCCATGAAGAACTCACTGAAGCTAATATGTTCTCAAGCACTAAAACCCATCAATGATTCACAAAAACACACTCAAAATTACTATCAGCGTGACGAGCCTTTTTTTTTTTATACAAAACATAAAACGAGTCATTGCAGTGGCACGACTACATGTCGCTCAGCCAACATATGACACATGCCCCATAACATGCACATGATATACAGAGTTATATCTACAACGGAATACATCATGATACCATCAAACATAGCGGAAAAGCATAACTATAAAGAAACCTGTTGTCTATACAAAAGTGAGACATAACACAAGTCTATCTGTTTAAGACTTAACAACATATAACTATTACAAAAAAATGACTTATACAAAAGAATACGTGACACATACGTTACAAGCCATAAACAAAAGTACTCAAAATAAGGACACTATAGTTCAATCCCATTACGATTGTCGCTACGGGCTTCAATTGTAGTAACCCAAATAGAAAGCTACCGGATCATCATCGCCTCAAGAGTACTTGCAATCATAGGAATATTATCTACACAGTTGTGGTAGTATCTACATCCGCATAGGTGAAAGAATGAGTACACCGTCTCAATATAAAACATACTAAGACCTCAGTGATATTAAACTAATTAAGTTTTCACAAAGAACCAACCTTTATTTTATTTTTAGTCATGCGACCACTATATTAGCCACAATTGACCAATAGTTAATACAGTAAACACTGACTATTCAGAAAATATTTAAGACATACTATATAGCAATGAACATATGTAGAAGTTCCAGTCTACCGCTTGGAAGTTTCTACATATAGACTCCTCTATAATAATACTTTTCAACGGTAGCTTAGACATATGTGCACACGATCACTCCATCTACATATATATATCATGCCTACACATAAGTCTTAAGTAATGAAACATGTCATCTTACTCTTCCATACTAGGATATCATCAACATAATACTCGCAACATCATCTGTAATCGTATTTCAGCTTTATGCCTTGAACGTTAGTAGATAATGTGAGCATTAGAGTTAAACTCAATTATGCTAACACATCTTTCCTGAAGAACAATAGCAGTCAACCTTCATACTCATATCCATGCATGTACATTTAAGTTCAATGTTTCTTAAACACATGCAACCATCCGATAGAAATACATATAAGCTCTTTTCATTTAAGACACGTATGCATATCAATACGTCTAGTAAAACTACTCATAGCATAAAAACATCACACTCATAACATAAAAACATCACACTCATAAAACAATGCTATCTATATATATGCCATGCATGAAACTGGGTTTAATGGGGCTTGGGTCCCCCATGATGCTGATAACTGTTGTTTAATTGTGTTTAATGTTGTTTTACTGCGTTCTGTTGCTGTTGTACTACTGTTGTATGCATGTTCTATACTACATGTTCTATGCTCAGTGCTTGACTAGCATATGTTTCACTACTGTATCATGTTGTAAAATCATGCTGTTACTAAATCATGTTCTCTTAAAACCAAACAAATTCAACATCTCATCAAACATTTTGAAATCATTCAAAACATAATTTCTTCATAAAACAAGAACGGTTTCAACATGACATGTTCTCAAACAATTTGCATAATTTAAATCACAACCACAACACACACTCAAACACTTTAAATCCATTCAACACACTTCACTCATGCATCATTTCTTAAACATCATTGATATAATTGAACATAATCAAACTATTCAAATTATCCAAAACATATATTTCATCATATGGTCGGTTTGAAATTATAAAACAACATATATTTTACAAATCCATAATATATAAAAATATATTTTTTCATTAAATAAAATACTCACCTTAGATCGCTTGAACTCCCATTTCCAAATGACTCTGAGCTCAACCGTAAAATGCTGCTAAAAATACAATACATTGTATTATTTAGTATTCTAACAAATAATCACACTAGGTAGCATTTTGAATTGCTCAAAAGCCACATTGCAAATTTGCCCATAAAACTCTAAAATTCTTAAATATTTATCCATAATTTCTAATCACTCTATTGAACACAATATTGCTAACCTATAAGCATTACTTAGGGTTAATCACATAAAAACAGCACTTTAACAAAATACTCAAAAATTAGGGTCCAGGAAAAACTTACCAAAAATTCGCCAAGCCAAGACTAAATGCTCAGAAAACTCCTAGCAACTCCAAACCACACAAAATTTAGAGAAAATACTAAGTTAAACTCATTTCTACAAGATTTATCAAAAATATCAAAAAATGCGAGTTCAACGATTTACCTCCAAACGTTTAGTCAAGACGTAGATCGGGCTTCAAGAATTACGTTATCGAAGTCGGATCTAAAATTAGACGGTTGGATTTCAAGATATCACAGTTCTTAGGTGAAAAACCGTATTGAAATGAGGAAGAAAAACTGAGCTGCCAAGAGAAATGGGTGTTCTGCCCACTTTAAAACAGACCTCGTCTGGATGGGCATCACAAGTCGTCCGAACGCGCGACCCTATAGAATACGTGCGCTAGGCATGCCGTCCGGACGCATTAAGTCAAGCATCCAGATGCGCAACCATCAAAGGCCGTTCGGACGCACCAAATTCACGTCCGGACGTGCCAGATTTAATTTCACTTATTTAATCCATTTTTCTCATTTCTTTTTCCTTTCTAATTCATTTTCTCATATTTTCCTCTTATATTTCTTTGGACTATAAATTATTCTTTGCGCGTCCTATTGTATTTTCTAGTCATCAAATTAATTTTAGTCATTTATCCATTAAATTTTATTTTAAAATGATAAATAATATTCAGGATATCACTGATGAGTGCCAAATATTGTGTATTTGGACCCCTTGATTTGCACTAGTTAGACCTTTAACCTTGTTATTTTCTAATGATTTGGTTAGTTTTTGTGTTTTCTATTTCTGTAGGACAATAAGAGAGGAATGACAAATTTCATAAGGAAATGACTGGAAATTCGGAAGATCCTGAAAAGTCGATCGATTGAACTTAAAATTCGATCGATCGAAATTTTGCCCGAAGTCGATCGATCGAAATTTTGCCCGAAGTCGATCGATTGAAATAAAAGTCGATCGATCGAAATTTCCCAGAAACTGCTTTTGCAGAGCGCGCCAGAACGCCCAATCAGAAGCCAAAAAGCAGTCCTCCCTCTGATTTTCGCTGCAGAACACGCTGGTTTCGTGTTTTTGGTTGTCTCTAGCAGCAGAGGAACCCTAGAGGAGGGTGGAGGAGTCATTTCTAGTCCTAGCTTTCTTCTATAAAAGCCATAGCCATGCCTTCTTGTTGAGAGAGGAAGAATAGAGCAGAAAATCAGTAGATAGGTTTAATTTCGTGCATCTTGTAGTGTATTTCAGTAGTTTTATTTTCAGATACTTTCTCTTTGTAAAACTTTTCTTTCATTTCCATGGTTGTTCATCATTTTCTTGTGGTGTTCTTAGTTATGGAAGGCTAGTAACCTCAACTAGGATTGAGGATGAAACCTTTCCATTGATGACACTCACAATCTTGGTGTACCACTTGCACATTTAATGATATATCATATTTGTTGTTCAAGTTCCATTCATTTAAAGCTTTATCTTTTGCAATGAATGTGGTTAGTGGTGGAAAGAGGACATTTTATGTGTTTCAACCAATGAATACATTGTTTTATCGGTTTGAATGATGATATCCATTGTGATTGAATGATACATTGAATGTTTTGATTTCAATTGGTACTCTTTGTGATTTGTCTATGTGTTGGATTCATTTAATGGTTCTCGGGTTTATGGTTAAGAAACTTGAATGACACCCTAAGCTTAATGTTCTTTGGGTGTTCAAGTGGAAACCAAGAGTGTGAGTTGTAGGATTTGGTTTGGTGGATTCCTTAGCCTTAGTTTCTTTTAATTTGTATATTTCATTCCATCTCTTTTATTTAGTCTTTTGTTCTTGAATCAATTCTCAAACCTTTGGAACTAGGTTAAAATGAGGTTGATTAAGCAAGACACCAATATTTGACCATTTCCCTGTGGATTCGACCTTGCACTTGCACACACTATATTGCAAACGATTCGTGCGCTTGCGAGTACTATTTAAAACACACATCAATCACAATCAGAACAAGCAAAATTTGAACTTTGTAACTGAGATATACATCAAATGTGATAGTGGAAATTTAATCAACTCAAAAAGAAAGAACAACATGGAGCTAGCAATCGTGGGGGGTGGGGGGGGAAACACAAATTAAAATAAATAATGTATACTTGAATCGGGAGAGACGTTCTGATGCAAAAGGATCTGAGTCAGGCGATGCTGAGTTGTCAAATTGCACATTAATGGCGCTGATTACCTGGATCAGTCGAATCAACGTAAGATTGGCAAGAAATCGTGATTTAGCCTAATTGGTGCAATTTCCGAGTGCGCGGCAATATTTTTGCCATAACTTTGGCTACGAGTATCTGATTCACGCATATGACCCCAATTCAAAAAGCTCTTTTCGGCACGCACGTCTTGGCGACCAAGCTATGCTCAGTACACATCGTTTCAAGCCCAAAATATGCTGTTTTCCTTTCCAAAACCCAAATTTTAGATTTCTTTTTTCCTTTTATGGTAACTTTTCGTTTATCGTTTAAGAAGTGATTCTGAGCTCGATTTGGGTCAGATTTTCGGCAGCTGACTTATTTTCTTCTATATTTTGTTTTATTAAGGTTATTAGGATTTTGCTATTTTTGGTAATTTTCAGCTATAATTGTGACGTCCCACATCGCCTGGGAATGAGGATGTGCTTATATGTATAAATGCACCATTTATGACACAACGCGTTTTAAAGCCGTGATGGTCATGAACCTATCAGAACTCCGCAGTTAAGCGAGCCGTTGCGAGAGCAATCCCAGGATGGGTGACCTCCTGGGAAGTCTGATATGGGGAGCCAAAAGCGGACAGTATTGTGTCATTGGGGGTGGGTCGTTACAAATGGTATCAGAGCCATTGCCCAGCCTGAGATGGTGGGAGCGTGCACAAGCCCAATGAGGGACGCCAGCGGGGAAGCTGGGTCCAAAGAGGGGGTGATTGTGATGTCCCACATCGCCTGGGAATGAGGATGTGCTTATATGTATAAATGCACCATTTATGACACAACGCGTTTTAAAGCCGTGATGGTCATGAACCTATCAAAACTCCGCAGTTAAGCGAGTCATTGCGAGAGCAATCTCAGGATGGGTGACCTCTTGGGAAGTCTGATATGGGGAGCCAAAAGCGGACAGTATTGTGTCATTGGGGGTGGGTCGTTACAATAATAGCCCGACTTGTGGGTGTTTCTCGATATTCTTGATTATTGATATTTCCAGTAAAATTCAGAGATTGTCTCTATGCTTGGGATAATTTTTTGCTTTTCTTCCTTGCAAACTGCCTATTGTGTAGCTCGCAGAATAATCTCTATTCTGTCCGGTGTCAATTGGTATCAGAGCTTCAGCACTTTCCTGAGACGAGTTCTTCATCAGTTTTTCGATGGCTGGTGGTCGTGGTGGGTAGGTTCCGAATGAGGAAGCTCCGCACTGTGATCGTAACATTCAGGATGTAATGATTGAGGATTTGCAGAGGCAAGTTGCAGAGTTAGCCTATCGCCTAGTGGCGCAGGAAATCGACAATCGTGAGATGGAGAACTCCGATTCCGATTCCACGTTCGACAACTTGTATCACAATCCTGCTCCAAACTGGTAGCACTGTGGTCGGGAAAGTCATCATGGAGCCCTCGGTTTCAAGGTAAACCTACCCGAGTTTTCTGGCACGTTACAAGTCGATGGTTTCGTCGATTGGTTGAATGAGTTAGAGTGGATTTTCGAGTATAAGGAAGTCCTTGATCGTGACAAAGTGAAACTGGTCCCCATCAAATTAAAAGGTAGAGCATCTGCATAGTGGGACTAGTTGAAGCGGTCAAGAGAGAGGCAAGGCAAAGCCAAGATCACCGATTGGGAGAAGATGAAGAACAAGATGAAAAGTCACTTCCTTCCTTTCGGCTACACTCAAACCCTATTTCAGCGACTTTACTTGTTGAGGCAAGGCATGAGATCGGTGGATGATTACATAGAGGAGTTATACCAGTTGGTCGCACGGAACGATCTATCTGAGACAGAAGAGCAGATGGTGGCGCGGTATTTGGAAGGATTGCGACAGCCCCTACAAGATGCCCTTAGCCTGCATTCACTATGGACCATTTCTGAGGCCTATTAGCTTGCACTTGTCTTAGAGAAGCAGCAGAACAAGCGGCCAGTGGTTAGAAGCGATCAAGGCAATCGCCCGGTTCAGGCCTAAGAACCCCGTCCTGTCCAGCCGCCAACACAGGGTAATTCTAACCCTAATATTAAATGTTTTAGATGTGGTGAATAGGGACATAGGGTGACTGAGTGCAGGAAACCTGCCAGCCAGTAGGGCAAGAACCTCCTACTTGGGGAAGACGTAGTAGACTACACGTATGAAGAGATTGGAGATCCAATGTACGACGATGATGGAGATGAAGATGTACTGTATGGGGACAGACAAGAGACTCTGGTCATTCGTAAGAGTCTAAGGACTCCCAAGGGAGACTTGGGAGACAATTGGTTGAGAACCAATATTTTCCACACAACTTGCACAGTGGCCGACAAAGTCTGCAAAATGATCATTGACAATGGCAATTGTGAGAACGTAGTGTCTGAAAAGGCTGTCCAGAAACTGCAGTTGAAGACAGATCATCATCCCAAGCCATACAAACTGTCATGGCTCAATAAGGAGAGTGAGGTAAAAGTAGATAGGCGATGCCTAGTGTCATTTTCTGTTGGCAAGAAGTATTTTGATAATGTTTAGTATGATGTAGTATCTATGGACGCTTGTCATATATTGTTAGGAAGACCTTGGCAGTATGATCGCAGTGTGGTGCATGATGGCAGGAAAAATATATATTCCCTTAGCATCAAAGGGAAGAAGATTGTGTTGGCACCTTGTCGGGACGGAGTCAATCCTACCCCGGTAGCCGATAATACTAACCTGTTTTCTATGTCCAGGTTTTTAGTCGAAGTTGAGCGTGAAGCTAGAGCTTATGCTTTACTGCCCTGTGGGAATAGTGCAGTAGATGAGACTCCAGATTTGCCACCCGAGGTCCAGCAGCTGCTAGCTGAATTTTCTGACTTAATGCCATAATATTTTCCTCCCGAACTACCACCTATGCGAGATATCCAGCATTAGATTGACCTGATTCCTAGGTTGACTTTGCCTAATAGGCCAGCTTATTGCCTCAGTCCCAAGGAAGCGGAATAGTTGCAGCGACAAATGGTAGAGTTGCTGGAATGGGGCTACATCCGTGAGTGCATGAGCCCATGTGCAGTTCCTGCCCTGCTAGTACCAAAGAAAGATGGTTCTTGGCGCATGTGTGTTGACAGCAGAGCAATTAACCGGATCACAGTAAAATATCGGTTCCCGGTTCCCCACCTGGATGAAATGTTAGATCAATTGTCCAGTTCTAAGGTATTTTCAAAAATTGACCTTAAAAACGGCTACCACCAAATCAGAATAAGGCCTGGAGATGAGTGGAAGACAGCGTTCAAGACGCAGCCTGGTTTGTACGAGTGGATGGTGATGCCTTTTAGGTTATCCAACGCACCCAGCATCTTTATGAGGTTCATGCACTAGGTTCTGCAGCCTTTTATGGGGAGATTCGTTGTGGTTTACTTCAATGATATCCTCATCTACAACCCGACTTGGGCGTCACACTTTGATCACCTCCGAGCTGTTTTCAGTACATTGAAGACGGAGCGCCTATTCGTCAACCAGAAGAAGTGTTCTTTCTTCACTACTTCTGTAACTTTTCTGGGTTTTGTTGTATCTACCGATGGTATTCATGCAGATCAGTCAAAAATAGATGCAGTCTTGAAGTGGCCCCAGCCAAAGACCTTGCACGATGTCTGGAGTTTCCATGGGTTGGCGTCTTTCTATCGCCGATTCATCAAGAATTTTAGCACCCTGATCGCCCCCATCACAGAGTGCCTTAAGGGACGTGAGTTCCAGTGGTCTGAGGAGGCAGAGACCAGTTTCCAACTGGTCAAGCAGAAGATGACAGAGGCACCAGTCTTGGCACTCCCTGATTTTGAGAAGGTGTTCGAAGTAAACTGTGATACATCCGGAGTTGGCATTGGTGGTGTTCTCAGTCAGGAGGGGCGTCCTATAGCTTTTTTTAGTGAGAAGCTATCAGGGTCAAAGAAGAATTATTTCACCTATGACTTGGAGTTCTATGTCATCGTCCAGTCTCTGAAGCATTGGCGTCACTACCTAGTACAGAAGGAATTTATCCTTATCACTGATCATGAGGCTTTGTAGTACATCAATGGTCAACACAAGATGAGCAGACGGCATGCAAAGTGGGTGGCGTACTTACAGGAATTCACCTTTGCACTAAGGCACCAAGCAAGAAGTCTAAACCGAGTCGCAAATGCCCTGAGCCGTCGTACTCCTCACCACCCTGAGTACGGTTTGACACTTTTACTGATATGTACGCAGCCGATCCTTCCTTTGGGAAGATAATTCTAGAGGTAACAGATGGCCATCTTTCTGACTTTATTTTGCATAATGGTTATCTGTTTCTTGGGTTACAGTTGTGCATTCCAGATTGTTTACTAAGGCAGCAGATTATTAGTGAACTCTATAATGAGGGTCACTTCGGGTAGGACAAAACGTTGGCTCTTATCTCTTTTGATTACTACTGGCCCAAGCTGACCAGTGATGTGGCTCACTTTGTGGAGTGTTGTTATGTGTGTCAGAAGTCCAAGGGTGTTCACACCAATGCAGGCCTGTACACCCCATTACTGGTTCCTGAAATGCCTTGGCTCGATGTCAGCATGGACTTTGTGTTGGGCTTGCCCCGTACCCAACGGGCTTGTGATTCCATTTTAGTTATGCTTGACAGGTTTTCCAAGATGGTCCATTTTGTAGCTTGCAGGAAGACTATGGATGCTGCTCGGATAGCCCATCTTTATTTTAGGGAGATTGTGCGTCTCCATGGTGTTCCTCGATCCATCACTTTTTATCGGGATACCAAATTTATCAGTAATTTTTGGAGGAGGCTATGGAGAAAACTGGGGACGAAGTTGAATTTTAGCAGTGCCTACCACACCCAGACGAATGGTTAGTCAGAGGTGGTGAACTGAAGTTTGGGCAACCTTTTGCGGTGTTTGGCAGGAACTAAACCGAAGCAGTGGGATTTGGCCTTACCTCAAGCAGAATTTGCCTACAACAGATCAAAAGGCAGGATCACAGGAATGAGCCCATTCGAGATTGTCTATGGTCAAAATCCATCCGGAGTACTAGACTTTAGCTCTTGTCCCACGTGTAGGCCGTTTGAATCCTAAGGCAGATGAGTTGGCCAAACATCTTCTGGGCATCCATGAGCAGGTGAAACTGGCCATTCAGGAGAGCAATGACAAGTACAAGGCTCGGGCGGACCGTCATCGCCATGGGGTACTTTTTTATGTTGGTGATTTTGTTTGGGCAGTCTTAACTCGTGATCAGTTTCCTGTTGGCGAGTACAATAAGCTTAAGGAGCGGAAGATCGGACCCTGTGAGATATTGTAGAAGATCAATGACAATGCCTACAGGTTGCGTCTCCCAGTCATGTGAAGACTTCTGATGTCTTTAATGTGAAGCACTTGAGTCCTTGTTTTGCGGATCCCGATGACGTTGCTGTGAACTCGAGGATGAGTTCTTTCCAACCCGGGGTGACTGATGCAGGAGGATCTGAGTCAGATGATGCTGAGTTGTCAGATTGCACATTAATGGCCCTGAATTACCTGGAGCAGGCAAATCAGCTCAAGATTGGCAAGAAATCGTAATTTGGCCTAATTGGGGCAATTTCCTAGTGCGCGACAGTATTTTCGTCATAACTTTGGCTACGAGTATCTGATTTGCGCATATGACCCCAATTTGGAAAGCACTCTTCGGCGCGCATGTCGTGGCTACCTAGCTACAGTTGGTGCGCCTCTTTTCAAGCCCAAAATCTGCTGTTTTCCATTCCAAAACCCAAATTTTAGATTTTTTTTTCCTTTTAAGGTAACTTTTCATTTATCGTTTTGGCAGCCGACTTATTTTCTTCTATATTTCTTTTTATTAAGGTTATTAGGGTTTTACTATTTTTGGTAATTTTCAACTATAATAGCCCGGCTTGTAGGCGTTTCTTGATATTCTTGATTACTGATATTTCCTATAAAATTTAGAGATTGTCTCTGTGTTTGTGATAATTTTATGCTTTTCTTCCTTGCAAACTACCTATTGAGTAGTCTGCAGAATAATCGCTATTCTGTCTGGCGTCACGTTTGGTGTTCAACTTCGGTGGCCGGAGGGCGGAGGTGACGTTGGTGGCGGTGAGAGAGAGAGTGAGAGATCAATGTAGAGAGAGGGAGAGAGATAGAGAGAGAGAGAGAGAGAGAGAGAGAGAGAGAGAGAGAGAGAGACCTAAAAAATATTGATAATGTCGATATTTCTAATCTGCATTAGTGGCGTGTCTGTATTGTGTCATTATAGATACACCACTAAATGTTTAGATCTACACGCGATGTTTTAGAAACAATTATGACACGCCACTACAATGACACGCCACTAAATATATGTTTAGGATTACACACGGTCTTCTAGAAACAATTAGTAACGTGTCATCTAGACACGCCACTAAATAGTGGCGTGTTATATACAACACCCCACCGAGTTTTCAATTAATAGATCAACAGGGACCGAAGATTAATTGCTGTGCGCGTGTAATGTTCAAGAAAATATTTAATGGGTTTATTAGGATCAAATAAAATAAGTCTATTTAGTGTGGTATTTTTATCCTATGGACTCGTAAATGGTAGCTAAGAAAAGAAAATACAAGAGAATATTTTTTAAAGTTCAAAGAAAAGAACAGAAAATAGAATAGAAAAAAGAAAAGAAAAAAAGAAATCGAAAAATAAAAATAAAATAAAAAAATAAAAAATAAAAAATAAAAATAAAAACATATGTGGGGCGACCTGCGCCCCACATATCAAATGAAGGGCCATTCGGCCCTTCTAAAGAAAAAAAAGGGGAAAGGCCATTTGGCCTTTCCAAAACATGAGGCACATGGCCTCTTTAATAAAAGAAAAAAAAATTAAAATTAAAATGAAGTGTGAGGCGTATGTGCGCCTTATTTAAAAAATAAAAGGAAAGGAGGCAGTATCAGACTTGAAGAGGGAAAAAAAAAATGGGGGGGGGGGGGAAGGGTTTTTCTACGAAAAACCCTTGATCTACGAAGATCAAACCGTTTAAACTCAAATCCGACTTCGGAAATGTGATCTACGCATAAGGATCTACGTTTTCACCGATTGTTTTGAGGAAAAATACTGAACTCACGATTTTGTGATTTTTGGTTAAAATCTTGAAATGTTAGTTTAATCTAGTATTTTTTTTTTAGATAATGGATTACTTGGAACTTGCTTGAGGGTACCCAAACAATGGGTTTTGATTTGGTGAAATTTTGGTGAGTTTTCCTCAAACACTAACATTTGGGTATTTAATTTTAGTTGTATTTTTATGTGATTAACCATTAATAAATGCTATAGTTTAATAATATTGTGTTTGGGGTAGTGACTTATAAATTATGGGTTAAGATTGGAAACCTTAATTTGATGGGTTAAATTAATTTGGGGGTTTTAAGTAATTTAAACCTAGATTGTTAATTTGTGGATTAATTGCGGTTATAGTGATTATTAATCCCAAATTAACTATGGGTTTTGTAAAAATAAGTATTTATGGGTTAAGTTCTAATGTTAGTAAAAATAAATAATTATGGGTATTTAGTTTAAATAGTATTTTTTAGGTTAACCCTAAGATTTTCTTATGGGTTAATGTTATTTTAAATATGGTAGTGTTTTATGTAAAAGTTTAATGAATATAATTTAAGGGTTAATATTATGGAGAAAATGTTAGTGAGAAATAATTTAGAGATTCGTGAATATAATTTTAGGGCTAATATTATTATAAGTGTTAATGAAAATAATTTATGGGTTAGTGAAATTAATTGCGGGTTAGTAATTAATATTATGAGTAAATAGTTAAATAATGATTTTAATATCTAGCCCTTAGTAAATACTTTGGCTTAGTATTATTTGAGTTTTAGTTAGTGTCTAAGATTTATGGGTAGACGTTTGGAACTCTTAAAAATATTATGGATTTTCCAACAGTTTAGCCTTGAGCGATTCAAGTGTTAAATAGTGCAATGTGTTATTTCACAGTGATACATTGCAAGGTGGTGTCTAGGAGACCTAGTGATTAAATCTGCTCAATCAAGGTGAGTATTCTACTCACTGAGAAACTACTATTTTCATATATTATAGAATTGCAAAATATATATATGTTTTATAAATCCGAACCGATTGTATGTTGACAATATGTTTTGGATGTTTTAAGAAGTTTCAATTATATTGAAGTATCAATGGTGTTTATGAGAAATGAAGTGTGATTTGAATTTATTTGAAGGATTTGATTGTGAGATGTTGTTGGAATTTAAATTACGGAAATATTGATTGAAGAATTGATGTGTTAAATTGTTTATGGATTATATTGAAAGCATGTGTTAAAGGCATAATTCAAGAAATGAAATGTATTGTTTTAAGGAATGAGACATAAGCATATGAACGGTAAAAATGGATCGAAGTGAGGTTTATAGCCCACAGGAAACTATACTTGGGTTAAATCCCATGAGTTCTTGGATTAATTTCCATGAGGTACTTGAGTTAAATCCCATGAGACTTGGATTAATTTCCATGAGGTACTTGAGTTAATTCCCATGAGGCTTGGATTAATTTCCATGAGGTCATTGGGTTAAATCCCATGAGGCTTGGATTAATTTTCATGAGGAACTTGCATGAGCATGTATAGCATTGTTTTTATGAGTGTGATGTTTTTATACAATGAGTAGTTTTGCTAGACGTATTAATATGCATAAGAGTCTCAATGGAAAAGAGCTTATGTATATTTCTATCCGATGGTTGCATGATTTAAATGCTATTGTTTTCTAAGTCTCACTGAATCAAAAGTATTATAGTAGGTAAGGATATATGTAGTTGTTTCCAACAATGAAACTTTTATGTATAAGTCCCAGTTGCATAGTATGCTTAAAATGTTTTCTATTAGTCGGTGTTTGCTGTATCAGCTATGAGGGTTTTTCAAAGAAAAGTTTATAAAATTGATAGTTGTTATAGTGTACGCATGACTAAAAAGGAAAAGTTGGTTCTTTGCAAAAACTCAGTGAATAGTATACCTCTGAGGTCTTAGTGTATTTATTTATGCTAAGACGGTGGGCTCATAATTCCACATGTACGGATACGGCAACCCCTGGAACTGTGCAGACATTGATGCTTTGGTTGCAGGTTTTGCAGATATAGATATTGACTCGTCCACATAGTGTATGGAATGCTATGATTGGAGCACATCGTGACAGTCATAAGTCAAGGACTAATGGGTAGTCCGTATTTTTGGTATTTTATTTATGGCTCGTGTCCTACGTGGCATATGTATTTGTTGAGCCTATATTTTAGTATGTAATTAGTGTAATATGTTTTATGAGTCTTAAATAGATAGACTTGTAAATGGCTCTTGTTGTAATTAACTGTTATGTATTAGATGTATTTCTACTTATGATATGTGTTTCGCTGCACATTGATTATTATATTCCGCTGTTAGATGTAACTCTAATTATCAAGTGCATGTTATGGGGCATGTCCTACATGTTGGCTGAGCGACATGTAGGCGTGCCACTGTGAAGATCTGTTTGTATGTCTTAATTAAAAAAAAAAAAAAAATCAGGGCGTCACAGCTAATGGTATTAGAGCAGTTAGCTTTAAGGTTGGTTAGGAAAAGCGGAAAGCGAAAACCTAGGGTTGTGTCAGAGTTTAAGTGTAACAAAAGAGCCATAGGAAATCTTCAAAGCTTCAACAAGGATAGGAAATTAAAATGTAATACTCCGTATGCATTACATGAATTTTGTGATGTATATCTTTTGATTTACGTATAGTTAGTTTACCTCTAACTTTCGCATTGTAGGTTAACTTCAATGTGATTGTGTAGAGTATATCGCTTAGACAGAGAACGGTTTAGAATAAGCTTCTTAGGTGCATTGCATGGGTATTGTGATGCATGTAATATTCTTTACGTAGTATTGTCTATGTGGCATTTCATTGTACGGACAAGTCATGCCGCCCAGGCAAGCAATGTCGATACGCAATAAGGAAGAGGATTCTGCAGTGGGCGATTGAGGTGGGAGTGATTTTAGGTGCCTCTACCTCCTCCTCCTTTCCCTGTTGAGGAAATTGTTCGTCAGTAGTGGTTTAGGCATTCTTCATTGATGGACCTTCGACCACGAATCATTTGAGTAGAAAACGGTCAATGCCATTGGGAGCTCATGCTTCCTCATTGCCAAAGAAGCAACTTATTGGTTGTGGCTCTAAGTTTCTTGGAGAAGAGGATGTCTTTGCGAGCCGCTTCGGTGTCACGCGGTGCACCAATTGTGGGAAGCCACACTTTGGTGTATGTGTCGTGTAGAACCACAGGTATGCTTTCGATGTGGTAGACTTGGCCACCTCGTAAAACTATGTCCCTCATTAGCCGCTTTGACTCAAAGTAGCTCTATCACTGCCCAGTGTAGTGTGTGGGGAGCTACACTCGGATATATGTCGTAGAAGACCTAGGGCACGTTGTAAATATGGTCGAGGAGACCATTCCACGAGAGGTCACCAACTTGTTGCTGCCAAAGTCAAGTATCTTTAGCGGGCAACTACCAGCCGAGACAGTTTGCTCAAGTATGGTGTACCCACTCACACTAAGCATTGCTGAAGTCTGTCCAACCGCCGTAAATGCTATCGAGGCTGCCACAGGTATTATACTTTTATGTTGTAGCATTGTGTGCATTTGGCTTATTTGAGTGCTATCCATTCGAATGTCTCATTATGCATAGTTACATAATGAGTACTAAACCTTTAAAATCAATTTGCGTGACCATCTCTATTGGTGACGCATTTGTCCATAGTAAACATAGAGGTCATTGCCTTAGCACTATATGGTTGGTGATATTGTTAGCTCTAGTGTTTGACATGATGAGCTACAGTGTCTAACTCATTTAGTTTGATATGTTAAGTGGTCCACCCATGTCTCATTTTCATGTGTAAGTTATGCAAATTGAGCATCAAACTCTTAGATTAGAACACTTGCGTGGCCACTCTTGTTGGTGACGCATTCACTTGCAGAAAATGTTTGGACAATTGTTCCATTGGTGCAAGAGAAAAGAATCTGCCAGCGAAACTAGCAATGTTATGCGTGTAGAGTTCCAAAGTTGGCATATTTAGCTTCAACATGTAATATGTTGAGTCATGCCATGCATATAGAATTTCGGTATTCAACATGCTAAACAATAAAGCTTACTATGTTTAACTACGATATTAACTCGTTAGGGCTTTGGTGTCAATTTGGAATGGATTGACGATCAAAGAGTAGAAATGAATGTAGATAATCACGACTGGGTAGTTGTATTCCTATCCTATAGTGTAGAGAGTCCAAACTTTGCGGGTCTTGTTTGTGAGTTACTCTGTTATCTCTGTTCGACGTTCGACAATGATGAATGTCTGAGAGTGTACACTTGTGTGTTTGGCTTATGCCTAAGCTGAGTTCAAGTCAAGTCCAAGCTGGGAACATTCAGATAGTGCAGATGTTCCACTTTAGTCGCGAGTCTATGCGAGGATGCATAGGTTATCGTGTGTTAAACCTAGTGGCAATCTAGGATGAGTGATCTATTCCTTATTGAGAACTAACAACTTGTTTAGTCAACTCCGGGGACCTTTAGTTTTCTCAGAGATTGACTTTCTGTCGAGATACCATACACTCACAGTGCAAAGAAAATGTGACAAAGTCGACGATCCGAACACGGTATGGCCAATATGAGTTTTGGTGATGCCATTAGGGTTGACAAATACAACAATGGTATTTATGGACTTGATTAATCAAGCGTTCCATGGGTACCTTGACATCTGAGTAGCTGAGTGTATCGTTGACACGATAGTTTATTCGACTAGTCGTGTCAAGCATGGAAGACACTTGATATCAGTGATGGAAGTGCTTAGTAAAAGGGATTCTTCTCCAAGCTCATGAGAGGTGAGCTTTGGTTGAAGAAGTGTCATTCTTGGTTTATCTAATGAACAACAATGGACATGTAGTCAACACGATAGAACAAGAACACACAGTTGCACCTGTGCTTAAACTACCCATTGAGATTGTTGGGTATGCGGTTTGGCACGAATGTATCGCGATTGGGGTTAGGATGCACCCTTGTGTAATAGCAAGGACGTAACCTATGCTACTTGTCAACTGTGGATCATGAGTAGCGTCGTTCTCCTCATGGTTCGGAGTTGGTAACCGTTGTCTATGCCCTACTTTTTATGGGCAATGCCTTGATGGTGTAGTGCGTGTGGAATACACGTTTAACACCCAAGTCTTCATGCACTCCGGTGTTGAGAGACGGAGACATGAGGTAACGTTGATGGCTTGTTGTGTTAGGGGATCTTGACGGCAAGATGTCCTGTCATGCGACTTAAGCCACTGTCACGACTAAAGCACTAAGTGGAAATCACGTGATGGCGAGATTGACTCAAAGTGTATTGTGAGTGTTAGTTCAACGTACCATCTGCAAGTGGACGGCTAATCCGAGAGATCTATTTAGACACTTGAAGATACGCCTAAGTTATGTGTGTGGGAACCCATGGAGTTGGTTATGATACCCACCATTGGTTGTTAGTACGTCGAGTTTAGACGACTTCGTACGTGGATTTTAAATTTATATGTTTTACCACTCTCAATAGTACGAATCAATTGTACTATAGTAAGGGTTATCAAACCACAAGGATTAGGGGGTTGATTTGAGTAATGGGATATTCAAAGGAATGTATTTAACTTGACTTAAAAATAAAAACAAAAGTAAAGTTGTAGAATTGAAGCTACAACTAATCAAGTGATGAAAACAAAGAAAATGGAAACTAACTTAAAAAAAACTTAGGGTAATGATCGCATCAAATCCTCAACCAATGAAATGCTTAAAGTCTATATGGATCTTCCTAACATGTATGATATGAGCGCGTAATGGGCGTCAACCATTACGACGACCTCGACATGAAAACACTTTCGTTAAGACGTAATAATAAAGCACCTAGTTTCACATTAAACAACTCAACGTAAAAATTAATCTATAATTGAAAAATGTTTACACTACGAAAGGTGTGAGGTGATTAATGCTCCCTAGCTTACTACTCCGTAAAACATCCTAATAAGCATACACAATACATAAAAACCTTAATTAGACCACAATGATAAGGTATCTAGTTTTACACCGATCTATTCCACATAAAAGTTACACTACAATTGAAAAACGTTTTAGGCTACCAAAGGTGTGAAACGACCGGTGTTCCTTATCATACCCTATAATGTGACTCTAATAGGTAAACATATATCATGTCAAATTAGAACCATTGTAAAAGACATCGTTATATTTCAAGAACATTGGTTTTATTCAAGAATCCAAGAAACTCATAGACAAGTAAATCCCTTTTTCATGAATAAATAGATTGGAATATTGATAATAAAACCTTTTAGCATGAGTTTTGATATCCTCTAGTCTTATACAATCATCATATATATCAAGAAAATCTAAAGAACATCAAGAACACTTCATGGTTTTGGAAGAAACTTGATCAAAACCCTAAGGAAGGGTTTAGCTAGACATAGTTAAACTAGATTAAGTATGAAAACAATAAAGGAATAAGATCAAAATGATTTAAAAACAACTATATTAAACTTCTAAAAATTTGGATTACAAAAGGTTAAAAAGGAAGAACAAAACCTAAGCTAGAACTTGAAATTTAACAAATGAAGTTGCTCTCTGGATTTTAGGCCAGAAAACGTGCATCAAAGGAAACTAAAAATGCAAAGAAATTAAGTTGATACACCTGAGAAAATCGAAACCCCCAAAAAGTGCATAATTAAACCTAAACCCTAATCCTCATATTTATAGAGAATTGGATTTACAAAAAGTCTACAAGAATTAATTCTAGCCAAGTATTCAAAGCTGGTCGGCGTCCATTTCTGTCCATAGAACTCAACTTTTGATTTGGATCGCACAAAGATTTTGAAATATCTGGACCTTCTAGAAGACGCGAAGTCGATCGATCGATCAAATACGAAGTTGGTTCGACTGAAAGTCGATCGATCGAATTATTGGCTGTACAAATAATTGATCGATCGAAATGCTTTAAACGATTTTTATCTTTTCATGATCAACCTTGAACTCTGAAAATGACCAAATTGCCCTTGATGTATTTTCAGGTCTAATTCAAGTGTTTTGAACTAGATCTCAACTAAGACCTGAAAATAAGACATAACACAAAACTACAACAAAACGTTATATATACAACACAAACTAGATCTAACAAATGCAAATTAAGGGGTCTTGAATCGAATAATTCAAGACTTATCAGTTGTGACTACTAGTTATGGTAGTTTACAACTACTGACGTTGTACCGCACATAACTTTATATGGACACGAACATGGAGCGCCACTTCATTTCGTATGAAGTTGGAGTGAAACGATCAGCGAGCTTTGAAGTGGTGCATGATTCTAGGGAAGATTGTACTCGTTCAAAGTGGATATTCACTACATAGTAATGGTAAGCTATGTGGATAAACATCGCCGCAAATTTGTGTTTCAAATTGGTGATCTTGTGAAATGTAAGGTGTCGCCAATGCGAAACATGTAACGCTTTGGACAATATGGATGTGCTTAATTCTGGATATATTGAGTTGTCCCTAGTGCTAAACAAGCGAACCTAAAGTGTGCACGATCATGATGTCTCCTAGTTTTAGCGGACATTCATGACATTTTCCCATGTTTCTCAGTTGCGAGTGTGTTTATGACCCTCCACTTGTGATGAACTTCTTCATATTCAATGGAAATTGACCTATGAAGAGGTGCAAAGTGGGTGATGGTTTGTAAGAAAACACTAATATCATTTTGTTAGTGAGAACTCTGTGGTGAAATTATGATGTTGAGGAAGCCACTTGAGTGATCGATCGTTAAATGTGGGAGTGATCCCTATTTTAGCGAATAAATTCGGGTATGATTGTTATATCATACCATTTTCGTGTAAGTATCTCATGTAAAGCACATATTTGCATGAGTGTTTCTAATATAGAATGCATGCTCGTATGTACGTAAAACGATTAATGTCCAAATTTCAAGGACGAAATTTTTATAAGGTGGGAGGGATGTAATGTCCAAGAAAATATTTAATGGGTTTATTAGGATTAAATAAAAATAAGTCTACTTAGTGTGGTATTTTTATCCTATGGACTCGTAAATAGTAGCTAAGAAAAGAAAATGCAAGAGAATATTTTTTAAAGTCCAAAGAAAAGAACAGAAAATAGAATAGAAAAAAAACAATAGAAAATAGAATACAAGAAATAGAAAAGAATAAATAAATAAATAAATAAAAATAAAAACATATGTGGGGCGACCTGCGCCCCACATATCAAATGAAGGGCCATTCGGCCCTTCTAAAGAAAAGAAACGGGAAAGGCCATTTGGCCTTCCCAAAACATGAGGCACATGGCCTCTTTAATAAAAGAAAAGAAAAATTAAAATTAAAATGAAGTGTGAGGCGCATGTGCGCCTCACTTAAAAAATAAAAAGAAAGGAGGCAGCCTCCTTTCCATCAGACTCGAAGAGACAAAAAAAGGGCGGGGGGGGGGGGGGGGGGGGGGAGGGTTTTTCGTAGAAAACCTTTGATTTACGAAGATCAAATCGTTCAAACTCAAATCCGACATCGGAAACGTGATCTACGCATAAGGATTTACGTTTTCACCGATCGTTTTGAGATAAAACACTAAACTTACAATTTTATGATTTTGGATTAAAATCTTGAAATGTGAGTTTAATCTAGTGTTTTTTTAGGTAATGGGTTACTTGGAATTTGCTTGAGGCTACCCAAACCATGGGTTTTGGTTTGGTGAAATTTTGGTGAGTTTTCCTCAAACCCTAACTTTTGGGTATTTAATTTTAGTTGTATTTTTATGTTTAGGGTTTAGTCGGTGTTTGCTGTATCAGCTATGGGGGTTTTTCAAACAAAAGTTTATAAAATTGGTAGCTGTTATAGTGTACGCATAACTAAAAAAGAAAAGTTGGTTCTTTGCGAAAACTTAGTGAATAGTATACCTCTGAGGTCTTTACGTATTTATTTATGCTGAAACAATAGGCTTATAATTCCACCTGTACGGATGTGGCAACCCTCGCAACCATGCAGACATTGATGCTTTGGTTTCAGATTTTGCAAATATAGATATTGACTCGTCCACCTAGCATATGAGATGCTATGATTAGAGCACATTGCGATAGTCATAAGTCATAGACTCATGGGTAGTCCGTATTTTAGGTATTTTATTTATGACTCGTGTCCTACGTGGCATATGTATTTGTTGAGCATGTATTTAAGTATGTAATTAGTGTAATATGTTTTATGAGCTTTAAATAGATAGACTTGTAAATGGCTCTTGTTGTAATTAACTGTTATGTATTAGATGTATTTCCGCTTATGATATGTGTTCCACTGCACATTAATTATTATATTTCGCTGTTAGACGTAACTCTAATTATCAAGTGCATGTTATGGGGCATATGCCATATGTTGGCTAAGGGACATGTAGTCGTGCCACTCGGAAGATTTGTTTGTATTTTTTTTTTAAAAAAAAAAAAATGGGGTCGTCACAGTGCGGGTTTCTGTGAAAAATTTATAATTTAGTGGCGTATTAAAAAGACATGCTACTATTCAATGGCGCGTCCATATAAAACGCCATCTTGACATGCCACTAGATACTGACACAACAAAATCTAAATGCCTCTAAATTAAAATAGTGGCCTGGTATAACTTGCCACCATATTAATTAGTAGCGTGTAGTAAAAATAACTAATATAGACATGACTCATGCCACTAATATAAGAGTTTTTTTTTTTTTTTTTTTTTTTTTTTTTTTTTTTTGTAGTGGCGTGCATCAATTATATTAACCTAATCAGGGAAATGATACTTGGGGGACGTTTTACCGTCCCAAGCAGACTGATTTAATAAAAAAATAATTTTTTTTAGTAAAAATAGCTTCTGATGTGACATGAGAAGCTGTTTTTAATTAAAAAAATCCATTTAAATAAAAAAGTGCCGGGCAGGGGCCGGTTGGTTTGCCCCGTCACATCAGAAGCTGTTTTTAATTAAAAAAATTCATTTAAATGAAAAGTGCCGGACAGGGGCCGGTTGGTTTGCCCCTGCCTATCACTGCTCACCTAATCAGCCCTTGCCCCCTATACCATTGACTTTCTGTTATTTTCGGGAATGAAAAAGTGTACCCAAAGGGTAGAGGCTAGAGAATAAAATTTTGTTAGATTTGGAGCCTCTCTCTCAACAAACACGTGCAGGAAAATATTCAATCTTTTCCATGCCCTTCAATAGAAAACCTTTTCACAGTAAAGAAATATTTCTCTCTTGAGAGGGGCACTACGTTACAAACTGAGAAGCTTAATTCGTTGAAGAGCGGGTGTATTTAATGCATTATCTGAATAAAGGACTCAAAAAGTCTTCGTCTGCTATTTTCTGTAAATTTTTTTTATAGCATCTACGCTGTAGTTAATGTAATCTTTTTACAGCACCTATGCTATAATTAATGTAAGGATTTGGATTAATTACAACCCTAAAGCCATATCCATTTTTCAAACTTGGTCGACTTACTACAGTTTAGTACTTTGGTTGGCATTTGTCAGCTCTCACTTTGTCATTTAGCTGGACCAGTTCTCGACTTAAATAAAAAATTCTCTAATGCCAAAAAAAAGAAGAAGAAAGTAACGAATATTAATAAGATTGGAATAAAGAAATAGTTTTATGTGTTGAATAAGATTAGAAAAAGTATATGTCCAGGAAGGCCAGGACTGAGGAGGCAACATTTTCTGTGATGGCCGGGGTACCTGGAAAGACTCTGCAGCAGTATCAGCATCTGCAGGGGATATTCTAACAAGTAGATGATACTGAATTATTTTTCTTTGTCAGCTAGATTCTCTTTTATGTTGGGACAAATTGAGTAGGACCCACGAGAAATATGTTGTTTGACTTATTATATATATATATATATATATATTCAAGAAGCATTATTGATTATATGTATATATTCAAGAAGCTGTAGCTGAAGCTGAAGGAATACATCTTACAATGTGTACTTGTTGGTAGGGTGGCATGGCTGCTGCAGCTGAAGGAATACATCTTACAATGTGTACTTGTTGGTAGGGTGGCATGGCTGCTGCGCAAAGTTGGGTTGGAGAAAGTGGCAGAAGCTGGGGCGCAAAACGCATGGAACCTTCTCTTCTAGAAGCTGGGGCGCGCCTTCTTGTTACTAGCTTCCTTGGACGTTATATCTCTACTGGATCTTTGATGTGAGTCATCTACTCGTAACTAGATATCCTTCTCATATCATTCTGCAACTTGTTGCTTTGTTGCAGTACTGATATATATACGTAACATAGTTTTTTATATTTTTATTATTCTCTTCAAATTAAAAATGCAAAATTGAAAAGAAAGTTTTTTTTGGAAAAAAAAAAAAAAAAAAACAGCTGTCCAAAGATTCAAAAAATTTAAAATTAAAAAAAAAAAAGTCTCATTTCTATATTGAAATTGAGAAATTTCAGTTGGATGAATTATTAGTTTATTAGCGTTCTCGCAAAGCTATACCTGAATGATATGACTCTTGAAACTAACATTCTCTTGCTTTTTTTGTTAGAACATGCAACCCACTCTAACTAATACAATAGCCTACTAACTGTTATACAAAACACACTATATTTTACACAAAACACATTCTGCTAAACGAGACACAAAACAAATAAAACACATATCTTCTATATTTTTCTAATGCCATCTAGCTATATTGAAATGAATCCCCATTTTACGTTATCTTTGCCACGCATCCTTAGGAAATCAGGCTTTGCCAAGCGTGCGACTCATCGAGTCCACACCTGTCTTCTTTCAATACACTGGTTTACTAAACCCGGCCCCTTTCATTTACTTTGAACAAAACCTCTGCAACTTTTTAGAGCTCATTCTATTGTTACCCTTCTCAAACATGTCCATTGCTACCCGTGAAATATTAAAAAAAAAGTTTTGACAATGACGCCATCGTTTCAAATGAGATGAAACCAGTTGAAGAGATGATAAAAAGGAAGAGGCCAAGGGGCAAAAAAAAATTCTTGCTAAGGGCCAATAGGCAAAAAAAACCTAATAATTTTTTCTTCTTAAAAGTTGAGGAGGGACCATGTCCTATACCCTCCCCCCCCCCCTTTCGTCCCTGATCATTCATCATCAAGAGATCTGTTCGTGATTTCAAAAATTATTTTGAAAAAAAAAAACATTCACTTATAACTCTTGATCTTTCATCGTTTTTTGAAAAAAAATGTACTCATACTTTAAAAAGTGTCAATTTAGGATATCCACCTTTTAATTTAGGTGTTGGTTAGAATTTAGCGGAATTTGCAAAAATATCCATGCCTGAATCTTTGAAAAATTTTATAATTTTTTTTTTTTAAAAAATAAACACGTACAGTGGTAATTTAGGAATTTTCATAGGATTTCATGGAAAACTCTAACGGAGGGTTGAAATTGAAAAGAAAATTGAAAGATGGATACGCTAAATTGACACTTTTTAAAGTTTGGATACATTTTTTTAAAAGTGATGAAAAATCAAGGGTTATAAGTGAAATTTCACAAAAAAAATAAAGAAACTACATATACTTATCCCTTTCCAACTACCACCAAATATATGCCTTGGCCATCAAGATCTCCAACCCACCCTTCACATAGATCGCAAATACAACCTTTATTGTCACTTGAATAGTGTCATTTTTGGGCAAAAAAATGACACTAATCATTTAACGTCGACGTTTGCTAAATGGCGCTAAACATAAGATCGGATTAGCGCCGTTTACTGTTTAAACGACACTAATTAAAGACGCTTGGGTACGAATGACACTAATTTGTTAGTGCCGTTTGAACCCCTAAACGATGTTAATATGAATAAATTTTATTTTAAAAAAATAAAAATTAGTATCCTTGTGATGACCTTTTTTTTTTTTTTTTTTTGAAATCATACAAACGGATCTTCACAGTAGCACGACTACGTGTCGCTTATCCAACATAACGTACACGTTCCATAACATAGACCTGATATTCAGAGTTGCATCTAACACGTGGAGTATACATATTAATGTGCAACGAAACACATATCAAAAGTGGAAATACATCTAATGTATAACTGTTATCAACAATAGGAACCATTTACATGTCTAACTACATAATAAAACATATTACACTAACTACATAATAAATACAAGCTCAACATATACATTGCCACGTAGGACACGAGCCATAAATAAAATACCCAAAATGCGAACTACCCATGAGTCCGTGACTTATGACTGTCGCGATGTGCTCCAATCATAGCATCCCATATGCTAGGTGGACGAGTCAATATCTATATCCGCAGAACCTGCAACCAAAGCATCAATGTCTACACGGTTGCTGGGGTTGCCGCATCCGCACAAGTGGAATTATGAGTCCACCGTCTTAGCATAAATAAATACAATAAGACCTCAGAGGTATACTATTTACTGAGTTTTTTCAAAGAACCAACTTTTTCTTTTTAGTCATGTGTATACTATAATAGTTGCCAATTTTATAAACTTTTGTTGATACAGCAAATACCGACTATTAGAAACATTTAAAACATACTATGCAGCTAAGCTTATACGTAGAAGTTTTGTTGTAGAAACAACTATGTACGACCTCATCTACGATAATACTTTGTGGTTTGTTTGCTAAGGTTTACATACACGCGAAAACATTCGTATGCACATAACCCTTAAGTTAGAAAACAATGACATTTAAATCATGCAACCATCCGATAGAAATATACATAAGCTCTTTCCCATTGAGACTCTTATACATACTAATACGTTTAGCAAAACTACTCATAGTATAAAAATATCATACTCATAAAAACAATGTTATACATGTTCATGCAATGTTTCATTTGTTTTACATCGACCGGATAGTGAACTACCTGCCGATTAAAGTTTTACATCGACTGAATAGCACCCAGTACTATCTGTCGATTAAAGTTTACATTGACCAAGTAGCACCCGGTACTACTTGCCAATTAAAGGCTTGTCGTTTCCCGTGAGTTGTAAACCTCACTTCAATGCATTTATATGCTTATGTCACATGCCTTAAATCAATATACATATATTTTCTAATTTCATGAACATGCATTTAACTCATGCTTTCAATATAAATTCATAAACAATTTAACACATCAATTCATCAATCAATATTTGCGTAGTTTAAATCCCAATAACAACAGGCAATCAAATCCTTTAAAACAATTTAAATAACACTTTTCAACCACGCATTATTTTTCATAAACATCATTGATATACTTCAACATAATTAAAATTACTTAAACATCCAGAAAACATATAATCAACATAACGTCGGTTCGGTTATGTAAACAATATATCATTTGCAATTTAAAAAATATATAAAAGTATAGTTTTCTCAGTGAGTAGAATACTCACCTTGGCTGTTCGAATTTAATCACCAGGTCTCTTAGACACCACTTTGCAATGTATCATTATGGAATAACACATTGCACTATTTAACACTTTAAATTATTAACATCCTAATTAGCACTTGAATCACTCAAGGCTAAACCGTTGGGAAACCCATAATATTTTTAAGGGTTCCAAACGTCTACCCATAAATCTTAGACACTAACTAAAACTCAAACAATACTAACTCAAAGTATTTACTAAGGGTTATATATTAAAATTAATATTTAACTATTTACTCATAATATTAATTACTAACCCGCAATTAATTTCACTAACCCATAAATTATTTTCACTAACACTTTTATAATAATATTAGCCCTAAAATTATATTCACTAATCTCTAAATTATTTCTCACTAACATTTTCTCAATAATATTAACCTCAAATTATATTCATTAAACTTTTACATAAAACACTACCGTATTTGAAATAACATTAACCCATAAGAAAACCTTAGGGTTAACCTCACAAATACTATTTAAACTAAATACTCATAATTATTTATTTTTACTAACATTAGAACATAACCCATAAATACTTATTTTTACAAAACCCATAGCTAATTTCGGATTAATCATCACTATAACCACAATTAATCCACAAATTAACAATCTAGTTTTAAAATACTTAAAAACCCCAAATTAATTTAACCCATCAAATTAGGGTTTTCCAAACTTAATCCATAATTTACAAATCACTACCAAAAACACAATATTATTAACCCATAGCATTTACTAAAGGTTAATTATATAAAAATACAACTAAAATTAAATATCCAAAAGTTAGGATTTGAGGAAACTCACCAAAAATTCACAAAACCAAAACTCATGGTTTGGGTAGCCTCTAGCAAGTTCCAAATAGTCAAACACCTAAAGAAACACTAGATTAAACTCATGTTTTACAAGATTTAATCATAAATCCCAAAAATACAAGTTTAGCGATTTACCTCAAAACGATTGGTAAAAACATAGATCGAATTTCGTAGATCACGTTTCTGAAAATCAGATTTGAGTTTGTACAGTTAAATCTCCATACATCATGATTTTTCTATAAAAAACCAAAGGAAAAACAAAATGAGAAGAAGAGGCAATAGCCTCTTTGGAAAAAGAAAGGATAATAAGGCCGGATGGCCCGTTTTTTTTTTTGTTTTTTTTTTTTTTTTTTTTCATTTCAACAAGGCGCAGTGCACCTTGTTTGTAGTGACTTGGCCCTTCCTTTAAATGAACGTGTGGTGCACGTGTGCGCCCCACCTTTTTTGTTTTTTTTTTCCTTAACTTTTCTTTCAGTTTGACTTTTCTTTACTTTTTTTTTTTCCTGATTCTTTTATTTTAGTTTTTATTTTCTATTCTATTTTTCTGTTCTTTTCTTTAGACTTTAAAAACATTCTCTTATATTTTTTTATTTTTTATTTTACTACCATTTACGAGTTCATAGGATAAAAATAAAACACTTTTTTTTTATTTTTTTTTATTTTACCACATTGAATAGACTTATTTTTATTTAATTCTAATAAACTCATTAAATATTTTCTTAGAAATTCCAATCCTCCTCCTCCTCCTATATGTCTTCGTCTTCTTTTTCTTCCTGCAAACTAGGAGCGCAAGAGCTTCTCCTCTCTCTTTCTCTCTCTATCCCTCCCTTAAACACATTAAACTAAAATATATAACTAAAATTTTCACCATAAAAATTAGTACCGGGGTATTACATAAACACATAGACAATAGAAAATAAGCAGAGAATTTTAGACTAATTAGGATATCCAATCCTGAAAATCATTACATTGTTCGATTTTGCACTTAAAAAACTTTTTGTTCAAAAAAATGATCCAATCAATTTAGTTAGTTTCCGCACAAACTCATACCTGGCCTTGATAGAATTTAGTCTTGCTAATCACTCAATGTTCAAACTCCTAGTTGTTTACATTTCAAAAAAAATAAAAAAGTCCTAGCCTACTTACCATCTTAGATATGGTAGTGACAGAATATAAATTAAATGATTAAATTTATTCATTTTTAACTATTTAAACTTTTTTGGAATAAGTGGTGATTTAACATGGTATCAAAACAAAAATCTTAAATTTAAACTTTAATTCCATCATTCACCTTCTAATTAAATATTTTATGTGTTGAAATAAGTTGCGACTTAACGGATCGAGAGATCAATCCATCCCGGCTTTTAAGCTTAGCGAGAGCATGCACGATGATACAACTAAAATATAAATAAACTTAAACAAAACTTAGACACGTGTTTTGAACAATGAAATTCGCCAACATGCAAAATACTATTTGACACAGTACGTACTCCATCAACACCTTAACCCCCTTTACTCTTTAGTACTTCCACCATCTTAGTAGATATACTAGCTTCAACGGTCACTGCCTCAACTACGTACCTAAGTATGTTTGAATTTCATCATTGAGTCGACTCATATATTGTGCCTTGTCGTAATGCATGCATGCAGTTTACTGGAGGAAGGGGGCAAAATATTTACTTTTGAAGGAAACAAGAGAAAATCTTCTCTAAAATTTGTTCTTAAAGTTCATAGCCCTCAGTTTTACTGGAAGGTATGTACTACTCTTAATCATATCTTATTATGGTGTTTTTAAGGATCCCGTGCCCCCTGGTGTTAAAAGAATTTGGAATGAAAAATAAATAAAAGGATTTATTGATGAGCGTGCACTAGATTGTGTTTTGATCAGGTCATGACACGGGGTGATTTAGGCCTTGCAAGTGCATACATTGATGGGGATTTTTCCATAACTGATAAAAATGATGATCTTTTGAATCTTTTTATGGTAAGATGATTGATTTGAGTCTAAGATAAATCCGGAAATATATATAAATGCTCAGAAGCTGCCTTGGTGATTTGCTTCGCAGATTTTCATTGCCAGCAGAGATTCAAATTCCTCTGCCTCAAAGTTGAATAAGAGAAGGTATATATTTCAACTGGCAGCAAACTTTGCTGGAAGGTATATATATATAGTGAGATTACTATTAGTCATCTCCTCAATTGCATTCATCTTTTGTTGGGTTTAGGGGCTGGTGGACACCATTGCTATTCACAGCTGGTTTAGCATCTGCAAAATATTTTTTCGCACATGTCTTAAGGCAAAATACTCTTCAACAGGCTCGCAGAAACATCTCTCGTCATTATGAGCTGGTATTAATTCCGATCGAAGAAGATGATAGATGTGAAATAGAGTAGAGTTTTGGAGAGAGACCAAAAGTCTCTTTTACTTGACTGTATATTTCTTTTTATAATAATCTTATAATTCGTCTTTGTGTATTTCTAGAGCAATGAGCTTTTTGCTCTGTTCTTGGGAGAAACAATGCAATACTCCTGTGCTGTATTTAAGGTCAGGATCACCACCTTTTAATGATTCACTGTTAGACAATGCGTCAACTTCTAACATCTATATTAATTTATCTGTATTAAAACTCTTCTCAGAAGGAAGATGAAGACTTGAAGGTTGCACAGCTGAGAAAAATCTCACTTTTGATAGAAAAGGTGCGTCTTTACTCTTGGATTATATCGAATTCTAAAAGTTCTGGTTGCTCTAAGCTATATTCTTCTGTACTTTCAATTAATTAACTAAGGCAAGAATTGATGAGAAGCATGAAGTTCTTGAAATTGGGTGTGGTTGGGGAACATTTGCCATTCAACTTGTCAAACAAACTGGATGCAAATATACTGGCATCACTCTATCTGAAGAGCAGTTGAAGTTTGCAGAGAAGAAAGTAAAAGACGCTGACCTTCAGGTAATTTGATCAATTTTACTTCAAAAGCATATTGTAAGTTTGTAACGTCGACCCACCCAAACGATACAATATTGTTCGTTTTTTACTTCCCTAAAGTAGACTTCATAGAATATCATCCATCATTGTACAACTATCGCATATGCACGCTTAACTACATTGTTTTGATAGATTCATAGTCATCACAGCTTTAAAGCGCATTGTTTCAAGAATGATGCGAATATACATATAAGTACATTCACATTCCCGTACTCAGGTGATATGGGACGTCACACATATATTATGGGATTTTAAACCAATTAATCAACTTTGCTTTCAGGACCACATTAGATTTCTTCTTTGCGACTACCGCAAATTGGATGATACCTACAAATATGATAGAATTATATCCTGGTGAGTTCCTTTGCCAGCAAATCTTTCATGTGGAGATAACGATTCCAACAATACTGTAACATGATCTTTGATGTAATTTTTCAGCGAAATGATGGAACATGTTGGCCATGAATTTATGGAAGTGTTTTTCAGTTGCTGTGAATCAGTCTTAGCAGAAGATGGGGTTATTGTTCTACAGGTACAACCGGTGTCGTATCTCATTTCCAGTTTGATTCTAATGTCTTGGTTGCTAACAATAAAAGCTGGTTGATCTCTTGTTAGTTTTCATCACTACCAGATGAACGCTACGAACAATACAGGAAAAGTTCAGAGTTCATCAAGGAATATATTTTTCCTGGTTGTTGCGTGCCTTCATTAAGTAGGATAACATCAGCCATGGCTGCTACATCCAGACTCAGGTATAAGTTTATTGCTTGGTTTTACTATTTACTTCTTTATAAAATTAATAGAAACCCTGTAAAATAACAGTGTGGAGCACGTGGAGAACATAGGGGCTCATTACTACCAAACACTCAGATGTTGGAGAACAAATTTTATGGAGAGCCAAAGGTACGTAAGAAAAATTATTTGACTATCAAGAGTCGTGATGAAACGACTGCCATCTCCGTTCAAGTTTTTGAATGTATGAGATGAGGGCCATCTTTATTAAGGGAACCTTGTAACAGGGTACATTTCCTCTTCTTTTACACGGATCACCTTTACGAATGAACCTCATCCATTTCAGCTCAAAACTCTTGCGGCTATAGGTTTTTCTATGGTTTGAATTATGATGAAACAAAGAGAGTGATTGAAAATGTTTGGGCTCACGGGTGCTAAGAAACCTCTCCAAGAATAATTGAAAATTGTGGCTTATGAGGCTTATATAGGTTGACTGAATTAATCCTTAACTCAAACCTTAACATTACAACCACAAAACCATGTTTTGACGCATTATTTCGCCAAAAAAAAAAAAAATTCAATCTCTTTGACAATTATTTGACAAAATATGTACAAACCTTACAACTCAATGAATTACAAGACAATCCTATCAAACTACTTAAAACTCTCGTCTTCCTGAAACATGCATACACAAACATTAAAATCTTAGAGAACGCATGATCAATGCACTAAAAAAGTACAAATATGACTATCACATATCACACCAAAAACAACTACACTCCCCCTAACTACTTTTTGTCATTTTTTTGTCACAAAATGACAAAAGGAAATTTGACAACCCCCTTTTTTTTTTTTTTTTTTTTTTTGAAAACATACAAATGAGTCATCACAGTGGCACGACTACTTGTCGCTCAGCCAATATACGGTACACGCTCCATAACATGTACCTGATAATCAGAGTTACATCTAACAGATGAATACAATAATCAATATGTAACAGAACACATATCATAGCGGAAATACATCTATATAAACATAACTGTTAATCAACAATAAGAGCCATTTACAAGTCTAGCTGTTTAAGGCTTCCATAACATATTAATCTAATTACATACCCAAAAGACTGGCTCTAAAAATACATGTGTCACGTAGGACACGAGCCATAAACAAAAGACTACCAAAATGGGACGCCCTAGTCTACACAGCTACGACACCAGCGATATGCCTCAGTCGCAGTACCCCAAGTATCGTGCTACGGGGTCATCCTCTAGATCTGCTAAACTCGCAACCAAAACATCAGTATCTGCACGGTTGCGGGGTTAACCACATCCGTACAGGTGAAAGTATGAGTTCACCACCTCAGTAATAATTTACTGAGGTCTCAGTGGTATAAGACTCACTAAATTTTCTCATAAAACGACATTTTACTTAATCTCTTGTTTACTATAACAGTTATTGTTTTGGTTATGAAAACCTATCTCTTGAAGTCACATCATAGCAGATAGAGTAAACACAAACACAACATAACCATATTGTTCTTATTCCAACATGCTCACATACAAATCCATACTATATCTCAATCAACAATCCATAACTATATCTCAATCATCAATTCATAAATACATCTCAATCAACATAACCAAAACTACACATTCTTATTTACCAACTCAATGCACAACAATGCAGTACAGTGCCAAAGGGAACACAGGCCCTACAGTCCTCAACAACTAAGACTGTGCCAGAGGAAACACCGGCCCATAGGTCTACAACAACACTGCCAAAGGGATTATTTACCACCTTAATTCCACTTATTATTAATTAATTGTAATCAACCTATTAATTATATTCTACTTTTGTCTCTTCACTTTTCTTAATTAAATCCTCAAGTGGAATTTTACCACCCTAAATGAGCTTAATGTTATTTAAATATTCCTAATAAATTTATTAAATAATTTCTTGGACATTACAGGAAAGGCACAGTCAAGACTCTATAGCTGTACCAAAAACAATACTCTTAAATGCTTACACCATTAGATGCATCAATTTTAAATCCTGACTATAAAATGAATAGTATTCATTTCATTTGAAATTGAAAAGATCCTATATATTCCTAAATGCAAAGACCTAAACCAATGTAACATTAAATGTAAATACCCAAGGAACAAATCACTAAAGAATATGAACATGACTTTTTAGGTACAAATTAAGATACTGACCTAGGGCTAGGGATGCATAAAATGCATTACTTAAATAAAGTGCAACAAGAAATTCAAGTAAAACACACCAAAAAATATTTAATGGAAGCACAAAGCAATTACTCGATCCCCCTAAATCAAATACAAATGGCACTCGCCCAACAACTATTGAATGCTAACTTACCACCCTTTGACAATCAATGATTCAATTCACACTTTGAAATTGTGTGTAAAATGCTTGCATGTGGAGGTCCAAAAATCATGGCTACAATTTTCACATAAAGTATCGCCATTGATTATCAACAAGTGAGTTTAAGACCTTAATTTTATGAGGAGGTTAAGCATCAAATTTTAACCACAAATTTTGGATAAGCACACTAGTCAAACCATTTTTGCAATGCATTATGCATCCATTAATGTTTACATTTTTTCAGGGAAATCCTTGCTCTCGGCTTTGATGAAAAATTCATACGGACGTGGGAATATTACTTTGACTATTGTGCTGCTGGTTTTAAAACATGTACACTTGGAAATTATCAGGTATATTTCTTAACAAAAGAACTGATCGATTGACTCAAGTAAAAGTTGCCAACTTGCCAAGTGATCAGTGTTTCAATTTTCAATTTTCCTTTTTCTCAATGAAATTAGATGCAGAAATATATATATATAGGCTAAAAATGGAACACAAATGCTCTTTTTAACCCCCATCAACTTATAATTATAACAAAAGCAGAACATTGACAAAGGGAAAACTAGAGCATTACTTTTGAATAAATGAAATAATTAAATGAGAAAATTAAGTACACATTACATAGCTTGTACGAGTAGAGAAACAAGCAAACTAAAAGGGAAATCTTAATTAGCTAGCTGACACAATTTCATTGAAAAGGCTACAATAGCTAAATATTACTAAAGCTTAGAATTGGTATGTATATTCATTCATGAAATCATACATCTTCCACTGAATGCAAACTGCTATTATTGTTCACTCATGGGCTTGCTGCCATATATCTTAAAATTATATTATGTATTTATGGTTATAATCGAGCCGACTCGAGTCAAGCACTAAATGTTTAAGTTTGGTTTGTTTAATTTTTTTTTTTCCCGAATACAAGCCAAGGTTATCACCGAGCTAAATACTCAGTTAAAACCATGTTCATTTATTTTTCGAACAAATTCGAGCTTGTTTACAAACTACTCAATTAACTTATTTATTGCATATATATAAAGTAAATGTCATTATTATTTTTTTTTTTCTTAAATCCATACTATGTACGTATTAGTTAATTAATTATTTTTAAGATTTTATTATTTGAGTTAATTAGATAAATTAACTCAAATCTTAAAAAATCTAATCTCGAGCTTATATGTTTTTCTCATAGTATGTATATACATTCATTACACACACACACACACACACACACACACACACACACACATACACACATATATATATCAAAACTCACAATTGCAATAATTCAAGTTATATCTATCACATTACGAAGATAATTTATTTTTATCTTTTCAGATACTTAAGATGCTCTCATTATAGAATTAAAAATAATGAACTAATTAAAAGTTTTACAAGTTTATATAAGTCTATACGAGTTCAGCTTATTTCATAAACGAGCATAAAAATTTGTTTAAACCCTATCCATTTAATAAATAAACCAATCTTGAGCCGAGTTAATTCGAACCAAACCTGAGCCTATCTACGAGCGACTCTATTTATTTACAACCATATCTGTATCTTATATTTGATCCTATATATAAGTACTCTTAATATATTTACCTTTTATCCACAATGTAGGTTGTATTCACACGTCCTGGCAACGTTGCTGCATTTGGAAATCCATATCAAAGTTTGCCTTCCGGATTTGATCCTATTCTCGAAGGAGAAATCGTACCTTCATTTTAGCGGTAGGAGTTGATGACCCTAGCCTCTTAGCTTCCTGGCGGAGCAAAAAGATTGAACTCACATGCTATGGCTCACTGATTTGATTAATTACTTTATATGTTATAATTTTCTAAGTAAAAAATGATGAACGATGGCTTCTTAATTTTGGGGTTAATTTGTAACATGCATAATGATGAATAATAGACCCCACGAATAATCCAACTCGTTTTTTTTTTTTTTTTTCTATCAATGGATTTCTATATTAATTGATAGGAAAAAAAAATTAAAATTAAAAAAAAAAAAAAAAAAAAAACTCTCGAAAAACAAATCTGAGATAAAGAGGGAGCAGATCCTCCTTGTCTCCCTTTCCCTTTATACTCCCCACTCCTTGAAAGAAAAGATAAATACATAGGAAAAATAAAGACAAAAGTGGAAATAATAAAATGGAAACAAGATAATTTTATGTGGTTCGGTCTATGACCTACGTTCACAGGATAAAGTCCAAAGGGCTACATTAATTGTTGCTCTTATTGCTTAATTATTTTACAATACATAATACTCCTATTTATAGGAGAATTGAAATAGGTAAAAATGGTAATCAAATTTGATTGATTTGATTACCATCAAACCTAATTACAATCAGCTTATAAAAGGGAAGTAACATACAATATCAATATAATATATTTCCTTTCAATATGGGAAATATATTATCTAATATCCTGAAAATATATTCTCTAACAACATTCCCTAATATATGGAGAATATATTCTCTAACACTCCTACCCTCCTCCTCCCATTCTTATTTTTTCTTTTGTTTGCAGGTATTCTCCGATCAAATCAACAATTTTGGCATCTCCGCTATCCATCCGTCTATCTACCTCCGTGTTGTGCCATTTATCTCCTCTATGACTGCTGGTTATGTTTTTGCTTTGAATAAGAGTTTTATTCTCCATAGATCTGCCATCATAGACAATCTATGGGATGAATGTTAGTTATGTGTGAGGGGCTGTCTCTTTCAGTTTGGATAGTTCGGTGTGAAAAGTTATCTCTCACGGCCAGGTAGTTTGGTGTGAGGGGTTATCTCTCACGGCTGGTTTAAATAATTTTTTTCTAGGATATTTGGCTACCATTGTTTAAGATCTAGTCTGTTCGGAGCAGATATGTTGTTTAATTATTTTTGCATATGGGTTAACGGAAAATAAAAGTCATAAATAACACTTTATTGTAAAAATTTTGTTTTCATCTATGACTTTGTAACCTCATAGCATGTGGCTATGATTTTGCAGAACTTTTTTACTTTGTCATGTAAGAGATGTATGCTCATGATTTTTGATCAATGAAATACTCAGATCTTTCATTTTAAAAAAAAAAAAGATAGAAAAATTATATAAAACCATGGGCGGAGCCAGCATTTAAAATTTGGGGGGAGAAGGGAGGCAAAACTGAAAAAATTATAAAAATATTTTAAAATTTTTTTGTGGAAAACATGGGGGCTTGGAGGGGAGCCCCTCCAAGCCACCATGTGGCTCCGCCATTGCATACTCATATCCTATCCATCTCATTTCAAATCCACCATCACATGAGAGTTTCAAATAGAGTTGACAATTTTTGACACGACCCGCGAATCCGATACGAAATTATAAGTTAGGGTTTAGGCTAAATGAGTTGGTGGGTTGGCGGGTTGACCCCTTTACAGCTCGTTTAGTTTTCGGGTCACCTGTCAACCCATCAACTAGCAGGTTGATCCCCTAACCCGTTTACTTATTAAAAAAAAAAAAAAAGGCTCTTAAAAAGAATGTAAATAACTTAAAACAAAGCCATAATTCCCCGACATTTAGGAAAAGAGAAAAGGAAAAAATCTTTAAAAACAATACCACATTTCTGATCAAAACCCTTAGCCACCAAACGAGCTTTATTCCGTTCAATAGAGCCGTCTTGCTTCCGTTTGAGTTTGTACACCCATTTATTGCGAACAATATGCTGATGTAGGGGGCGAGGACATAAGGACCATGTACCATTGGCAAGGAGAGCATCGAATTCAAGGCCATGACAGCCCTCCACTCAGGGGATGTTACTGCCTGGGAGTAACAACTCGGTTAAGCAACTACACACACTGGTTAAGGCACAAAGTGGGTGACGTGTGGAGTAAAAGGTGTGATAATCATGGAATGGTTTTGGACAAAGACGTCCAGTACGTGACCGTGTGACCATAGGGTGTGTAGAGGCACTACAAAAATACTGACAATTGGACGCGTGTCTACAGTACCGGTTACTGTAGACACGCGTCCAATTTGACACGTGTCTTATGAGACACGTGTCTAATTGTACAGCCGCCACAATTGGACGCGTGTATGTAATACACGTGTCCAATTGGACACGCGTATTAAATACACGCGTCCAATTTGACACGTGTATTTAATACGCGTGTCCAATTGGACACGTGTATTAAATACACGTGTCAAACTGTTATTTTTTTTCAAATATAATTTTTTTTTTATTAAATAGAATTTCAACAATTGGACACGCGTATTTAATACGCGTGTCCAATTGGACGCGTGTATTTAATACGCGTGTCCAATTAGACACGTGTATTAAATACACGTGTCAAACTGTTATTTTTTTCCAAATATAATTTTTTTTTAATTAAATAGAATTTCAACAATTGGACACGCGTATTTAATACGCGTGTCCAATTGGACACGTGTATTAAATACACGTGTCAAATTGTTATTTTTTCCCAAATATAATTTTTTTTAATTAAATATAATTTCAACAATTGGACACGCGTATTTAATACGCGTGTCCAATTGGACACGTGTATTAAATACACGTGTCAAAATGTTATTTTTTTTAAATATAATTTTTTTAATTAAATAAAATTTTAACAATTGGGGACGTGTATTTAAATACACGTCCCGGAATGGTGTAGGTAGGCGCGCGGGAATTATCCCGCGCCCACCTGATAAGCATTCTTAATTTAAGTTTCAAAAAGAATTTTTTTTTTTTTTTATACACTCTCGTTCGCTCTCTCTCTCTTTGCGCGCTCTCACTATTCTTTCTCTCTCTCTCTCTCACTGTATCGCTCTCTCTCACTCTCTCTGTATCGCTCTCTCACTCTCTCTGTACCACCGGCCAGCTTCCCGACCACCACGTGGTCGGCCTTCCCTCCGGCCAGCTTCCCGACCATCGCTCTCTCTGTCTCTGTCTCTCGCCTCTCTGTCTCTGTCTCTCGCTCTCTCTCACTCTCTCGCTCTCCGTCAACACTCTCTCTGTCTCTCACTCTCTCTCACTCTCTCTGTACCACTGGCCAGCTTCCTGACCACCGCGTGGTCGGCCTTCCCTCCGGCCAGCTTCCCGACCATCGCTCTCTCTGTCTCTGTCTCTCGCCTCTCTGTCTCTCGCCTCTCTGTCTCTGTCTCTCGCTCTCTCTCGCTCTCTCTCACTCTCTCGCTCTCTGTCTCTCGCTCTCTCTCACTCTCTCGCTCTCCGTCAACACTCTCTCTGTCTCTCGCTCTCTCTCACTCTCTCGCTCTCTGTCTCTCGCTCTCCGTCAACACTCTCTCTGTCTCTGTCTCTCGCTCTATCTCTCTCTCTCTCGCTCTCTCTGTCTCTCGCTCTCTCTCTCTCTCTCGTCAATACCGGACCACCGGCCAGTTCTAAGTGGACGACGACTGGTTCTGCATGTGTTTCGTATAGCAATATTCAATATTTTTGATTTTGGCAATATTTTAAATAACAGACATGTTCTTTTCTTCTTCTTTTTAAAGCAATATTTTTGATTTTGGCAACGTGTATTCTTAACACGTATCAAGAAAAATATATAATTTATATATATATATATATATACACATTTAGCCACGTGTATGTATACACGTGGCTAACAATTTGGAATTTTTTTTAAAAAAATCGGTTTGACACGTGTATTAGAATACACGTGTCAAACGGTTTGACACGTATATTCTAATACACTTGTCAAATTGTGCAGTTCGTGACATGCACATTTGACACGCGTATCACGCGTGTCAAAATGCACGTGTCTAACTGTTTGACACGTGTACGACACTGTACACGTGTCAAACTGCACGTGGCTATTTGCATGCATTTTTGTAGTGAGGGATGAGATGAACTAGAGGGAACCGTGATGGGCAAGGGAGAACTAGACGGCTGGGCATGGCGAGACACAATAGATATATTGGACGGTAGTGCACTAGACAGCTGGGCAGGTGGAGAATCGTGCAATACAAGGGTGCAGCATGCTCTAAGGACGTGATAACAGGTGAAGATCGAAATATAAGAGGGAGTTGGAGTAGTATTACCCGTAGTACTAAGGACAAGATCAGAGGAAGTTACGGCTGGAATGAGCAAGGGCACACCTGTAGAAGAAACTGGAGCAACAGGAGCTGGGGTGGCCTCCACCTTGGCTGGAAACTGATTTTCATCAAAAACAACATGTCAAGTAATAAAGACTTTGTTAGTGATAGGATCCAAACATCGATATCCCTTATAGTTGGAACCATAGCTTAAAAAGATGCATCTTTTACTTTGAAACATCAATTTGTGGGAGGTATAAGGACATAAGAGGGGAAAACACAAGCATCCAAATGACCTAAGAGAGGAGTATTTTGGGTTTTATTTAAACAGCAATGCAAATGGGGAACAAAATTTTAGTAAGAGTAGGGAGTCGATTAATCAAAAAAACAGTAGTGAAAAATGATTCAACCCAAAATGATTGAGGAAGACCGGATTGGGCAAGAAAGGCAAGACCCATTTCCACCACATGGCGGTGTTTGTACGGCAAGGCCATTTTGTTGGCCTGTGTACGGACAATGCAACTAACACGATGAACAATACCATGCAATTCGAGAAAGGAAGTAAATTGCTTTGAAAGAAATTCACCACCACCATCGGATTGTAATTGTTTAAGATGACAAGAGAGTTGAGTTTCAACTAAAGCCTTGAATTTAACAAATGAAATAAAGACATCCGATTTATGATGAAGGGGATATAACCAACTAAATCTGGAAAAATCATCAATGAAAATTACATAATAGCGAAAACCATTTAAGGACATAACAGGAGAGGACCAAACATCGGTATGAATTAACTGAAGTGGCATAGTAGAGACTCTAGTAGAGGAAGGAAAGGGAAGTTGCTTACTTTAACCAAGTTGGCAAGGCTCACATAAATCCTTATTTTGCAAAGAACCAATATCAGGTAAACTATGATTACGAAGAACTCGAGTAACAATGGAAGAAGAAGGATGCCCAAGTCTAGAATGCCACACACTAGCAGGAGCCTTGACACCAAACAATACCGTGTGAATCCGAGCTTTGTTAAGAGAAGCCAAGGAGGTGCGGATGGGGTAGAGACCACCTTCACTCTTGTCGTCCAGGAGGTTGAGACCCGTTTTGTAATGTCCAAGAAAATATTTAATGAGCTTATTAAGATTAAAAAAATAAAAAAAAATAGGTCTATTAAGTATGGTAAAATAAAATGGAGTTTTATTTTACCCTATAGACTTGTAAATGATAGCCATAAAAATAAAATATAAGTAACATTTGTAAGTCTAAATAATATAGAAAATAAAATAAAATAGAAATGAAATGAAATAAGAAAACAAATGAAGAAATTAGAAAATAAATAAATAAATTAAATTGTGGGGCTTGCGCCCCACACCTGCGCCCCAAAAACGGGGTGCAGCAATTAGTGAGGCGCGCCTCACTCAGTGAGGCGCACCTCACTTAAAAGAAAAGCAAAAAAGAAAGAGGCCCCTCACTGCCTCTTTCTTTTCTAGCAGATAGCAGAACGTGAGGGAAGAAACAGAAAAAAGGGGGGAGGTTTCATAGTGAAAAATTGTGATCTAGGAAGACCTAAGGGTCCAATCTCAAATCTAATTTCGGAAATGTGATCTACGCGTGTGGATCTACGTTTTGACCGATCATTTTGAGGTAAAACACTAAATTCATATTTTTGAGATTTTTAATTAAATCTTGTAAATGTGAGTTTAATTGAATGTTCTCTTTAGGTGTTTGGTTATTTGGAATTTTCTGGAGGCTACCCAAACCTTGGGTATTAGTTGGTGAACTTTGGGTAAGTCTTTCTAAAACCCTAACTTTTGGGGTTATGTATCTAAATTGCGATTTTGTGTCTAATCCTAAGTAAACTCTATGGGTTAATGTTATTTGCATTAAAATAGCTTTGTTATGTTATGGGTTGGTAAATATAAAATGGTGGTGACTATTTGGTATGATTAGGTTAGTGGATATTAATTTGGGATTTTTATGTGCTTAAACCCTAGATTTTTAATTTGTGAATTAATTGAATTTAGGGTGTGGATTAATCCCAAAATTATCTATGGATTTCATGAAAATAAGTGTTTATAGGGTTGGGTCCTACTGTTAGTAATTTGTATAATCGGAGATTTTGATGTGTGTTTTAAATAGTACTCGCAAGCGCACGAATCGTTTGCAATATAGTGTGAGCAAGTGCGAGGTCGAATCCATAGGGAAATGGTCAAATATTGGTGTCTTGCTTAATCAACCTCATTTTAACCTAGTTCCAAAGATTTGAGAAATGATTGAAGAACAAAAGACTAATTAAAAGAGATGTAATGAAATATGCAAATTAAAAGGAACTAAGGTTAAGGAATCCACCAAACCAAATCCTACAACTCACACTCTTGGTTTCCACTTGAACACCCAAAGAACATTAAGCTTAGGGTGTTATTCAAGTCTCTTAACCATAAACCCAAGAACCATTAAATGAATCCAACACATTGACAAATTACAAAGAGTACCGATTGAAATCAAAACATCCAATGTATCATTCAATCACAATGGATATCATCATTCAAACCGATAAAACAATGTATTAGTCGGTTGAAACACATAAAATGTCATCTATCCACCACTAACCACATTCATTGCAAAAGATAAAGCTTTAAATGAATGGAACTTGAACAACTAACATGATATATCATTAAATGTGCAAGTGGTACAACAAGATTGTGAGTGTCATCAATGGAAAGGTTTCATCCTCAACCCTAGTTGAGGTTACTAGCCTTCCATGACTAAGAACACCACAAGAAAATGATGACCAACCATGGAAATGAAAGAAAAGCTCTACAAAGAGAAAGTATCTGAAAATAAACTACTGAATTACACTACAAGAAGCACGAAATTAAACCTATCTACAGAATTTCTGCTCTATTCTCTCCTCTCCTACTCTCTCTACTACTCTTTCAACAAGGAGGCATGGCTATGGCTTTTATAGAAGAGAGCTAGGGCAAGAAATGACTCCTCTACCCTCCTCTAAGGTTCCTCTGCTGCTAGAGACAACCACAAACACGAAACCAGCGTGTTCTGCAGCAAAAATCAGATGGAGGACTGCTTTTTGGCTTCTGATTGGGCGTTCTGGCGCCCTCTGCAAAAGCAGTTTTTGGAAAATTTCGATCGATCGACTTTTATTTCGATCGATCGACTTCGGGCAAATTTTCGATCGATCGAATTTTAAGTTCGATCGATCGACTTGTCAGGGTCTCCGAATTTCCAGTTATTTCCTTATGAAATTTGTCATTCCTCTCTTATTGTCCTACAGAAACAGAAAACACAAAAACTAACCAAAACATTTTAAAATAACAAGGCTAAAGGTCTAACTAGTGCAAATCAAGGGGTCCAAATACACAATATTTGGCACTCATCAAATTTTAATTGTAAACCTAATAATAATTCTATGTATAGGTTTAGTTAATTAATGGGTAATAAAGTAAACCTTAGAATTTTATGGGTAACTTAGTGATGTAGTCTTTGAGCGATTCAAAGTACTACTTAATGTGGTTATTGATTAAGAAACTGAATGGTGCATTGTGTTGTGTTTTAGCGGCACTTCGTGGGTCGAATCTTGAGTTGTTGGAATTTGGGAGTATAAGCAGCTCAAGGTGAGTATTCTACTCACTGAGAAGTATTATTTTCATAAATGATGAATTGCAAAATATATATTGTTTTACAAACCTGAATCAACTGTATGTTGATTATGAATTGTTTTGGATGATTTGAGTACTTTTGAGTACATTGAAACTATGATGATGTTTTGATGTATGAATATGATATGTGGAGTTTAAATGAATGGAGTCACTGTATGTTATGGTTGAGAGTTTTGAAAACTATGATTGTAATGGAACATGAATAGGATTTTAGAATGAGTTAAGTTATGCAAATTGTTTAAGAAATGACATGTTAAATAGTTTACGTTTTTATAAAGAAAACATGTGTTAAAGGCATAATTCATGAAATGAAATGTATATTGTTTTAAGGCATGATGCATATGCATATGAACGCTAAACGTGCATCGAAGTGAGGTTCATAGCCCACGGGAAACAATGCTTGGATTAAGTTCCATGATGCTTGGGGTAACCCATGATGCTTGGATTAATTTCCATGATGCTTGGATTAATTTTCATGATGCTTGGGGTAACCCATGATGCTTGGATTAATTTCCATGATGCTTGGATTAAGTTCCATGATGCTTGGGGTAACCCATGATGCTTGGATTAATTTCCATGATGTGTATTGCATAATCATTTATAGCACGGTTTTGATGAGTGATGTTTTTATACTATGAGTAGTTTTGCTATACGTATTGGTATGCATATGAGTTTCAATGGAAAAGAGTTTATGTATATTTCTATCGGATAGTTGCATGATTTAAATACCATTGATTTCTAACGTAAGGATTATGTAAACCTAAGCAAACAAACCTTAAAGTATTATCGTAGGTGAGGTCGTACGTAGTTGTTTCTACAACATAACTTCTACGTATAATCTTAGCTGCCAAGTATGTTCAAATGTTTTCTATTAGCCGGTGTGTGCTATATCAGCTATGGGGGTTTTCAAACAAAAGTTTATAAACTTGGTGGCTGTTATAGTGTACGCATGACTAGAAAATTAAAGTTGGTTCTTTGCGAAAACTCAGTGAATAGTATACCTCTGAGGTCTTAGTGTATTTATTTATGCTAAGGCAGTGAACTCATTATTTCACCTATACGGATGTGGCTACTCCCCACAACAGTATATATGAGGTTTCTTTGGTTACAGGTACACCCGACTTGGAGGATGACCCTGTAGCTTTTTATTTGGGATACTACGACTAGAGCTTGACGCGACAGTTGTAGTGTGATGGACCACGGGTTGTCTATACTTTTGGGTATTTTGTATATGGCTTGTGACAAATGTGTCACTTATTCTTTTGTGTAGCCATTATTTTGTAATAGTTGTGATGGTGTTAAACCTTAAACAGTTAGACATGCGTATGACTCTTTTGTGTAAACAATGGGTTTTATATTTAGACATGCTTTTCCGCTGAGTTAATGATTGAATCATTATGTTTTCCGCTGCATAGATAGAACTCTGATTATTAGGTGCATGTTAAGGGGCATGTGCCATATGTTGGCTGAGCGACATGTTGTCGTGCCACTGTGAATATCCATTTGTATGTTTCAAAAAAAAAAAAAAAAAACGGGTCGTCACACGTTTGATTGTCCTTAATGAAGAAATGGGAGCCAGTGAGGATAAAAAAACAATCGTTATCCTTACAAAATTGATTAATGGACAAAAGATTAGCAATAGCTTGGGGACACAGAAAAATACGACGCATATGTAGAATGTGATGAGGTGTGTGAAAGACTGAAGACCTGTGTGTGTAATCAGCAAACCTGAGCCATTACCAACAGCAATGGAGTCAGTCCCGGTGTAAGGAGCAGGCAGCTGGAGAGTTTCAAGATCCGGTGTTAGATAGTGATTAGCACCACTGTCAGCATACCATGTAGCATCTTCGGATTGATCCACCATAGCAGACAACTGTGCAGGAGGATGGGCCGATGGCGACCTTGGAAGGCGTAGTCCATCCTATGAAAACAGTCCAAGGCATTATGGCTGGATTTCCCACATATTTGGCATGGAGGTCGTGGGTCAGAGAGTGGACGAGAATGCTGGGAAAATGAACGAGGCTGCTGTGAAAACCTGGAGGACCCGGTTTGCTGTGAAGAACCGTGAGAGTGGGAAGGCGTTGTAGAAGGCTTCCTTGGAAAATTGTTGCGGAATGGAGGGCGTTGCTGCTTCTTGTTGAAGTAATATGAGGATGGCTTGGCAGAGAGTAAAGCCATGGAGGGTTCTGGAGCAATACGTTGCTGTTGGGCATTCAGGAGATGTTCAAATGAAAGTAACTCAGCCTGAAAATCATCAAATGAGAGTAGTTGTGCCCGAGAAAGCAAGGAGAATAATGTGACAAAGGAATTGTAGGACGGATGTAGACCACCAATAATGTAGTTGGTAAGTTCTGCATCACTGATATGAGTCCCAACGGCAGCCAGTTGATGAGCAAGCTGTTGAGCCGTGTTGATGAAGGTACCACAAGTAGTGGAACCCTGTTGCAGCGTCTGTAATTCACGCTGGAGTTGAGCAATCCGTGTCCTGGTTTGAGAAGCAAATTTGGAAGCCAAAAAAGTCCATACCAGATGCGAAGGCCGAAGACCATAAACAGTGGAAAGTACTGACTCGGAGAGAGTGGAATTAATCCAACTGCGTGTAAATTGATCTCGCTTGACCCAAAGGGTGTATGCCGGATTGAGAAGAGCTGCAGCCTTGTCAGGGGACGATTCAGGAGCAGCACCCGGAGCGAGGGACACAGGAAGATACTTGGATGGGCACGGTTCTGTACCATCAACGATACCCATCAAATCATTGCTAATGAGGTTAGGCTCAAGGAGAGACAACCACATAAGGTAAATAGAATTGTCAAATAGCTTGAGATAGACTAGGTGAGCAACATTCGGAATAATGAAGGATTGAGCAGCAGATGAAGACGCCATAAGATCGAAAAATAAGCGTGAGCTTTTTAGAGAAGCTTTGATACCATGAAAGATTACAAAAGTGTCTTGGCTTGAATGCCAAAACAGAACAGTATGTTCATTAATATATAGGACTCTGTAGTTACATGAGATCTATTCTGATAGATACAAATCTAATCTAAAGTTTACAATTCAAATTCAAACGTCCAGTGCAGTATAATAATAGGAACGTGCCTCTTAGTCTTTGTATTCAACTCAAACTGTAAAGACTAACAATATCTCAGATCACAACATTTGAATTATTCTATTGTTGAGTAGATAATTCAAACGTGTGATCTGGAATATTTGAACTAGGAACATTATCTCTAACACTTAGAACTGAAAAGTTTTCAAACCAATTAAGCATAAGCTTTTTCACTTCTTCTGAGTGTATATATGCCCTTGAAACTTGCTTTTAATGTTAGACATAAATTAATCAAATATTTGTAACATAAATATTTTTGTTATAAAGTTGATGACGACTAGGACATGCATGTACATGTTTTGTTTCTTCGTCGTAGAACAGATGAGATGAAAAGGGGATAAGTTTGTTTGGGAAATTCGCTTTTTGGCAGATCTATGAACATTATACATTCTAAAATTAAGTACTGATCATGATATTGAGCTACCAAAGTTTTGTTTTAAAGCTGGGGCATTAATGTTGTGTTTACAGCAAAATCCTTGATCTTGGGTTTACAGCTAAGACACTGTTTTTTGGTGGTGTGGGGAAATCTTGATTAATTAGACACATGCAGTTTTATTTGAAAAGGTTAACAATTTCTAAATGGTACTGATGTATATATACTATATATTAGTAATTACATCTTCCACTGAATTCAAATTGCTATTCTTAAAATCATATTCTGATTATAAGCTTCTGCCTAGAGTTAGAACTCAAAGATATTTGGCTTCTATCTATATATAACGTACGTAGGTTGTATTCACACGTCCGAGCAATGTTGCTGCATTCAGCAATGTGTATCAAAGTTTGCTTTCAGAAGTTGATCCTATTCCACAAGGAGAGATCAAACATTCATAATAGTGCCAGACGTTGATCCTAGACTGTTCCCCAAGGAGAGATCGAAGATTGCACTAAGATGCTATTAATTGCTTCTCGATGTACTTTATTTTCTTTGATCATTTCTAATTAAGAATAAAATGTGAATAAATAAATGAACTATGTGAAAATACTACATGTGCACTACTACCTTTTTTTAAAAAAAAAAAAAAAATTAGCAGCGAAAGATTTCATGTATCTTTTTATATTTTCTTGAAACTACAACTCATTTAAATAGATCACACAATACACCAAAGCTGATATAAACTGATATATATATATATATATATAACTGAATCTCATTACATAATTAAACTTATATTATTACTGTTTTTATACATGCAACTCATAAAAATGCCACACCTACAAGGCCTTCAAAACTTAAGACCAATTGACAAAAGTCAGCCCAACAAAAGCGGAGGCTTACTACCGACCTCACGGGTAGAAATCCAGGCTTGCATAGGGGGTCTTCCACGACCTCTTCAATGACATTTGAAATTTTTAATAATTTTACATACGGAAGTGATTCCATGACTTGGCAAGTATAAACAAATTTACCACTATTTGTGAGTGACGTTAGCCCTCTTTTTCTTAAAATTCTCTCTCATTCTTTTAAATAATGTTTTCAAAGTCAAAACTTATTTTGAAACCAATGCTAAGTTTTTCATTAAAACTGTGTATCAAAAGTGCTGTAGCAGAGTCCTAAAACTTGTGCCTTCACTGCAAAAAAAAATTGTTTTTAGTCACTTGCATTTCGCCACGTGTACGGTCACTGTACATGTGGCGAACAGTTGGCCATGTACAAGTGGCCACGTGAAAACACGTGGTGAATCCGAATAACACTAAATACACATTTCGCCACGTGTATTTTAATACACGTGTCCAAGTGGCCACGTGTATTTTAATACACGTGGCTGACAATTAGCCATGTGTACTACAGTACACGCGGCTAACAATTGGCCTCGTGTACTTAAATATTCATGGCCAAATGCTTCAGTTTTTTTTTAAAAAAAAAAAGAGAAGAAGGCTTCTCTAATTTATTTTATTTATTTTTATTTTTCTTTCTTTTTCTTTTCACCGGTATTTTCTTTCGCGGAACAACCTTTTTTTTTCTTCCCCTTGCCGGAAACTTCTTCGAGGCCAACAACAACAAAACACCAGATTAATCCAACAAAACAGCACCGAAACAGCAAAAAATACCAACATAACAGCAAAATCTTCGAAAATTTTCATTCTGGCCAAAAAACCACCAACAAAACAACAGATTATTTTTCCCCTTCCGGAAACATCTTTGAGGCCGGTAACAACAAAACAACAGATTAATCCAACAAAATTAACAGTACCGCAACAGTAAAAAATACCAACATAACAGCAAAATATCAACAAAACAGCAAAATCTCCAGAAATTTTCATTCTGGCCCAAAATCCAACAAAACAGCAAAAAATCACCAACAAAGTCGCCCAGTCGCCGGAAATTAGATTCAAAACTACAAAAATCAAGTTTCTTCTTACGGCCAGTCCTCCGATCCCTACATCACCGAAACATCAAGGGATAAGAAAGAGAGATCCACACAAGAGAGAGAGAGAGAGACAGAGAGAGAAAGAGAGAGAGAGAGAGAGAAACTGAGGAGTATATTACAAACCGGACTGGAGAGAGAGAGAGAGAACTGTACCGTCCATTTTAGTATTAATAATTTTATTTTATTTTTGTTCGAAATGTGTGGCCAGGTGCCGCGCGGGAATTGTCTCGCGCTGAGCACCTGGACCAGTGGCGACGTGGCTCAAAGCCATGTCGCCATTTATAAAAAAATAAAAAAATAAATAATACTGAATATTCAGTATGTGCCGTCCATCCATTACCGTCGAAGGGAGAAAAAAAAAAAAAAAAAAAATAAAGGATAAGAAAAGTCAAAGAAGGTGGCGGTTGCAAAAGAAAAAAATAAAAGTGAGAAAATTGGAATTGGCCATGTTTATTGTATACACGCGGCCAATTTGCCGCGTGTAAAAAATAAACATGGCCAATTGGCCGCGTGTAATAAATACACGCGGCCAATTGGACGCGTGTACAAAATACACGCGGCCAATTGGCCGCGTGGATTTATTGCACGTGGCTACTTGTTTTTCGTAAACAGTTTGCCACGTTGTCATTAAGACACGTGGCTAGTTGGCCGTGTGTCTACAGTAACAGTTACTGTAGACACGCGGCTAATTACAGCTTTTTTTGTAGTGCTTAGAGAGAGGGAAGTACTTCTCAAAATATAATAATAATAAAAACATAACTACAATTAATTTTCCTTAGCATTTTATTTTCTTAGAGTTCAATAACATCATACTTATAATAATGCAGATAACATCATTTGTTAATATATGATAATGGAAAACAACATTTAGATCACAACATGCTACGTACATATAATATTCATAGGCATACATATTGATCATAAACATTTAATCATATCATTCCTTGACTTGTTAAGTGTATCATCACCATTTAATCACTTAAGCATACTCCCCCACTTTAACTACTGGGTTTGTAAAGTGCATGAATCAGCTGCGCTTAACCTCAAGTTTTAAGCATATCGACCTCATTTAATAGCTGGGTTTGTGATGCAGCATAGGTGTAGTACTAGTGGATCACAAAAACAACAACACTAGATTAATAATTCTTCCCAAAACAAAGAACAAATCAAAAATTTGAGGTAAAACAGATAAAAAACGACTCCCAATTAAAGTGTTTTTTTTTAAATTGAAAACTATGAATAATATATATACACACACACATAACTGCGTCTATAATCACCCACAACAAGTATTTATAGTAACTAGACTCTTAAATCTAACAAAACATTGAATTAAAGATGTGTTGCTGATGGCTCTCTAAGAGGGTAGTCTTCTATAACACATTGTGTTAGGACGTCTTTGCTAACGAAACTTGTCTAAGTTGAAAAATTGAAATGACTTCTAAAAGTAAAGTGTGTGCAACAAGTGTCAACAAAGTTTAAAGCACAGCGGAAAGTAAATGACACAGAGATTTTTGTTGATGAAGTGGAAACTCAGTTAAGAGAAAAACCACCCAGGGGCAGCCAAACCCAGGAATTCCACTATTCAGAAGACAAAGCTAGATACAAGACAGTAACACTCACATGTACCGATGCAGTGGTCGTACCTTGATCTCTGACGTGTAACCCAACACAAACGCTTCCCAACCAGGTTCATCTACCTGAAGGGGTCTTCAATGGAACTTCTTACCTTAGAGCCGACCTCTAAGATAGACTTCGGTTTACAGCACAGCACACTTGAAAAACGGCTTCAGAGGAGATATCACATCTCTGAGCTCTAATGGAATTCACACCGAAATCTTGTAGCTCTAAGTGCCCAGGGGCCCCTATTTATAGGCTGGGGGTCAGAATGGGCGTCAGGCAAAATATGCCTGGGGCTGTCTGGACGGACAACTGTGCGACAGGATTTTCTGAAATTTTCGCGGAGAAATCTTTCCTGTATAAGAACATCGTCCGGACGGGATGGCTCAATCGTCCGGACAGACGCACGTCCGCTGCAAGTAATTTCCATAACAGGCTTCGCGCGTCCGGACCATGGGGCAGGAGCGTCCGGACGGCTAAGCTTCAACACGTAATTTCCATATCTGATGTGCGTGCGTCCGGACCATGAGGGGGAGACGTCCGGACGGTTGAAGTCGAATCGGCAGTTACCATATACGATGCACCAGCGTCCGGACCACAGCTGTCAGATGTCCGGACGGTCCATTTTGAACTGTGATTCTTGCCTTACGGAGATATGCGTCCGGACAGGATATCACATCGTCCGGACGGTTGATTGATCTTCCCTTTCTTGAAACTTGGAAAGAATAAGTGAACCGTTCGAGAACTGATAGGCGTCCGGACATGCTGCTGAAACGTCCGGACGGAGCAAGCTAGTTAGAAGCTTCTCGATACGATGTAGGTGTCCGGACGGAAGAAGCACGTCGTCCGGACAGATGATGCTTGTCTGTCTGATGTCTGGAAGGAATGACACGTCGTCCGGACGGATGGAACAGTAGACAGATAGGCGTCCGGACGGGATGACACATCGTCCGGACGGCTGACAGGGAACTTGAAATTCTTCTGACTCGCAGGCATAATCTTCTGACATCACTCTGAAAGTGGAATCTCTGTTTACCGCATCATTACATATAAGTGATTTTGTCCAAACACAGAATAAGACCAAAATACTAACAAACTCCCCCTTTGGCCATTCTGGGACAAAAATCACTTGACCGGTTAAAAATACAATGCTGGTCCAAATCAAAAATTACTCTCCCTTTTTGTCACAAAGGGACAAAGGGTAAAACAGAGTAATGAGAAGTACAAGGGTAAACAAAGTAATAATATATCCACAGACAAAAAACTTTCTAAAATCCAAAGCAATAGGAGAATAGAGAAAAGTCTGCAAGTGGCCCAAAAGAGAGGAACAGAAATCCTCCAAGTATCAAATCCCAAGACCTTTGGAAATTGAACATCCGACTTCAACAATAGTCAGTTTTCCAAAGGATGCATCTGTCAATCACTGTGCTGGGAGCCGCTGGATGTCTTATTCTTGAAAAACCAATCAGAAATATCTCCAAAAATACCATTAGATCCTGTTAGTTCCAAACATAATGTGGTATTTAAGGCGGCAGTCAAATGGATGCCAAAGAGAAATATAAGCAATGCAGCTATTCATAAGGCATAAAAAGATCAGCCCAACACACAGACAGAAAAGGATTTTCATGCACAATATCTCAAGAAAAATATCCCAACAAATATTCCAATATTCTAAAAGTACAAAGACTTAAAAGAATAACGGAAGACACAATGAAGATCATGGGATGAGAAGAGATGTGCACAAAATGCCAAAATCTCGGGAGAAATCCACGAGAAAAACACACAAGATGCCATGATAAATCAATAAAAATGCAAAGATGTGTGTATGGCAGAGAAAGAGAAGCAAGTCTTAAACCTATAGAGATCCTGACCGGATGAGCAATTGCTAGGTCAGCATATGGCATGCAATGCGTGTGTGTGTGAAGACTTAACCCACAAGGTATGACTATCACAGAAATGACAAAGAGCAACCAGATTTTCTAGACAATAGAGAAAATCTGTGACAGATTAGCCAAAAGTCAAACCTTAAAACTTACTAGGGCCTAACCACCCTCATCTGATACACTCCCCCTGAAATGCAGCACCGAATTATTTTACTTGTACCATGAAGGAAAAAGTAAATTTTTACTTGCACGTAGAGGGCAAGGCATATAGCAAATTCAGCACAAAAGCAGTGAATAGAAAATTTAAAGCACAAAATTCATATGAATAACTGTTTAATTCTTATGGTGCTACAATCTAGAAGGAATGCCAGAGTTTTTAGGTTCTAGGTTCAACTATCATGTGGTCAATTTGGCCATCTTATCAAAAACATCTTCTTTTATCCAAAAATTCTTAGAAACACAAAGTCAGAGAAGGAAAGATGTACCTTTAGGGGAGTCAAGGATAGTGCACATTTTTCATCGCATGAGAAAAGAAGCTATCCTACTTTTGCATATACAGGAAAACACTTGGCAAATTATAGTCAGAAACTCTCAAATATATCTAAGCAAAGTAAATTAATACCCAAATAATTGAGATATTATGAGAAAATACATGAAATATCTGATATGCCAAAAAATATCCTGCAAATTCTCCCCAATATATATATATTTATTAAAAACAAATGCAATATGGAAAGAGAACATCATATGCATGGCAAGATCAAACCTGATGATGTCAATACAGAAAAAAAAAAAAAAAAAAAAAAAAAAAAAAAAAAAACAGTCGCTCGACCTGCTTTTTCTGTCTTCCCCAAACAGTACCTGCAATGCTCTCTCAAGAGAATAGGGGGCACACCAAACTGGTTCCTAGATTCCACAGTAAGCACACAAATATAACAAATAAATGTGCAAGCAATCAAACCTGATGCCTTAGGATTAGGAACCGAATCCTAGGCATGAACACCTTCTCCTGCTAGGTGCGTTCCTTCCCCCTCATGGGGTGAATGGTCTCATCACTCTTGACCCATACCTGCTTGACTCAAGGCAGTGGCTTGCAGGTCTTGTCCATGTTGTCCATTCTCCTTAGCATACCTTGTATTAGGCTAAGTAATCCTTCATAGCCATGGCTGCCATTGAGCTTCTGCAGCTTTCTCTTGTAGTGCCTTGATTGGCAGGAACAAACCTTTGCTGATGCTGCGGAGCCTGAAGTACTGTCGGAGGTAGAATGCCTAATGTAGCTCTTGCTGGAAGCTCCTTTTGAACCTTCGACTTCTGAGCCTGGAGATGTGGACATATGGATCGGATGTAACCGATGATGCCGCAGTGATGACAAGTGGGCAAGCTTCTTTTGTTTGAATGCTTCTTGACATTCTCTGCAGAATTATGGTTAGCATTCTTACAAATGACATTGCCCTTACCTTTTATATGTCTCCTATGCGGAGGGACATATTTTGCTGAGGAAGAATCTTCAACTTCACTTTTCCTCAGAGCATCCTGCTTAATCCAAGGCCTGTGGGATTTCAACAAATAACAATTTGGCCTAATATGACAAATCTTTCCACAATTATGACAAGTAGGGACAAACTTACCATGAGCTTGTGTACTTGTATCTTTGGATTTTGGCATCACATGATTAGTTAAGCAAGAATTTTCTAAACAAACGGTATCTACTATCACAGGATTAATGTCAATAAAATCTATTTCAGAATCAGAAGCATGTGATGTAGAAGTACTCATATCAACAACAATTGAAGTATGCTTGTTAGAAATATCTGAATGAATACAAATCATGCTTTTAAAATTATCACTTGAGAAATTTTTCAAGAGATCCTCAGATTCTTTTAATTTATTCTCAAGTATATCAATGATGTTAAATAGCATGGTATTCTCAGATCTCAAAGAGTCAATTAAAGCATTTGATTCAGATAACTGAACAATCAATGACTCTTTTTCTTGCTTCACCTTTTTGAGCTCTTTTGGAGAAATAAGTTTATCAAATTTTGCAAAAACTTTAGAGAGTTCAATATCATGATTTTCTTCAGATAACTGAGAGAAATCCATGATAAAAGGTGTAATAAAAAAAATAGAAGTCACAAAGAGATGAGGATCACACTCAGGAAATAAATCCTTACAACGGAGTGTGCCTGCTCTGATATCAATTGAAAAATTGAAATGACTTCTAAAAGTAAAGTGTGTGCAACAAGTGTCAACAAAGTTTAAAGCACAGCGGAAAGTAAATGACACAGAGATTTTTGTTGATGAAGTGGAAACTCGGTTAAGAGAAAAATCACCCAGGGGCAGCCAAACCCAGGAATTCCACTATTCAGAAGACAAAGCTAGATACAAGACAGTAACACTCACATGTACCGATGCAGTGGTCGTACCTTGATCTCTGACGTGTAACCCAACACAAACGCTTCCCAACCAGGTTCATCTACCTGAAGGGGTCTTCAATGGAACTCCTTACCTTAGAGCCGACCTCTAAGATAGACTTCGGTTTACAGCACAGCACACTTGAAAAATGGCTTCAGAGGAGATATCACATCTCTGAGCTCTAATGGAATTCACACCGAAATCTTGTAGCTCTAAGTGCCCAGGGGCCCCTATTTATAGGCTGGGGGTCAGAATGGGCGTCAGGCAAAATATGCCTGGGGCTGTCCGGACGGTGAACCATGGCCGTCCGGACGGACAACTGTGCGACAGGATTTTCCAAAATTTTCGCAAAGAAATCTTTCCTGTATAAGAACATCGTCCGGACGGGATGGCTCGATCGTCCGGACGGACGCACGTCCGCTGCAAGTAATTTCCATAACAGGCTTCGCGCGTCCGGACCAAGGGGCAAGAGCGTTCGGACGGCTAAACTTCAACACGCAATTTCCATATCTGATGTGCGTGCGTCCGGACCATGAGGGGGAGACGTCCGGACGGTTGAAGTCGAATCGACAGTTACCATATACGATGCACCAGCGTCTGGACCACAACTGTCAGACGTCTAGACGGTCCATTTTGAACTGCGATTCTTCTTGCCTTACGGAGATACTCGTCCGGACGGGATACCACATCATCCGGACGATTGATTGATCTTCCCTTTCTTGAAACTTGGAAAGAATAAGTGAACCGTTCAAGAACTGATAGGCGTCCGGACGTGCTGCTGAAACGTCCGGACGGAGCAAGCTGGCACAGAAGCTTCTCGATACGATGTAGGTGTCCGGACGGAAGAAGCATGTCGTCCGGACAGATGATGCTTGTCTGTCTGATGTCCGGACGGAATGACACGTCGTCCGAACGGATGGAACAATAGACAGATAGGCGTTCGGACGGGATGACACATCGTCCGAACGGCTGACGAGGAACTTGAAATTCTTCTGACTCGCAGGCAAAATCTTCTGACATCACTCTGAAAGTGGAATCCCTATTTACCGCATCATTACACATAAGTGATTTTGTCCAAACACAGAATCAGGCCAAAATACTAACTTAAGTCTTCTAAGTCTTCTTTTTAGGCAGCGTCAAGACGGCTTGCTGACGTTGCTCTCAGTGGCTCCTCTGGACTACGTACTCACGTCAGGTCGGTTTTGCTGAAGTCAGGTCAAAACTTCCAACATTAACCCCAACTTACATCCAAAGCCAGAATCCACAAAGGAGATTAACTAATAATTGTGGATACACACGAAACAGGTTCCCTTTTATTCTCTCTGTTCTCTCTCCTCTATCCCACCCCCCTGATATTTCTCCTGTGCAAACCACCATGGGAGGGAAGCCGAAAGCTTCCATCCTTCCCTCTTCCCTTACTTTCTGCCTCTTCTGAAGCTTTTTCACCCATCTCCCCACCTTCTCACCGCTGTTCTTTACAGCTTTTTCGGCCATTGGAGATAAGCCATAAACTCCAGACACCTATCCAGCCTCTTATGAGGTCTATCTTCCTGTTTTCTTTAGTTTTGCAGCTGTTCATCTCCACAACTCTCTCCCAATTCATCTTCTCCGGTGATTTCCCTTCAATCCGTGTCTTTTATCAGATTTGTCTAGGATTTTGGTTTGAAATTTTCGAATCTAGATCTACTATCCTCAGCCACCTCCTGGATAACACGCGCCAGCCCACCTCCTTCTCCGTCGTCTTCCGCCTGCTCCCTTGCCACCTGCGTCTCCAACAACCATCTACATACCGGCGCGTGTTCTACAAGCGCCAGCAAGTGGATCTCACTTGCTGGTGCGTGTGGACCACGTCCCGACTTTTCCTCTGCAATAGTTGGTTCTCCATGGTAGAACACCTTCTTCTAGCCATCTCTGCAGTTTTTTTGGCATACATGCCCCAAACCATCCGTCCGGCCATCCAGCAGTTGCTGATGTTCTGTTTTTGTGTCGTTTATGTTATTGTTTTTCCTATTCTTTTTTTTTTTTTTTTTTTTTTTTGTATTTCTGGGTTTTTTTGTTGCATGTTTCTCCCCCTGTTCACCCCTGTAATGGTGTTTGTGTCATTGTGACTCAATACACTTCAAATATCACATTTACTTGTGACCCCGGTTTTGTGGCATCCGTGTCTCAAAGCATTGGGCCCGCATCTTCGAAAGAATTGCCTCCGCGTACTTTCATTCTTAGTTTAAATTTTGGGTTGCCCAGCCCTAGTTACGTATTTTATTTCTTGTAAGTTTGTTCTCATATCTGAAAAAAAAAAAAAAAAAAAAAAAAAAAAAAAAAAAAAAAAAAACTCCAACTTATATCCATTAAAACACTTGAGTATTTAATGTGACTTACAACACTTGTTTTGATCACCGAATAGGCAAATTTTAAAAACTTAACAATATTCGACGACACCATACCAAGACCAAAATGAAGGTGCCAAACCTTACCCTTGCCATAGTAGCAAGTGACATTTAATACCGTTAGAATCATGCACGCAACCGGAAGACACAGCTAGAAACATGCCTTAAGAATTGGTGATCAAACACTATGCAACGACCTTAGCCTCTGCCACAGTAGCAGGTGGCATTTAATGCATCCAGAATCATGCATGCCACCAAAAAACAACCAGGAACATGCCTTGCTAGAGTCGGTGATTGAACACCATGCCCAGTCCACATGTTGCCCAATCATAGAATGACACTTGGCAAAGCCAATAGAGACATAGGGTTCCCCTTGATGGTAATATTTAAAAATGAGAATGATCACTAACTTAAGCAGTAGAGGTACATACACAATGGACAAAGATTCTCTCCATTTAATCCTCTACGGTAAGTGAATTTTTAAGGATATAGTTGTCATTTTATATTCTATGAAAATGTAAAAGGATAATTATACTCCTAAAAATACACTAACCGGAGAGGATTCAAATACCATAAAAAGGAGGTGCATATATTATACCGACCTCGCCCCTGCCACTTAAATTATTGACATTCCGTAATTATAGGGATTGAAAAAAGTGTATCCAACGATCATACGCCAATCATTTCCCGACCAGAACAGAAATAGTGAAAGGCAGTGGGTGTTATTTAATGCATTCTGGGAATAAAGGACAATCATTTCCAGACAAGAAGTGAAAGGCGGCTGGTGAAGGACAATCATTTCCCGACCAGAAGTGAATGGTGGCTGGTGAAGGACAATCATTTCCCGACTAGAAGTGAAAGGCGGCTGGTGAAAAAAAGTGTACGTCGGCTATTTTTTCAAACTTGCTGGTCGAGTCACCACAGTATGGTTGGTATCTGTCAGCTGTAAGCTGTCACTTTGTCATTCAGCTGGGCCAGTTCTCGACTTAAACAAAAATTTTCTCTAATCCAATTGTCAAACAAAAAAAGTAATGAATATTAATAATATTGGAAGAAGAATTTTAATAATTTTCTGTGTTGAATAATTTTAGAAAAAGTATGTACGAGGAAGGCCGGGATTCGATCAGGAGGCATGCATTTTCTGTGTTGAATAAGCAATCCAGAATTTCAATATAAAATCTAGGTGGCGTCAAATAATTTGTACTCTCAACACATAATTAAAGAGCAAGATATTAGTATTTGTTCTCTCTAATTGCCAAACTTTTTTTTTATTTCATATTATATTTGTTACTTTTTATTACTATTCAAATAAAAAATTCACTACAAAATCATTTATCAAACATACTCAGAATTACAACTCATGTACGTGTGTTTGGTGAAAATGGGTAAGCAACATCTTCAATTTGCATGTTCGGTTAAATTAGAGTAACAAACTCTCTCTCTCTCTCTCTCTCTTAAGCTTAATATCACATTAATGCAGTGTTTCTGTATTAATTGTTGTATTAATGCAATGTTTTCACGAGGAGTAGTAGTGTAAAAAGTAATTTTAAATGTCATATAAGTTTTCATAAAAAAATAAGGTGACTTTTAAAATCACAATTTGATCAAAATCATAATTTGATTAATCACACGAGTAATTCTATTAGTACATTAAGTGTTCATCAAGTGTCTATCAAAAAATGAGGTGGCTTTTAAAATCATCATTTGATCAAAATCATCATTTAATTAATCACACGTCCAATGATGATTGTAAGAGCTACCTCATTTTTTTATGGACACTTGATAGTCACTTAATGTACTAATAGAATTACTCCAATCCCATGTCTAATGGTGATTTTAAAAGCCACCCTATTTTTTGATAGACACTTAATGAACACTTATATGACATTTGGAATTACTCATAGTATAAATGTTCTAAACGGTATGAAGGGATTACATAGGTGCACAAGTGTAGGGGCCATGGCCCCCCCAATTTTTGGGGAAAAAATTTTATAAGGATGAAAAAAAAATTCTTAAAAATTTTTACTTTTAGCCCGTTGGCCCATTCGTAACAAATTATGTTGGCCCTACCCAATAAATTTTTTGGCCCTATTCCCTAAATTTTTTATTTTTTTTGCCTTACCCAATTGAACCTAAAAACACGTCCTTAATTTTCTAGTTCTAGGCCATACCAATCAAATGAGTTACCATGTGCCACCGGAGCCTACAAGTAAATAAGGTATGTCCCTAATTTTCTAGTTTTAGGCCAGCGAGAACCGGTCGATATTACATCTTGACACCTTATTTGAGAAATAACCTACATGGTTTTATGCAATAGCATTAAAGTAGAGACGAAACTAAGTTATGTGATTTAATTGCAAGAATTAAATTGCCAGTTTAGTGAGCATGTAGTGGAGTTGCTTATTATCGGCTATGCTCTTAATCCTTGAGCCGCACGTGAATCTTTTAGAATTGATGATATTTGTTAGTTGGTAAACAAGTTTTATCCGCAAGACTATACTAATCTTGAAAAGGAACAGTTGGAAATAGAATTTAACCATTATAAGCATAATGTAGTTCAACATTATTAAAGATTCATCGGAAAATCAACGATCTACTAACTTATTTTTCGAGTTATTGTACTTGTGCTTACTCTTCCCGTTCCTACTGCAACTTCAAAACGAGCATTTTCAGTTATGAATATTGTCAAAACTAGGCTTCGCAACAAAATTAAAGATGAGTTTGTGACAGATTCTCTAATGGTATACATCGAAAGAGAAGTTATTGTAACAATTAGCATAGATTCAATCATAGATGATTTTTAAGATTTAAAAAAATGACGGGTACCATTTTGATAGGTATTCTGGCTGAAATTTGATGTATTATGAAACACTTATTTTGCATATTTTATTTTGTTTATTTTTATTTTCTATTTTTTGTCAAAACTGATCGAATTGATGCTAATTTTTTTTTTTTTTTATTTTATAAATTTATTTCATCTCCAATCTTAATATATTTCTTATTCATGCTTTAACCCCTACCCCTATTTTAATATATTTGTAATTCATGCCCTTGACGGCTTGGCCCCTGCCCAAAATATTTTCTGGCTCTGTCCCTACCATCAATCGTAACAGACAAAATATATGTTGTCTAGAAGAAGTCCGTGAAATTACCGACTTCACTGACAACATCGACACGGTAGGCGAAAACCCTTCCACTGTTACCAAATCCCTTGATACCCACCCTTATAAAAAAAAAAAAAACATTGAGGTTAAGTTTTAATGATATTTGGAGTGAAATAAGATAGTAAAATTAGGAACTTTGGGAGACCAGAGTCCCCTTTACCTATGGATGGTTTACATTTTATAGGCTTTCTTCAACTGATTCCTTAAACAACTCTACGTGGTTAATTAGAGAGAGAAAATTTCACTAGAATATCAGAGTCCCTGGTATTTTGAGATTTATATTCCTCGTTAAAGGATTTTGTAGTTATAATCCATGTTGTATTTGTATTTGAGTGGCAGTAGTACTCCATGTACATATAACAATAATGCAGAAACATGTTGAATTAATGCGAATCTGCAGCAGTATCAGCATCTGCAGGGGATATTATAACAAGTAGATGATACTGACTTATTTTTCTGTCTGCTAGATTCTCTTTTATGTTGGGACAAATTGAGTCGGACCCACGAGAAATATGTTGTTTGATATCAGGGCCCTGATTGATATTTCCTTCCCTTCATTTTTTTACGTGCACTCTGACCGTACAGGTTTTTGACAGAGGCTTAAAAAAATTAGCCTACTTTTTTAAGATAGGATTGGCTTTTTTTTTTCCTGTTTTACCCCTGTAGACAACCGTTTATACTGCACAATTTTTTTTCTTGCCAGGGGTAGAATGAGTTAAAAAAAAAGTGTTTTACTCAAGCTTTTTATTTTATTATTTTTTTTTATTTTTTTTTCTTCTTCATTTTATCCATGTATACGACCGCGAAAAAAATGATTAGGTGAAAGGGTATATTGTGCAAAATGCATGAGTGAAGCTTCTTGAAGAAGCTTCACCGGTTGACTTGCCCATTATTATAGCTGATGGGCAAGTTTGCTTTTTCTGCCAAAAGCTGAATGTGTTATGGGTAGGAGAGAGGAGAAAGGGGTGCAAGATGATTCTAAACAAGGCTCACATATCCAACAACAGTAGGAGCCATGGTTGCAGTTTTATAAAACAAACTTTGTATATATGGTAATTGGTAAGCGCAGGGACGGAGCTACTCTTTGGCTTGGGGGCCTGCCCCCCCCCCCAAGCCAAAGGGTTTCCCCCCAAAAAAAAAAAAAAATCTAAAAAAAAAAATTTAAAATTTAAAATTTTACCCCTTATTTTTTTTTATTTTCTTAGTTTTGTCCCCCAAATTTTTTTTTCTCAATTTGGCCCCTCCAAATTTTAAAACCTGGCTCCGCCCTTGGGTAAGCGGGGGTAAAATTAAAACAGTAGGAGCTGTAATTAAGCTAGGTTAATATTTTAATTTATTAAAATATTAACATTATATATAGATCGATATTCAAGAAGCATTATTTTTAGCTGAAGCTGAAGGAATACATCTTACAACGTTGAAGCCTCGGAAATCCATCACAGATTTTTCCAGAAGTGGAGTTTGTATAGTTAATTTTGCCTACTTGTATAGCATTTTGTCTTGTATAGATTCTTTTTGTAGGTGTTGTTTACCGCCAAATGGGCAGTTCCGCTTGAGGGGTTGTTTCCAGTTTTAATTATCTCTTCTGGGTAGAGAGAGAAGCTCATGAGAATTTTCTCCGAGAGAGAGAGGCCTTTGTTTTTTCTGTGAGGTGCTTTTCCTCCTAACCCTTCTGGCTATATGGAGGTTTTGTTTTCTCTCCTGATTGATCCAGGGGAGTTTTGTTCTCCCTGGCTTTGTTCCAGTGGAGCTGTTCTCCTCCTAGTCCTCTGAGACTATGGAGCTTTTCTTCTGTTTTAGTTTCTTTGTTTTTCCTTGGTTTGTTTTTATGGTAGAAAAGCTTAACAAGAGGTGTCTTTTGGGAAGAATTTTCCTCTAGTGTCTCTGGCGTTCCTAGTCAGATCTATAGCTTGTTGCCGGTTTCTAAGCGACACGCGCCCCCCTACTGGGTTCCCAGACTTCTTCTGGTCCAGTCGCCGCCAGCCACGGCGGTGTCGGACCTCCCTGCTCGGCGCGTGGCCTGCACGCGACAGGGAGGTTTCCTCCTTGGGCCGCGCGTGTGGGCTACGTTCCACCTCCTAAGTCGTGTTCGGTGCTGTACAGTGCTTTCTGGTGGCCGGTTTTTGAAGGGGTGCTTCCGGGGATGGCGCGTGGAGTCCACGCGCCATCTCTTCGGCAACGGAATTCTTCCCGACGGTGGATCTGTTGTTGGAGTGTTTTCTGTTTTGTTTGTATATTCTAGTTGTCTATTTTCACAGTCTACCTTTATAATACTCAATTGCTACTGGATTATTTGTTGGCTTGGGTAGCTAGATCAGCCACTTTTTCTGTGTTAGAGTGTGCTTAAATGTTAAGAGTGGCGCAAACAGTGTCCAGGTAATATTTGTGTATTGTTTAGGCAGCTGTTTCAAGTCAGAGCTTTTTCTAACTGAGAGTGTAGGGAGTCTTGGTTCTCTATTCTCTGTATTGCCTTCGGGCTTCTTTCAGCAATATATGGTAGCACATGCTATTGTTAAAAAAAAAAAAAAAAAAAAAAAAATCTGGAGAGATTGTTTTCTCTTGAGTTTGGTATAAAATAGTACTTTAGTTCATCAAAAAAAAAAAAAAAAAACATCTTACAACGTGTACTTGTTGGTAGGGTGGCATGGCTGCTGCGGAAAGTTGGGTTGGAGAAAGTGGCAGAAGCTGGGGCGCGAAACGCATGGAACCTTCTCTTCTAGAAGCTGTGGCGCGCCTTCTTGTTACTAGCTTCCTTGGACGTTATATCTCTACTGGATCTTTAATGTGAGTCATCTACGTACTCGTAACTAGATATCCTTCTCATGTCATTCTGCAAGTTGTTGCTTTGTTGCAGTACTGATATATTGCTTTGTTGCAGTACTGATATATGTATAATATCTTCTACAATTGAAAGCTCCTATATATATAATCCATTTTAGTGCGTATATCTCTATGATCTGTGATCCCAAAACAGCTGGGAGGATACTGACATGAAGTATTGAAGTATATCATCGATCATTCACAGGAACAGAAGGAGACATTTTAATGAGAGGGGCCAAATAATTTTTTTTTTTAAGTAGAGGTATTAAAGAATATATATATATATATATATATAGCCAAATTTTAAGTAAATTAAACATAACTCAGTTTTTTTCTATTTTTATTATTCCCTTCAAATTAAAAATCAATAAGCAAAATTGAAAAGAAAGTTTTTTGGGAAAAAGAAAAATAAAGAAAAACGTTGTCCAAAGATTCAGAAAATGATTTTTTTTTTTTTTTTTTTAAATGTCTCAGTTTCTGTACTGAAATTGAGAAATTTCAGTTGGATGAATTATTAGCTTCTCGGCGTTCTCACAAGCCTTTACCTAGATGACATGGCTCTTGAAGATAATATTATCTTGCTCATTTTGTTAGAACAACACATGCACTCTAACTCATATAGTTGCCCACTAATTGTTATACAAAACACACAATATTCTACACAAAACACATTCTGCTAAATGCAACACAAAACAAATAAAACGCATATATGACGACCCCCTTTTTTTTTTTTTTTTTTAAACGTTTGCGTAAACATTAATCTTTTAAAATATAAACGGATCTTCACAGTGGCACGACAATATGTCCCAAGCCAACATATGGTACATACCCCATAATATGTACCTGGTAAATCAGAGTATAACATCTACCTACTATGCAGCGAAAAACATAAACCTATTAGCGGAAATCACATCTTAAATATCTATCATAAATTAATCATAATCAAGAGCCAATATTACATCTATCTATTTAAGTCTTTCTTCAAATTAAATACATAACACAAATGACTTTATAATATAACAAGTGACACAGGCGTCACAAGCCATAAACAAAACCCATAAAATTGAGGACGCCCATGGTCCCGTAGTTACGACCGTCGCGACGAGCTTCGGTCATAAGATCCCATGTCCACATCTACAACACATCAACTACGACCGGAGTATCTGCAGCCAAATGTACATCATCTATACGGTTGTGGGGATTTGCCACATCCGTATAGGTGGAAGTATGAGCCCACCGTCTTAGCATACATAAATACACTAAGACCTCAGAGGTATACTATTCACTGAGTTTTCGCAAAGAACCAACTTTTCATTTTTAGTCATGCGTACACTATAACAGCTACCAATTTTATAAACTTTTGTTTGAAAATCCCCATAGCCGATATAGCATACACTAACAAATAGAAAGCATTTTAACATACTAGGCAGCTAATATTATTCGTAGGAGATTCGTTATAGAAAACAATGGCATTTAAATCATGTAATCATCCGATACCAATGTACATAAGTTCTTTTTCTATCGAGACTCTTATGCATACTAATACGTCTAGCAAAACTACAATATACTTATCATGAAAACATCACACAATTTAAACAATGCTATGCATGCTCATGATAGTCTTTTTGTTCATTGTGAGCCTCACGCTCTCTTCCATTATTATGAGCATCACGCTCTCTTCGTTATTATGAGTCTTACGCTCTCTTCGTTATTATGAGCCTCACGCTCTCTTCGTTATTATGAGCCTCACGCTCTCTTCGTTATTATGAGCCTCACGCTCTCTTCTTTATTATGTGTTTATGCTTTATGTTTTACAATTCAAACTCTATACTCCTATTCTTTGCAAATCATGCTTTCTGACTTTATATTCCTATTCTTTGCAAATCATGCTTTCTTCAAATACCATGAACCAATCAACATGAAATTTCATCATTCTTCTTTGCATAATTAAATCCCAACTGCAACACACTTTCAGATACTTCAAATCAATTCAAAACCTTTCATTCATGCATCATTTCATAACATTATTGATATTTCAACATAATTGAAACTACTTAAAACATCCAAAACATACATGTTAACATATCGTCGGTTCAGTAAGAAAATCATATATCATTTGCATTTCTATAAAATACGTAAAATATCTTTTCTCAGTGAGTAGAATACTCACATTGGCTACTTAGGACTCATGAATCGAATACTCCCCGTGTTCTTTTTACTTGAACTCTACATTGGAGAACAAGTTGAAGTCTCCAATCATAACACGTGCCTGCAAACATTTATGACGTCAGACTAACTATTGAATCTCATACCCTTATGACACATAAACTACCCACGTGCTTACACGCGCGTTACTTGCTTCTAAAGCTAGCTAAATACCTTAGGCTATTATTAGGTTAATCATTGGTTCTATATTCGTATTTATTTGTTTATTATCAATAAGATGTATTTACTATTTTCATTAGTTTATATATTGTTGTTGTATCATGTTATTATCGTTAACCCTATTTATAGCTCGTTATTTATTCACTAAATTAACAACATATATACTTAAGCCATAGACATGTATATGTATACGTATATACATATACATATACATATACAACACTTAATCCTAATCCATTGATGCACATAATTACCAAGTATGCATGGATAGATGAATTAGTTACTAAGTTACCTTATTATCATTATTAGCTATTTAACCTTATAGTTTATTTATCCACTTAGGCTAACTAAGTGTATTCGATCCATATGCATATATACACACATATGTATAGAAGGCTTATTAAGCTAAACATAGCCTCTTAACGCACTTAAGTATTTCATATTACCTAGGTAACCACATTAATCATCTAATTACATTTACCAAATTATTTGAATGATTTACAACTCTTGTTCTTCAAATCTTAAGCACTACATTCAACACTATTACTCATATTAGTTTCTAACCCTCCAAATAGTTTAGGTCTAGGACTTTAATCTTATCTAACATACTAATTTAATAACTTCTATTAAATTGGGTTATAATCACATATTGTAATATATTGGTTCATTAAAGCTTGAGGCATATACATAAACATCCAAGCGAAGCATTATACTTAGAATCAACTTGATATTAGCTTATAACTCTTTAATTTTACTCCTATGTTAATTATATCCATTAAGATATCTAAATTGTTATCTATGTTTATATCTTACTCATTATTGGTTCTTGTATTTTCTTTATATCAAGTTATTCACTTATTACACTCTTACACATTAACTCTTTCTCATGCCTCTTCTAATTCCAAACCAACCAAAGCTCATAAACATAACCAATTACACCTACTTGCACTTGATGTCACATAACCATACCTACAAACCAATCTAATCTTCATAAATAATCTTTTACTCAATCAAAGTCTCAAAGCACACTTAAAACACTAAAATAACTCATAGTAGAGAACCTACGGGATCCCAATAAATCCTTTGAACTTTCTTTTGCATATTAACATCAACTCATTCCTTAAATGGAAGTACCTACAATTCTTCCTACTATATCATCATAACCATAATCACCAAGAATTCATTAATATAATTTCCCTAAACAACACACTTGGAAGGCCACTCAACCATTCCAAATAAATTTAACCATTTAACATCAAGGTCAACAATTACCCAAATCATAATTTGAACTAACATAAGCTCTCATAAACATTAAACCCATTCTCTAACATCACAATAAAGTCTCAACCCAACGGGTATTGATGAATTCAACACATAGAGTTAATCTCTTAAATAAACAACTTAAAATCAATTACAACCTTCTTCCGTAAACCACAATCTACCTCCAATATTCATAGCTATTCACCAAAGCACAAGCAAGATCCTTCATTTACATAACAAAGATCAACTTCTCTTAATTGGAAATACTTTCCACCTAAATCCCATAACAATTATCAATGACAATTAACAACTATATTCTCCAACCATAAACCCTATTTTCGGACCCAAATAAAACCCTCACAAATCAATATGATTTCAAGTTTCAATCCATACCATTCTAGCTTCAATGGGAGAAACCCCTTAGCAATTAACCTAAAAATTAACTATAATCTCACAAAAACCGAAATCCATACCAATATAAACCTAGAATCCGAATCTAAACAAATTCCAAACCATACGCATGATTTTCGTGCTAAATAGACAATGGGTAACATGAAAACATTAAGGAAGGCTAAAAATTTACCCCATAAAAGCCCATGGCCGAAACCTATGAACCACTTCTTCTTTTCTTCTCCTACTTTTTTTTTTCTTCTTCTTCTTCTTCTTTTCTTCTCTGCTCTGTGCTCACTATCTCCCTCCCCAAAAATCTGCAACGTCTCACTCTCCCATGGGTTGTGCGTGCGTGAATGGAGGAGGAAGAGAGAGGAGATGAGGAGAAGGAAAATGGAAAGAAAAGAGGAAAGGGGAGAGCATCGTGAGAGAGAGAGAGAGAGAGAGAGAGAGAGGAAAGAAATTGTGGTGTGCTGGAAATGTAAGAAGATAAGGTGAGAATGTATGTTTACAAAAGTGCCCTTTTAGCATAAGTGAAAAAAAAAAAAGGACGGGCTTTTACCTACCCTTGGGCCTATTAAGGTCACTTTTATTCCCACTTCTTGGGGTACCATTTTCTAAGTCACACAAGCCCATGGTAAAATAATAAAATCACTTTGTTTAATTTTAGTGCACTAACCCATTAAATAATTTATTTACCTTTGTCTCTTCACCTTTCTTAATTAAATCCTCAAATGTGACTTCATCACACTAAACCTATTATTATTATTTTATTATTATTATTATTCTAACTCCATTTGTCTATCCTAAACTCATTTTATTTTGACAATACAAATATTTTTACTTAGGATCTAATTATTAGTCCAATCTATTTAATAAACATAACTTATTAAATGCTAAATCCTCAATTTATTTTTTTGGTCTTTACAGCATATCTTCTAGACTTTTATAATATTATCTAGCTATATTGAAATGAATTCTCGTTTTATGTTATCTTTGCTACACATCCTTAGGAAATCGAGCTTTGTCTCAGAGACAGAGCCAAAAGCTCTTATGAGCAAGGGCCAGGAGCCAAAGAAATTTGTTTGTAGGAGCTACTAGGCTAATTTTTATTTTTATTTTTATTTTTTTACCTTATGATTTTTCTTTTTCTTTTTTGGAATTGAGGGAGGACCATGGCCCCTACCAGCCCCGGCCCCCTTAGTTCTGTCCCTATTTTGCCCGGCGTGTGACTTCTCGAGTTCACACCTGTCTTCTTCCAATGCACTGTTTTACTAAACCTCATTCATTTACTTTGAACAAAACTTCTGCAACTTTGTAAAACTCCTTCAAGTGTTACCCTTCTCTGATATGCCCGTTGCTACCTGTTAAATATTAAAGGAAAAGTTTTGACAATGATGCTAGCTATCGTTCTAAATGAGATGAAACAAGTTGAAGAGATGATAAAAAGGAAGAGGCAAGGGGCAAAAAAAGTTTCATGTTAGGGGCCAATAGGCAAAAAACCCTTATAAATTTTTTTTTTTTTATTTTGACCTTAAATTTTTTTTTCTTCTTAAGAATTGAGAGGAGGCCATGTCCTATACTAACCCCCCTCCCTCCATCATCAAGATATCTTTTTGTGATTTCAAATATATATTATTTTGAAAGAAAAAAAAATATAGAACTTCACTAATTATAACCCTTGATCTTTCATCAATTTTGAAAAAATGTACTCATACTTTAAAAAGTGTCAATTTAAGGTATCTATCTTTTAATTTTTTTCAATTTCAATCATCCGTTAGAATTTTCCATTAATCCTATCAAAATTCCCAAATACCCCTCTCTTTTTTTTTTTTTAGGAAAAAAAAAATCATAAGATTTAGGTGTTGGTTAGAATTTAAGGGTTATAAATGATGAAGTTTTTCCAAAAAATAAAGAAACTACGTACACTTATCCCTTTCCAACTACCACCAAATATATTCCTTGGCCATGGAGATTTGCAACCCACCATTCACAGAGATCACAAATACAACCTTTATTGTCGCTTGAATAGTGTCATTTTTAGGCAAAAAAAAAATGAGACTATTCATTTAACATCGTTTGCTAAATGGTGCTAAACATAGGATCGAAATTCCAAATTAGCGATGTTTAATTTATGACACTAATTAAAGACGCTTGGGTTCGAACGACACTAATTTGTTAGTGCTCTTTGAACCCTAAACGATGCTAATATGAATAATTTATTTATTTTTTAAAAAATTTTAAAAAAAATTAGGATCCTCCTCTGATCTGTCTTCCTTTTTTTTTTCTTTTTTTTTTTTTTGTCCAGCAAAGTAGGAGCACAGGAGCTTCTCCTCTCTCTCTCTCTCCCCCTCTCTCAAACACCTTAAACTAAACTATAAAACTAAAATTTTCACCATAAAAATTAACATAGACAATAGAAAATAAGCAAAGAATATATTTTAGACTGATTAGGATATCGAATCCTGAAAATCATTACATTGTTCGATTTTGCACTTAAAAACTTTTTGTTCAAAAAATGATCCAATCAATTTAGTCTCCACTCAAGCTCATACCTTGATAGAATTTAGTCTTGCTAATCACTAAATGTTCAAACTCCCAGTTGTCTACATTTAAAAAAAAAAAAAAAAAGTGTCTTAACCTAGCCACTTACCATCCTACATATGGTAGTGACAATATAAATTAAATGATTAAATTCATTAATTTGTAACTGTTTATGATCTGTTTGGATTCAGAATAGAATTTAAATTCTATTCTGAATCCAATTCTACCTTCAATGATCACTGGGACCCACGCACAGTGCGTGGGTCCCGCATTTACTTAATAAATAATAATAAATTATTTTTTTAAAAAAATAATAATATTTTTTTAAAAAAAATAATAACTTAAAAAAAAAAAAAAAAAGGCAGGGTGGCTGCCGGTTGGTAGCCACCCCTCAAAGGGGGTGGCGCACTGCCACCACCATAGGTGGCCGGGGGCGCCACCCCCGACACTTGGGGAAGGCCGCGCGGCCTCCCCCGACCTCGGGGGTGGCCGCGCGGCCACCATTAAATCTAGGGGTTGGCCTCGCGCCACCCCCTGAGGTTGCCGGGGGTGGCAGCGCGCCACCCCCAACCACTTGGGGAAGGCCGCGCGGCCTCCCCCGACCACTGGGGGTGGCCGCGCGGCCATCCCCGACCACTGGGGGTGGCCGCGCGGCCTCCCCCGACAACTGGGGGTGGCCGCGCGGCCTCCCCCGACCACTGGGGGTGGCCGCGCGGCCTCCCCCGACAACTGGGGGTGGCCGCGCGGCCTCCCTCGACAACTGGGGGTGGCCGCGCGGCCTCCCCCGACAACAAGGGGTGGTCGCGCGGCCATCCCCGACCACTGGAGGGTGGCCGCACGGCCACCTTTAAATCTAGGGGTTGGCCTAGCGCCACCCCCTGAGGTTGCCGGGGGTGGCAGTGCGCCTTCCCCAACCACTTGGGGAAGGCCGCGCGGCCTCCCCGACAACTGGGGGTGGCCGCGCGGCCATCCCCGACCACTGGGGGGTGGCCGCGCGGCCACCTTTAAATCTAGGGGTTGGCCTAGCGCCACCCCCTGAGGTTGCCGGGGGTGGCAGTGCGCCTTCCCCAACCACTTGGGGAAGGCCGCGCGGCCTCCCCCGACCACTGGGGGTGGCCGCGCGGCCTCCCCCGACCACTGGGGGTGGCCGCGCGGCCATCCCCGACCACTGGGGGTGGCCGCGCGGCCATCCCCGACAACTGGGGGTGGCCGCGCGGCCATCCCCGACAACTGGGGGTGGCCGCGCGGCCTCTCCCGACCACTGGGGGTGGCCGCGCGGCCTCCCCTGACAACTGGGGGTGGCCGCGCGGCCTCCCCTGACAACTGGGGGTGGCCGCGCGGCCACCCCCAAAGGGGTGGCTGCCAACCGGCAGCCACCCCTTGCTTCTATTTTTTTTTTTTTTAATTTTAATTTTAATTTTGTTTTTTCTTTTAAAAAGAAAAAATATTTATTTTTTAATTAAATCATTATTATTTAAATCATTATTTCACATAACTTTTCACAAATACCAATCATTATACACAACTTTTCAAACTTCCAATCATTTCTTACTATTAAAAATAATATTTTTTAATCTAAAAATTCAACACCTAAACACAACTTTTTGCCTCGAACTTCGCAATTAGAATAAGAATTCAATTCTAATTCTAAAAATTCAATACCCAAACGCACCATTAAACTTTTTAGGATGAATGATAATTTAACATGGTATTAAAGTAAAAGTCTTGATCATGAGTTTGAACTTTAATTTCATCATTCACCTTCCAATTAAATATTTTAAATTTTAAGATAAGTTATGATTTAACTGATCGAAAGATCCATCCATCTCGGCCTTTAAGCTTAGTGAGAACATGCTCGACGATACAACTCAGATATAAGTAGACTTAAACAAAACTTAGACACGTGTTTTGAACAATGAAATTCGCGCGCCAACATGCAAAATACTATTTAACACACAGTAGTACTCCATCAACACCTTAACCCCCTTTAGTACTTCCACCATCTTAGTAGATATACTTCAACGGTCAACTACGTACCTAACTATGTTTGAATTTCATCATTGAGTCGACTCATATAGTGTGCCTTGTCGTAATGCATGCATGCAGATTACTGGAGGAAGGGGGCAAAATATTTACTTTTGAAGGAAACAAGAGAAAATCTTCTCTAAAATTTGTTCTTAAAGTTCATAGCCCTCAGTTTTACTGGAAGGTATGTACTACTCTTAATCTTATTATGGTGTTTTTTAGGATCCCGTGCCACTTGGTGTTAAAAGAATTTGAAATGAAAAATAAATAAAAGAATCGCCGCCCATTATATTGGCATTTAAAATTTAAATCATTTATTTTCTCACCATCACTGATGAACACTAGATGGTGTTTTGATCAGGTCATGACACGGGGTGATTTAGGCCTTGCAAGTGCATACATTGATGGGGATTTTTCCTCAACTGAAAAAAATGATGATCTTTTGAATCTTTTTATGGTAAGATGATTGATCTGAGTCTAAGATAAATCCGGAAATATAAATGCTCAGAATCTGCCTTGGTGATTTGCTTCGCAGATTTTCATTGCCAGCAGAGATTCAAATTCCTCTGCCTCAAAGTTGAATAAGAGAAGGTATATATTTCAACTGGCAGCAAACTTTGCTGGAAGGAATATATATATATAGTGAGATTACTATTAGTCATCTCCTCAATTGCATTCATCTTTTGTTGGGTTTAGGGGCTGGTGGACACCATTGCCATTCACAGCTGGTTTAGCATCTGCAAAATATTATTTCGCACATGTCTTACGGCAAAATACTCTTCAACAGGCTCGCAGAAACAACTCTCGTCATTTTGACCTGGTATTAACTCCGATGCGAAGAAGATGATAAATGTGAAATAAAGTAGAGTTTTGGAGAGAGACCAAAAGTCTCTTTTACTTGACGTACTGTATATTTCTTTTGATAATAATCTTATAATTCGTCTTTGTGTATTTCTAGAGCAATGAGCTTTTTGCTCTGTTCTTGGGAGAAACAATGCAATACTCCTGTGCTGTATTTAAGGTCAGGATCACCACCTTTTGATGATTCACTGTTAGACAATGCATCAATTTCTAACATCGAGTATTTATCTGTATTAAAACTCTTCTCAGAAGGAAGATGAAGACTTGAAGGTTGCACAGCTGAGAAAAATCTCACTTTTGATAGAAAAGGTGCGTCTTTACTGTTGGATTATATCGAATTCTAAAAGTTCTGGTTGCTCTAAGCTATTCTTCTGTACTTTCACTTTCAATTAACTAAGGCAAGAATTGATGAGAAGCATGAAGTTCTTGAAATTGGGTGTGGTTGGGGAACATTTGCTATTCAACTTGTCAAACAAACTGGATGCAAATATACTGGCATCACTGTGTCTGAAGAGCAATTGAAGTTTGCCGAGAAGAAAGTGAAAGAAGCTGACCTTCAGGTAATTTGATGAATTTTACTTTGAAAGCATATTGTAACGACACAATATTGTTTGTTTTTTACTCTTCTGAATCAGACTTTCTAAGAAATTACCCATTATTGTACTACTATCGTACATGCACGTTTAACTATATAGTTCTAATAGGTTCATGACCATCACGACTTTAAAGCGCGTTGTTTCAAGAAGGGTGCGAATATACATATAAGCATATTCACATTCCCGTATCCAGGTGATATGAGACGTCACACTTATATTATGGGATTTTAAACCAATTAATCAACTCCGCTTTCAGGACCACATTAGATTTCTCCTTTGCGACTACCGCCAATTGCCTGATACCTACAAATATGACAGAATTATAGCCTGGTGAGTTCCTTTGCCAGCAAATCTTTCATGTGGGGATAATGATTCCAACAATACCATGATCTTTGATGTAATTTTTCAGCGAGATGATAGAACATGTTGGCCATGAATTTATGGAAGCGTTTTTCGGTTGCTGTGAATCGGTCTTAGCAGAAGACGGGGTTGTTGTTCTGCAGGTACAACCGGTGTCCTGGCCTATCTCATTTCCAGTTTGATTCTAATGTCTTGGCTGCTAACAATTGAAGCTGGTTGATCTCTTGTTAGTTTTCAACGCTACCAGATGAACGCTACGAACAATACAGGAAAAGTTCAGAGTTTATAAAGGAATATATTTTTCCTGGTTGTTGTGTACCTTCATTAAGTAGGATAACATCAGCCATGGTTGCTACTTCCAGACTCAGGTATAAGTTTACTACTTGGTTTTACTATTAATTTATTTCTTTATAAAATTAATAGAAACTCAATCTCTAAAATAACAGTGTGGAGCACGTGGAGAACATAGGGGCTCATTACTACCAAACACTCAGATGTTGGAGAACAAATCTTATGGAGAATGAGAGGTAAGAAAAATTATTTGACTATAGAGAGCATTGATGAAACGACTTCTAGCTATCTCTGATCAAGTTTTTGAATGTATGAGATGAGGGTCATCTTTATATTAAGGGAATCTTGTAACATGGTACATTTCCCCTTCTTTTACACGGATCACTTTTACGAATGAATTGAACCTTATCCATTTCAGTTCAGAAATCTTGTGGCTATAGGCTTTTTTGTGATTTAAACTATAATGAAACAAAGAGAATGATTAAAAATGTTTGGGCTCACGGGTGCTAAGAAACCTCTCCAAGAATAATTGAAAATTGTGGCTTACGAGGCTTATATAGGTTGACCGAATTAATCCTTAACTCAAATTAACCTTAACATTACAACCCCAAAACCATGTTTTGACACATTATTTCGCCCAAAAAAAAAATCGATCTCTTTGACAAATATGTGACAAAATATGTACAAACCTTACAACTCAATGAATTACAAGATAATCCTATCAAACTACTTAAAACTCAATGAAGAAAAATTTGTCTTCCTGAAACATACACAACCATTAAAATCTTAGAGAACGCATAATCAATGCACTAAAAAAGTACAAATATATGACTGTCACATATCACACCAAAAACAACTACACTCCCCCTAACTAATTTTTGTCATTTTTTGTCACAAAATGGCAAAGGGAAAGGCACAATCAAGACTCTATAGGTGTACCAAAAACAATAATCCTAACTATAAAATGGATGGTATCTATTTTATTTGAAATTGAAAAGATCCTATATATTCCTAAATGCAAAGATCTAAACCAATGTAACATTAAATGTAAATACCCAAGGAATAAATAACTAAATAATATGAATATGACTTTAGGTACAAATTGATATACTGACCTAGGGCTAGGGATGCATAAAATGCATTACTTAAATAAAGTGCAACAAGATCGAAATTCAAGTAAAACACACAAAAAAAATATTTAATGGAAGAACTGATGAGGAGGTTAAGCATCAAATTTTAACCACAAATGTTGGATAAGCACACTTGGAGAACCCAAAGTCAAACCATTTTTGCAATACATTATGCATCCATTAATATAATGTCTACATTTTCAGGGAAATCCTTGCTCTCGGCTTTGATGAAAAATTCATACGGACGTGGGAATATTACTTTGACTATTGTGCTGCTGGTTTTAAAACATGTACACTTGGAAATTATCAGGTATGTTTCTTAACAAAAGAACTGATCGATTGACTCAAGTAAAAGTTGCCAAGTGATCAGTGTTTCAATTTTCAATTTTCCTTTTGCTCAATGAAATTAGATACAGATATATAGGCTAAAAATGGAACACAAATGCTCTTTTTAACCTCCATCAACTTATAATTATAACAAAAGCAGAATATTGACAAAGGGAAAACTAGAGCATTGCTTTTGGATCATTGAAATAATTAAATGATAAAAGTACACATTACATAGCTTGTACGAGTAGAGAAACAAGCAAACTTATAGGGAAATCTTAATTAGCTAGCTGACACAATTTCATTGGAAAGTCTACAATAGCTAAATATTACTAAAGCTTAGAATTGGTATGTATATTCATTCATGAAATCATACATCTTCCACTGAATGCAAAGTACTTCTATTATTGTTCACTCATGGGCTTGCTGCCATATATCTTAAAATTATACTTTGTATTTAGGGTTATAATCGAACCGACTTGAGTCAAATACTAAATGTTTAAGTTTGGTTTGTTTTTTTATTTTTTTTTAATACGAGCCGAGCTCGAGGTTATCACCGAGCTAGATAATCAGTTAAAACCATGTTCATTTATTTTTCAAACAAACTCGAATTTGTTTACAAGCTACTCAATTAACTTATTTATTGCATATATATAAAGTAAATGTCATTATTATTTTTTTTCGTAAATCCATACTATGTACGTATTAGTTAATTAATTATTGTTAAGATTTGATTATTTAAGTTAATTAGATAAATTAACTCAAATCTTAAATAATCTAATCTCGAGCCTATATGTTTTTTCTCATAGTATGTGTATATACATTCATTACACGCGCGCGCACACACACACACAGAGTCAAAACTCACAATTGCAATAATTCAAGTCATATCTATTACATTACGAAGATAATTCATTTTTATCTTTTTAGATACTTAAGATGTTCTCGATCATTACAGAGTTAAAAATAATGAAGTAAAAGTTTTACGAGTTTATACGAGCATGTACAAGTTCAGCTTGTTTCATAAACGAGCATAAAAAATTGTTCAAACTCTGTTCATTTAATAAATGAACCAATCTTTAGCCAAACTAACTCGAGCCAAGCCTGAACCTATTTATGAGCGGCTCTATTTATTTACAATTAACCCTATATGTATCTTATATTTGATCGGTTGATCCTATATATAACTCTTAATATATTTACCTTCTATATATCCACAATGTAGGTTGTATTCACACGTCCTGGCAACGTTGCTGCATTTGGAAATCCATATCAAAATTTGCCTTTCGGATTTGATCCTATTCTCGAAGGAGAAATCGTACCTTCATTTTAGTGGCAGGAGTTGATGACCCTCTTCCTGGCGGAGCAAAAAGATTGAACTCACATGCTATGGCTCATTGATTTGATTACCTTATATATATGTTATAATTTTCTAAGTAAAAAATGATGAACGATGGCTTCTTAATTTTGGGGCTAATTTGTAACATGCATAATGATGAATAATAGACCCCACGAATATTAATCCAACTCGTTTTCTTTTCCTATCAATGGGTTTCTATATTAATTGATAGGAAAATTAAAAAAAAAAAAAAAAAAAAAAAATCTTAGAGAATAGATCTGAGAAGAGGAGGGAGCAGAATCGTCACCCTTTTCCTTTCTACTCCCCGCTCCTTTAAAGAAAAGATAAACACATAGGAAAAATAAAGACAAAAGCAGAAATAATAAAATGGAGACAAGAGAATTTTGTGTGGTTCGGTCTATGACCTACGTCTAGGGGTGTAAGATGAGCTCAGCCGCTCGTAAACTCGGCTCGGCTCGGCTCGGTTAAACTCGATTCGGTCTCGGTTTGAATAATAAATGAACCGTTCGTGAACACAATAATATGTTCGAATATTAAATGAGACATACTCGTATAAACTCGGTTCGACTCGGATAAGCTTGTATAAACTCGTATAACTTCATTTTTACAATTTTTTCTTAGTATTATTTTAATTTTGTAATAAGAACATTTTAAGTAAAAATTAATCATCTTCATAATATGATAGATATAGCTTGAATTATTGTTGTGAGTTTAATTTTATAGATTTGTGTGTACATAAGTGTGTTTGTGAGTATGTGTGGTTATATGTGTTTGTGTGCACACATGTAATTTGTGTATGTGCATAATAAATTTATATACATACATATAAACTCGAGATTATATTATTTAAGATTCAAGTTAATTTATTTAATGAACTCAGATGATAAAATTTTAATAAGACTTAATAAATTAATGATTAGTATGGATTTATGAAAATATAAACAGTCATGATATTTACTTTATATAAGAAATGAATAAGTTAATTGAGCAGCTCGTGATAAGATCGAGCTCGACTCATGTTCGAAATAAAATTAAACGAGCCAAGCTTGAACAGAATATTTCGTTCGATGATAAGTTCGAGCTCGACTCTTGTTCGAAATAAAATTAAATGAGTCGAGCTTGAACATTCAATACTCGACTCGACTCGGCTCGAATACAGCCCTGGCTACGTCCACAGGATAAAGCTCAAAGGCTAGGGCTACGTTGTTGCTCTTATTGCTTAATTATTTTACAATACAGAATACTCCTATTTATAGGAGATTGAGATATGTAAAAATGGTAACAAATTTGATTGATTTGATTACCATCAAACTTAATTACAATCGGCTTATAAAAGGGAAGTAGCATACAATATCAATATAATACATTTCCTTTCAATATAGGAAATATATTATCTAATATCCTTGAAATATATTCTCTAAAGTATATTCTCTAACATTCTCTAATATATGGAGAATATATTCTCTAATACTCCTACCCTCCCCCTTCCATTCTTGTTTTTTCTTTTGTTTGTAGGTATTCTCCAACCAGATCAACAATTTTGGCATCTCCGTTATGCATCCGTCCATCTACCTCCGTGTTGTGCCGTTCATCTCCTCCATGGCCACAACTGATGTTTGCTGGTTATGTTTTTTGCTTTAAATAAGAGTTTTCTTCTCCATAGATCTACCCTCATGGACGATCTATGGAAAAAATGTTAGCCAAGTGTGAGAGGTTGTCCCTTACAGCCTGGATAGTTCGGTGTGATGGGTTATCTCTCACGGCTGTTTTAAATAAATATATTTGGCTACCCTTGTCTAAGATCTAGTCTGCTCAGAGCAGATTTGCTCTTTAACTATTTTTGTACATGGGTTAACCGAAAATGAATGTCATAGATAGCACTTTATTGTAAAATTTTTGTTTGTATCTATGACTTTGTAACCTCATAACATGTGGCTATGATTTTGCAAGCTTTATATTTTGTAATGTAAGAGTTTTATGCTCGTGATCTTTAATTAATGAAATACTCAGATCTTTCATTCAAAAAAAAAAAAGATGGAAAAATTATATAAAACCATCCCATACTCACATGGGCGGAGTGAGCATTTAGAATTTGGAGGGGGAAGAGGGGACAAAACTGAAAAAAAAAAAAAAAAAAAAAAAAAAAAAAAAAAAAAAAAAAAAAAAAAAAAAAAAGTTTAGGTAGTAAAATTTTTTAATTTTTTTTTAAAATATAATAATATTTTAAAATTTTTTTTGGGGAAAACATGGTGGCTTGGAGGGGCCGTAGCCCCCCACGCCGCCATGTGGCTCCGCCACCGCATACTCATCTCCTATTCATCTCATTTCAAATCTACCATCACATGAGAGTTTCAGATATGGTTGGCAATTTATGACAAGACCCGCAAATCTAATACGAACACAACACGAAATTATAGGGTTAGGATTTAAGCTAAACGAGTTGATGGGTTGGCGGGTTGACCCGTTTATAACTCGTTTAGTTTTCGGGTCACCCGTCAACCTGTCAACTAGCGGGTTGACCTGCCAACCCATTTACTTATTATTTAAAAAAAAAGCTCTTAAAAAAAAAAGTAAATAACTTAAAACAAAAGCCATAATTCTCCTACATTCAGGAAAAGAGAAAAGGAAAAAATCTTTCAAAACAAAATCTTTTCTTTAAAAAAAAAAAAAAAAGGAAAAAAAAAAATCTTTAAAAACTCGGGTCGTGTCACCCGACGGGTTAATCATGTTGTGTTCGGGTTGCGGGTTTCAACCTAATTAATAATTGTGTCGAGTTCAGATTGACTTAATTATTAGATTGGCGGGTTAAGTGAGTTGACTCGAACTCAACACGACAACCCAAATTGCCAACCACTTTCAGGTAAGCGTGGTGACAAGAAGCTATAAAATGATCGACGTCAGTTACATGAGTTTTGATGTCCATGCATATGCAATTTGAAATTGGTATTGCATTTTTTGCCGTTAAAATAAGTTAATCTCAAAAATTTATTTGATTGTAACATCTATCACATCAAGCAAAATATAAGATATGAAACAAATTTTCAATGAGCTATAGTTCAAAAGAAACGTCTTTCGTCCTTTAAGATCTTGAAGAATTGGATGGAAGGAGTAATAATCCTAAAGAATGAAACCATATATTCTTGTAAAATTTTATATTTTAGCATACATTAATATCAAGCCATACCTATCGCGCGATGTCAAAGCATCCCCATCAAAAAAAAAAAAAAAAAAGGCACCCCCATCAAAAAATAAAAACATATTATTTAGTTATTTAAATGCATTCTCTTTTCCTAATTTAATCGGGCTCCTTGAACAAAACACATCAACGCTCTAATCATATCTTTTTAGTTATTATGGCCAATATCTTTTTTTCTTTTATCAGGGTATTCGGGTTCACCTTTTATGGCTTGACAATATTTCAGGCTAGCCTCACCGAAGTGAGATGTATCGAGGGTAGAGGCTCAGTCTAAGATCTACCGACTAATCACTAGCCCAATACAAAGCATCATCACTCCCCACATTGGACATTGAATTAAATGGTTATAAGGGGTTTAAGTTTGAGGGGTTTTAACCCATTTAATTAAATGGGTCGAGTTAGTAATGGTTGACCTATATAATCTTATACTCATTCTTCGACACAATTTAAATCCGATACGTGAATACGAATTGCTACCCCTATGTATATATTATGGTAAACAATTAAAGTTGTTTTTAAAAATAGGCAAATTTAAACTACATGACGTAAATGTGAAAGTATGTGTTTGAGTGTTTTATGTGTTAAAAGTTGTTTGTTAATACTTTTTATTTTTGATTTTTTTCTTTCTAAAATGTTATTATAAGGCAGTAAAAAAGCATGCATTAGCACACGAGCCCGTAGCGTCTGCATGACATAACATATTAATTAGTTTACGCTTTATTAATTTCACATAACATGGATGGTACGTACGTACATCGGTACATGAAGAGCTCTTAATTTTGAATGCTTGTAATCATGCAGGAGCGAGCAGGTGATTTTTCAGAATATTGTTGTACGTCTATGACGCTTTTAACCGGCCGGCCGGCCATATGATTTTAAAAATTAAACCTCATACATTCAGATTTCTTGGCCCCCGTGTATAATACACATGCACCAGTAGGTCCAATCTTCCAAGAGTAATTAGGGCCCTTTCCCTTGTCTCTATTATACTGGTAGATGTTAAACCATTTGTCGTAATCTGGCCACTGAAATCTGCAGTAGTATAGCGTTGTCCCCCAAAAGTTTGGTTTAAAGGAGAACAAGAAGGATTCTTTTGGTTTCAGTGTGTGCTTTCCAAGATCGTCGGTCTTTGATTTGCAGGCAAGGCTCATATCCACTCCATCACCTGCATCATTGGTGATGTTGACGGTTACTCGGCTATGTGTCCCCCATCCTGCAACGACAATATCAAACCCATTCATAAACAACACAATCCACATCAGTAGCAGCATTACATTTCTACTGAATGAGATCATGTTTGTTTGTATAAGAGAAATCTCAGTGACTTTCAAATCATATATGATCTCCCCGAACTGTATATATATATATATAGGCTATTGAAGGCGTCAACGTATACTTTTTGAAGGAAATATAAACGAGTGAACCTAGCTAGTTTACTTACTTAAAAAAAGGGTAAGTGTTCAGTTAGATTAGATTTACATTTGCTAAATTAATTTAATACATGCATATTCTCCCAGCGAATACCTAGTTTATTTACTAAAGAAAGGGTGTTCAGGTATATTAGATTTAGATTTGCTAATTCAGTTAATTAATACGTATTCCAATAACAAATATGATATTTTAAGCGTTTGTGTTGTAATCTGTTAATTCTTTAGACAGCTTTAATTAACTATTTATCTAACGTGGCTTCACTACAGAAAATGGAGGCTAATTTCTTGGCCGGCGCCCAAACGATGCAGCAATTGTCAAGCGAATTACGCCGAGACAAATTTCTAGGGGTTTGTTTTGCAACGCTTTGAAGTTTGAAGGATTGGGTGCTGCACAGATAATAGTAGACACTAAAGTAAAATTTATATTATCGTACCCAAAAAAAAAAAAAAAATAAATGATATGGTTGTTTTTTCACCAAAAAGTGGAGCAATGGAGTGCGTGACTGAATTAACTAAACTAAATTAATTAAAATGGAGAGGTAAAAACAAAAATTAATAGAAAAAGCAATAGGGTTTCAATGATCCATGCACCTAACATACTTTTATTTTTTCTTGAGATATATATTTTTTTAACTCAACGAGGTAATAGAATTAATCAACCCTGGCCTCCTAATCAAAAGATTGAACAATCAAGTACTAATTAAAAATTAATAAAATCGATTGAGATTGAGTTTGATTGAAAAATTGATTTCAATGACATCTTAAGATAGATTAAGCATATATTAATTATTTTCTCGAATCATAACATATCAAAGAAAACAAGAATTTGATATAAACAAAAATTATATCGAATAAAAAACTTGTCAAACATGAAATATCTTTCAAACTAAATAATTCCCAACATTCAATCATGCACATTAATCTATATATCAAGAACATCAAACATAACTATAAGGAAATGCTAATTAGTTTCATGACCTCTAGCCCTAACATCAAAACAGTAAAAATTAAACACAACAAAATAAAAGAAAAGATAAAAACTAAGAAAATCAAAATATGATTTTTAAAGAGAAAATGAGAGACGACGTACGACCCCCCTTTTAAAGAGAAAATACAATTCTCCCCTCCAAGGCTTTGTCAATTGAGTTCCTGGCACAAGCATCATATTTGTCTCCCACGCGGTATATAATTAAGACAAAGTTTTGTCTCAACAATCCATTTTAATTTGTTGGTTGTCCCTCTTTATGAAAGATCAATTAATTTTTCTATTTGCTTTTTCAACAACTTTTATTGCTACAAATTCTACCAATTCCTATAAAAGATAATTTATTGCATTAATACATCATTTAAGCTCAAGAACAGTGATTGAACAATAATTCACAATTAAATATAAAATGTAAGAATTGGTGCAAAATAAGATATGATAATGCTTAGTTCAATTTTTTTTTTTTTTAAAAAAAAACATGCACATTCAAACTATTACTATTGGAGGAAATAGTGTCAGCAATTGTATTTGTCGTCGTTTTGGAGTAGCTTGGGGAATCTATTCAAAAGCTAGCCCGGCATTTGGCTTCTAGCGTTCCATTAACGCCGGTAAGCGTTTTGCTTGGCATTTTTGGAAGATGTCGGCTAAGTGGCTGCTAGTTTCTATTGGCGTGGGTCACAAACTCCCGTATCAGTTGTGTTGGCGTTTTGCAACCAACGACGGTAGAACTTATCGGCATTGAAAAACAAGGGTGGCATTGTTAAAACATACGTTTTCACCAGTAATTTTGAAAGACGCCGGCAGGCTAAATAGTTGCAAGCCTTTTGACCGACATTAGTTATAAATGTTAAGCAATTATTTATCCCAAAATCTTAAGCTGATTGAAATGAGTAAATTTAGTCATCGAATCAATACTTTATCACTCATCCTCACGTGTGAGATCAAATTGTCTGTTAATAAGTGAGACTCAACACGTAGAATATTTAACTGAAATGGGAGTAAATCGTAGAGTAAGAGTTCGAACTTATGACCTCTAACTCAGATACCATGTTAAATCACTACTTATCTTAAAATACTTATCACATATTCCTCAACACGTTAACACCCTGACCTTTAGTACTTCCACCTTCTTAGTAGATACTTCAACAGTCATTGTCAGGGGTAGGCATTGGTGTCGTCCTACACCAGGAACGACCCATAGCTTTCCGAAGCCAACCCCTTGCAAGGAAAGCAGCTCTTGGTGTCAACCTACGAGAAAGAAATTTTGGCTTTGGTAATGGCGGTCGTACCACTTCAGACGACAATTTGTGGTGAGATCTAATCAATACAGCCTAAAGTATTTATGGTCACAAAAAATCTCCACCACTGCGCAATAGAAGTGGCCGTACAAATTGATGGGGTTCGTTTTCTCTATTGAGTATAAAAAGGGAAGAGAAAATATTGTAGCGGTTGCTTTGTCATGAAGGGATGGAAAAAGAGAAATGCTATTCAATATTCTCTTATCTTATTTTTTTTAATTCTCATCTTTTGAAAATAAATTATTGAATTTGTAGAACCCACGTAGGTGGAGGATCAATGATGCGTTTAGGATTGCGATTTCGTAAACAAAAAGTGTGATTTTAAACAAAATCGCAGAAAATAAATTGTTTGAAAACTGCGATTTGAAAACGTAGAAAATTGTTATTTCAAATCGCAAGCAAATAAATGTTTTTTAAAAAAAACACATGATTTTAAATGTTAACCAGCGATTTTAAAGGCCAAAATGCGATTTTTCCAAACATTTAGCTTTTTTTTTATTAAAAAAAAAAATCACACATTTTAAAATTGTGCCTTTTGAAATCGCAACCCTAAACAGACCTTAAGTCTTACAGATCCAATGGCTAATTTCTAAAAGGGATGATAAGAAAAGGATAGGAAAATACTAAATAGCAATTTCTTTTTTCAAATGATTTGTGGTGTACCAAGAATAATCTGCAGATATATAAGTGCATCCGTGCATCCTTCAATTCACCTGTCACGTACATGCCATGTTGTCATCCAGCTGGCCAATTGCTGACTGAAAAAAAATCATCTCGATCTGATGCTAACTAATTTGGATTGCATTTAATAAGATTAGAAAATAACTTAATAATTTTCTGTAATTAATGAATATTTTCTAAGAACATGTGCAGGTACGCCAGGAGGCAATAATTTTCTGTGTTGATTATTTTATAAGAACATGTGGGAGGGGGCAACATTATATAGACTTTTTTTTTCCAGTGCAATACAAGGGAAAAAAAGGAGACAGCATTTTATATTTATTATGGAAAAAAAAATGTTCGATGTAGGCACCAGCAGTCCACAATTTCAATATAAAGTCTAGGTGGTGTCAAATTATTTGCACGCTGAAAACATAAGGGCAACCTCCCTTTAGGTTCGGATATCCCAGAATCAAAGGTAATCATCCAATTTCTTTCAAATCTAAGGTTAATTTGCCTTAGTTATTATGGTATGAAGTAAAGCGTGTTTATGCAATTAATTCAAGAAATTTGGATTTAAGAAGCAGTTTAAATTGGGTATTTTAAAAAATAATAATAATAATAAAAAAATCCAAAAGTGATAGATTTGTTGAAGTGTCTCATATCGATCGTTAAGATTTCATTCACTTGGGCACTTTATAAGCCATGGTGTCTCCTCTCTCAATGCGTCTTTTGAGAGTGAGTAAGGCCCATGGACTTTTACCTAACATCGCTAAGATTTCATTCATAACCTGGGCACTTTATTAGCTAGCCATGGTGTCTTTTACTCTCTCAAGACTTTTTTTGAGAGTGAGCAAGGCCCACAGACTTTTACATGATATCAGAGCCACAGGTTTCTTGCGATGATGGGCATTTCCCTCCCGTTGTTGTCCATGTGTTTGACCATTAGTTGTCACACATGAGGGGGCCGGCGTGTTAAAGTGTTCTACATCGCTATATAAGATTTCTTTTACCTTGGCACTTTATAATTCATAGTGTCTCATCTTCTCTCAATGCGTCTTTTGAAAGTGAGTTAGGCCCATAAACTTTTACAAGATTGAGGTTCTTAACTGATTTTAATGAGTTGTTTGACGATGGGGGAGCTGGCCAGATTTTAGAAGATGGATTTCGAATGGGTGCTTGTTGTTAATTTTCTGAATTGAGCCTTATAGAGTCTTACATTTTGTGTTAAATGGAGATTTTAGATTTTTTTTAGGCTTGGGTGCAACATATGTAAAATATGAGAGCCCCTTCTATCCGGCAGTGGCAGAAAAGAGGGGTTTTATGCCCACCAATTATCACTTGACACATCAGCTAAAAGCAAAAAAATGAAAATTTTGGTGAAGTAGGCAATCCTCTCCCAACAGTACCAACATTCCAAAACAAAAAAAAAAAAAAAAAAAAAAATCCCACTGCACGTCCGCCCAACGCCCACTGCACGTCCGCCCAACGCCGCCCATCAGCCGTCCGCCTGTCCGCCGGTCCGCCGGTCATCCGCCCCAAATCACCGAACGTCCGCCTCGTGGAGAAAATCCTCTCACAACAGTACCAACAATCCAACATTCCAAAACAAAAAAAAAAAAACCCATTGCACGTCCACCCAACGCCGCCCATCCGCCGTCCGCCCGTCAGCCGGTCCGCCGGTCCACCCCTAATCCGCCCCAAATCACCGCACGTCCGCCTGGACTGAAAAAATATGAAAAAAAAAAACCGAATCTCCTCAACCCAACCCGTTAGCCGACTACCTCTTCCCCGTCGCCGGACAGCCGGTCATCCAGCCACAGCGATCCGGCCACAGAGATCCGGGGACCACCGGCGAGCCTCCAGATCCTCTTCCCCACGACCTCCCGACACCGTCGATAGAGATCCGGCCACAGATCCGAACTGAGCCTCCTCCTCTCCACGCCGGTTTGATTGTTTGGGTCTGGGTCTGGGTCGGGGGTCGGTGGTTGGGGCTGGGTCTCTCATCTCTCTCCCTCGATCTCTTCATCTCGGGTCGGCCCCGTGGTGGCGCGGCTTCCATGGTTACGCCGGGTCGGTGGTTGGGGCTGGGTCGGGGTCGGGGGTCGGTGGTTGGGGCTGGGTTTCCATCTCTCATCTCTCATCTCTCTCCCTCGATCTTCATTTCACAGCAAAGAGAATTTTGTTTGGGTGTTTTGTTTGTACGTAATTTTCTTGCTCCAAGCTTATGTGTCAATTTTTTATTGGTGGGCAAACAATGCTTATTTTCTGCCACAGCCGAATTGAAGTTATTCTCGTAAAATATTGGTCAACTTAAAAACGTTTCAGTTGACCGACGAAAATAATTAACATTCATGAGGCATACATTAATATCAAGAAATTCACCTATTAGGGGCGACACTATCCGCGTCGACATCTGACACTATTAGCATCGATTGTGGATTGTACAAAAAAATGCACTATTAGCGTCGATTTTGTTGTCGATGCTAATGTGTCGTTGTTAATGGCTTGGCGGGAAATTTTCCCTCATACGGGTTGAGAAATAGCAGCGACATTTCAATATTAGCGTCCATTTTCGTCGACGCTAATAAAAAACTAACAGCATCGACATCTAGGTCGACGCTGATGTGGTAAATAAAGAACCACATCAGTGTCAACACCCAAAGTCGACACTGATAACCAATTATCAGCGTCGACTTATAAGGGTCGACGCTAATAATAGGACATTAGGGTCGACTATGGGGTTGACGCTAATGACCCTATATAAAAAAATTAATTTTTTTTTAATCAAATTGAAAAGTATCAGCATCGACTGAAAAGTCGACGCTGATAATAGGTTATCAGCATTGACTCTGGGGTTGACGCTAGTAACCTGTATAAAAAAAAAAAATTAAAATTCTTTTGAAAAAATTGAAAAGTATCACCGTCGACCTAAAAGTGGACGCTACGAGTCGACGCTGATAACCTATTATCAGCGTGGTTATCAGCGTCCACTTTAGGTCGACGCTAATGATCGAGCCTGTATAGCAATATATATATATATATACACACATAAACCTATTAAACGTTTTTCAAAAAAAAAAAAAAAAAACCTTCTTTTTATATTATTAGTAAAGTTTTTCTATTTTTTTAGTTTTTAATTTTTAATTTTTTCTGAGTTTTTAACGACTATATATTTTTATAACTAGGTTTTATTTTGTATCATAAATGGAATTTCATGTAAAACCAATCAAAACATGCCACGTGATCATATGCCTCATAAAAAAACATAAAAATGAAGAAAATAGGTAATACATATACATATATACAAAAAAAAAAAAAAAAAAAAAAAAAAAAAAAAAAAACTCTACAAAAAAAAATAATTTTCATATTATTAGTAAAGTTTTCTGTTTTTTCTATTTTTCTAATCTTATGAATTAATATTTTCTATTTCTTTCTTTCTATCTCTTTTTTTAAAATATATATATATATATATATATATATATATATATATATATATATATATATATATATATATATATATATATATTCGTTTGCATTAGTTTAATCAATAATGATAAGATCAATCCGATCGATCCTCACGCATCAATATGATCGATCAAATTTGACACAATTAAAGGTTCGATCGAACATCCTATCTATCATAGTTCATTACTTTGATCGATCGAACAATATGGATTTTGTATTATTAATGTTTGTGTATTAGTCCGATTAATCATTATAAGATCAATCCGATTGATTGGGTTTGAATCGAAAGATCAATCGAACTTGACACGATTAAAGTTTTAAACGAACATCCAATCGATACTAATGCATTAGTCTGATTACTGTAAGATCGAATAAACCATGATCTTATTTAGGATCGATCCAAGTGGATTAGTTTGATCAATCGGACTATTAGGATTTTTTTTATTATTTATGCTTGTGTATTAGCTTGATCAATCCTATTGCATTAGTTCGATCAATCAAACATGACACGACTAAAAGTTTGATCGAATGTCCGATCGGTCCTAGTTCATTAGTCTGATCGATCAAACTCTTTGGATTTTGTATTATCCTTACGCATTAGTATGATCGATCGAAGGATTGATCATTAGTCTAATCAATAATGATAAAATCAATCTGATCAATCCTTACACATTGGTTTGATCAATTGTGATACAATCGAATGATCGATTGAACTTGACACAATTGAAGGTTTGATCGAAAATTCGATCGATCATAGTTTATTAGTTTGATCAATCGGACTATTATGATTTTTTATTATCTATGCTTGTGTATTAGCCCGATCGATCCTATTGCATTAGTTTGATCAATCGAACATAACATGACTAAAAGTTTGATCGAACATTAGATCAATCCTAGTGCGTAAATTCAATCAATTGTGATATGATCAATTGATTGATTAAACTATATGGATTTATGATAATTCATCAATACAGGTGCTCAATACTCAAATTACCCAAGTCACTAACTAATTGATGGGGCAAAATGAAATTGACTTCTAAAATAAATAGCAAGTGTGTGCTCAAAGTGTTAACAAAAATAAACAATGCGGAAAATAAACAACCCAAGAATTTTTGTTAACGAAGTGGAAACTCAAAAAGAGAAAAACCACTCTAGGACAGCCAAACCCAGGATATCCACTATTCAGAAGACAAGACTAGATACAAGATAGTAACACTCACATACCCCTGATGCAGTGGTCGTACCTATCTCTCTAACGTGTAACCCAACACGAACGCCTCCCAACCAGGTCTCCTACCTGAAGGGGTCTTCAATGGAATCTTTTATCTTAGGGCGGACCCCTAAGATAGACTTCAGTTGTAGCGCATCAACAACACACTTGCAATGGATTGAGAGAGAACAAATCAGCTCCAATAACTTCACAAATAACTTCTCTAAGCTTTAGTGGAATTCAATACTGAATTATTGCAGTTCTCAATGCCTAGGGGCTTCTATTTATAGGCTGAAGGTTCAAATGGGCAACTGCAGTGATATGTACGGACGTCGTCAGGACGGTAAACCTGGGTCGTTCGGACGGACAACTGTGCATTAGAATTTCTGAGATTTTCGCTGAAAATATTTCCTGTTTGAGAGCCGCATCCGGATGGTGAGGCACTGTCGTCCGGACGGTCGCACGTCCGCTGTAAGTAATTTCCATATAAGGCTTTTGCGCCTTCGGACCAAGGGGGATGGACGTCCGAACGGTTAATCTTCAACACGCAATTTCCATATCAGATGAGCGCGCGTCCGGACCATGATAGGCAGGCGTCCGGACGGTTGAAGTTGAATACGCAATTTCCTTATCAAATGCACGGGCGTCCGAACCAAGCTGACTGTCGTTTGGACGGATGTATTTGAATTGCGATTCTTGCCTTATGTCTGAGCGCTTCCGGACGGTAATCAACGTCGTCCGGACAGTTGCATCAATCTTCCCTTATTTGAACTTGGAAAGAAAATTTGAATCTGATCGATCACTGGACGTCGTCCGGAATGGCTGCTGAGACGTCCGGACGGATTCAAGTTGGAACAGAAGCTTCCCGATGCAGTGAAGGGTCCAGACGGAAATACACGTCGTCTGGACAAAAATGATGCTAGGTCTGTCTAGGCGTCCGGACGGTATGACACGTCTTTAGAACGGATGGAACAGTGACAGATGAGCATCCGGACGGGATGACACGTCGTGCGGACGGCTGGCAGGGAACCGACTTTTCTGACTGCAGAATCTTCTGAAACACTACTGAATAGCGGAATCCCTTGTAAAACAACATCTTTACATACAAGTGATTTTGTCCAAACAGAATAAGGCCAATCACAAACTAACAAACTCCCCATTTGGCCATTCTGGGACAAAAATTACTTGACCGGTTTGGAGATACATTCTCGGTCCAAAAATAAAAATTACTTCCCCTTTTTGTCACAAAGGGACAAAGGGTAAAAACATAGTAATATAAGTCAAATAGTTTTAACATAGCAAATTATAAATCAAATGTCTCAAACAAAAGGACAACAAAACAAAATAAAACAAAAACTCAATCATCATCTGCCATAGGTGCAGTCGTAGGCACATCATCCTCATCATCACTACTGCCAGGATGATGATACTTGAGGCACTCCCTGAGATCCAGCTGGTTCTGCTTCACCCGCTTGTTGATGGAGTGCACCTCCTGCTGCATAGAGGTGATGGACTACTGCATGGTGCTCATGCCTCCCTGAATGGCAGCTAAGGCCTCCATTATCTGTGAAAAGTTGATCTCCGACTCTGAAGGCAGGACTGTCTGAGAGGATGAAGCCATGTCTGGAAAGCCGACTGGCATGGCAGCAGGGATGTGCACCTCATCATCGGAGTCATCTCTCCTTAGCTGCGCATTAGACTTCATCAAAGTCTGCTTGCTGATGGGCTGTTGAATCTTCATCTTAGGTTCTCCAGTAATGTTGATGCCTGACTGAAGAATGATCTAAGTGAGCAGGCAGCCAAAGGGGAGACCGGTATTACCCTCATCACGGACCTCCAACATAACGCTCATAATATGCTTGCACAGGCAGAAAGGCAAGCAGAGGTGGATGGCATAAACGAACTGGGCCTTCTTCAGAATCAGGTCACTGCGCCTGACAACTGGCCATAGGTTGTGCTGCACTATCTTGGCCAGCAAACGATGAGAGGGAGACAAGGCACCGATCCGGATGGTGGTAGCACGCCCTTCTCCTTGTGGAACTGCATGAAAGAACTCTCGGAGATCATCCATAGAGGGAGGAAGCACCACCTCATTATAAGGACTGCCGGGCAGCTCAAGGACTGGTATGCCGATGAAGTGGCTGATGATCTGGGGATCAACAGTGATGATATGCCCGTCAACAATGGACTACAGTACCAACCCACGATCATCGTCCTGCGCCACCTCTAGGTTGGCATAGAAGAGTCTGACAAGCCTGGTGAGGACAATGCAGGGACAATTGTAGAGGTATCCCCAATGGTAAGTCTGGATAGTCTCATAAATACTATCCAGCGAAGGCACCATGATGTCAAATCGAACCACATTGCGCTCAGCAATGACTGTGCGGTCCATGATTTTGGCTTGTAGTGCGCTCCTTTCTTCCTCTATCCTCTGGCGGACCCTGCACTGGGGACTAATTGCAGACATGATTCTGCAACAAGAAACCAACAAGAATTTGCCACAAATAATCCAAAAAAAATATTCTTGTTAGGTCACAACAAAAATTGGGCAGAATAACAGCAATAAAAGGACTTCCCAAAAAAATATAGACATAATATATCACATTGTAGTCCCAAAATAATATCATCAAAGATTACCCCAATATGGCAGATATATGCATCTCATTATTTCAAAAACATTCCAAAAAATGAAATTCTAACAGTTCAAAAATAACTAAACTGAAAAGAAAAAGAAAAAGATTGGAAAATACCTGGAATGTGAGAGTAATGTGCAAAAAGACAAGAGAAAGCAATATAGATCCAAAAACTCACTGGAAATAATGCACAAGATGCCAAAAAGGGAGATTTTGGTGGGGTAGGGTGGAGTACGCGGCGCCCATGGGTATATATAGCTCTTGTGGGGTCCTTGTCCGGACAGTGAATTAATGCCGTCCGGAAGTGCGCTACCTCGGAACTATGCTGACAGGTCGCGCGCGTCCAGACAATTTATCCTTACCGACCGGCCGTTGGTTGCCGCGCTCGTCCGGACGTAACCTGATCCCGTCCGGATGACTAAGCTCCACCGTCCGGACACCAAGAGTGACCGTCCGGACACTCCAAACTGAAACATCAGAAAACTAAGAAAATTTTACATAAATCAAATTTTCTCAAGTCAGTTTCAGAACACGCATGTATAATCTACTGATAACACAATCAGAGAGCATCTCAAAACTAGGCAGAGATATAAAAGAGAGTTGAGAAAGCAATTAGCACAAATATTTTCCTGGACATAGAAAATTTAAATAGACAACTCAACTCATGCAATGCGTGTGTGTGTGAAGACTTAACCCACAAGGTATGACTTTCAATGACATGACAAATGACAACTCGATTTTCTAGACAAGAAAGAAAATCAGTGAAAGATTAGTCAAAAGTCAAACCTCATAACTTACTAGGGCCTAGCCACCCTCATCTGATACACTCCCCCTGAGATGCAACACCTAATTGTTTTACTTGTACCATGAAGGACATATTAAAAATTTTACTTGCACGTAGAGGGCAAGACATATAGCAAATGTAGCATATAACCAGTGAATATACAATATAGAGCACATAATGCAAATGATTTACTGCTTGATTCTTATGGTGCTGCAACCTAGAGAGAATGCCAGAGTTTTTAGGTTCTAGGTCCAACTAGCATGTGGTTAATTTGCCCATCTTATCAAATACCTCTTCTCCTATCCAAAATTTCAAGAACCACAATGTCAGAGAAGGAAAGATGTACCTTTAGGAGAGTCGTGGATAGTGCACATTTTTCATCGCATGAGAAAAGAAGCTATCATACTTTTGCATATACAGGAAAAGCACTTAGCAAATTATAGTCATAAACTCTCAATTATATCGAAGCAGAGTAGATTAATGCATAAAGAATTGAGAGATCAAGTGAAAACACATGCAATATCTGATATGTCAAGAGAAAAGAGAAATCCTGCAAATTCTCCCAAATTCTCCCAAATTTTTTTTTTTTTTTTTATTAAAAAATGCAATATGGAAAAACATCATATGCACGGCAAGATCAAACCTGATGATGCCAATACAGAAAAACAGTCGCTCAACCTGCTTTTTCTGTCTTCCCCTAACAAATACCTACAAAGTTCTTTCAAGAGAAATAGGGGTGAAAGCACAACTGGTTCCTAGATTGCATATAAAATGTAGCAAGAGAAATACACAATCAAACCTGATGCCGTAGGATTAGGAACCAAATCCTAGGCATGAACACCCGAACCTGCTAGGTGTGTTTGTTCCCCCTCATGGGGTGACCGTCCTTCTTGACCCAAGCCTGCCTTGCAGTGGGTGGTTGCTGGCAGGACATCATCCACTCGATCATGTTCTGCATCCAGATAGGTGGCTCACTGTGATATTGATCTTCTTTCACCTTCTGAGGCCTTCTAAACTGCTTGGATTTGTTCTTGGAGGTGCCACTGTGATTGGCTGGTACAAATCGTTGCTGAGGCCGCTGATGCTGAGGTGCCTGGTATCGTGGTGCATGACACCAAGGATCTTGATATCTTGTTACCTAATGATAGGGAGTATGATACCATGGAGTCTGGAATTGGGCCGGAGGTCTAGTGCCATGATCAGCCTGTCGGGGCACCTCTTTCTTGGCCTTAGCTTTCTGAGCCTTCAGGAGGGAGTACTGAGGACGAACATGCCCACTTAGACCGCAGTGATGGCATATGGGAGGTCTTCTGATGAATGAGGCTTCTGAGTTCCTAGAACATCATCGTTGACCTTGTCCTTCCCTTTATCTTCAACAGTGGGAGGAGGCTCTGGGACTGTAGGTTTCACAAATACAGTCTTTGAAGTAGAAGGGGAATCAGAAGAGGGAGCTACATACCTGAGACCCGTCTTGTCAGTTGGGCTCTTCTGGATAGACAGCATACGAGTCAGCTTCTCATTAGTGACTATTTCTAGCTGGAGCTGTGTCTCTAGTAGCTTTTCCTCGAGCTCTTGTATTCTAAGCAGCAATGAACTCTTTTTAGTCTGTAAACTGTTTAGATCATAGAGGTGCTGCTTTCGACCTTCCCTCATCTTCTCATACTCTATGTAGAGTGTCTTGTAAGCCTCCTTGAGCTCTTCCCCATTACCACTATGCTCCGAATAATAAGAGTCTTCTTCTTTAACATGTGGGGCTACAAAGGCCAGAAATTTCTCAGACTCTGGAGCTTCTTCTTCTGACTCATCACTGAGAGTTACATTGTATGCCTTCCCTTTGCCCTTCTTAAGGTTCCCGCAATCGGCTCAGATATGCCCAAAACCTGAGCATTCAAAACATCTGGGCCCTCTGGGATCCTTCTTTTCTTCTACCTCAGGTTCAGCTTCTCTGGGAGCTTTCTTCACTTTTTCAGAAAACTTCTTTTTGAATCGATCATCTCTCATCAGTCTTCTGAAGTTCTTGGCTAACATAGCCACATCTTTTTCTTCCTCCTCAGAGTCATCTTCAGATGATGCTTCTACCTTCTTCTTGGAAGCTTTTAGGGCAATGGTCTTCAATTTCTTGACCAGGGGGACAGACATCTCATATACCCGATGCAGTGGTCGTACCTTGCTCTCTGACGTGTAACCCAACACGAACACTTCCCAACCAGGTCTCCTACCCTAAGATAGACTTCAGATGTAGCGCAACAACAGCACACTTGAAATAGCTTCAGAGGAAATATCATGTCTCTGAGCAGTTGTGGAATTCAATACCGAATTATTGTAGTTCTCAATGCCCAGGGGCCTCTATTTATAGGCTGGGGGCTCAAATGAGCGTCAGGCAAAATATAGCTGGGTGCCGTCCGGACGGACAACTGTGTGACATGATTTTCTGAAAATTTCGCTGAGAAATCTTTCCTGTTTAAGAGCCACGTCCGGACGGGATGGCACATCGTCCGGACGGTCGCACGTCCGGTCCATGGGGGATGAGCGTCCAGACATCTGAACTTCAACACGTAATTTTCCATATCTGTTATGCGCGCATCCGGACCATCAGAGGCAGTCGTCCGGAAGGTTGAAGTCGAATCGGCAATTTCCATATTAGTTGTACGCGCGTCCGGACCAAGACTAACAGACGTCCAGACGGGGAAATTTGAATTGCGATTCTTGCCTTAAGAAGACGCGCGTCCGGACGGTCGAACGATCTTTCCTTTATCGGAACTTGGAAAGAATCTGAGACTGGTCGAGTACCGAGAGGCGTCCGGACGTGCTGCTGAGACGTCCGGACGGATGCAAGCTGGATAGAACCTTCTCGACACAATGGAGGGTCTGGACGGAAGTGCACGTCGTCTGGACGGATGATGCTTGGTCTGGTTGGCATTCGGACGGTATGGCACGTCGTCCAGACGGATGGAACAGTGGTAGATAGGCCTACGGACTTGATGGCTCGATCGTCTGGACGGCTGACAGGGAACCAAAATCTTCGCAATGCAATGTCTTTTGAGAGAGCTCTGAATAGTGAAATCCATGTTTACAACATCTTTTCACATAAAAGTGATTTTGTCCAAAACACAGAATGAGGCCAAAATACTAACAAACTCCCCTTTTGGTCATTCTGGGACGAAAAATCACTTGACCGGTTTGGAAATACATTCATAGTCCAAACAAAAAATTACTCCCAATTTTTGTCACAAAGGGTAAAATAGAGTAATAAAAACCAACTGTAATAAAAATTACTCCCCCTAACGGTCTCAGATGGACCCGAGAAACAGAGTAATATAAGTCAAAAAGTTTTTACATTTTCACAGACAAAAATCAAAAGTCTTAAACAAAAAGACAACAGAAAAAAACAAGAGGGAATCAAACATCCTCTGGCAGTGGTATAGTCCTATCTGCATCATCCTCATCATCACTGCTACTAGGATGATGAAACTTCAGGCACTCCTGAAGGTCCAGCTGGTTTTGTTCTACACGCAAGTTGATGGAGTGTATCTCCTGCTGCATGGAGGACATAGTCATCTGCATACTGCTCATCCCCCCCTGAATGGCAGCAAAGGCCTCTATGATCTGGGAATAGTTGACCTCCAGCTCAGGGGGCGGGACGGTCTGGGAGGATGAAGCCATCTCTGGAAATCCAACAGGCATGGTAGTAGCTATGGGCACCTCATCATTGAATTCATCTCTCCACAGCTGCGCATTGGACTTCATCAGTGTCTGCTTGCTGATGGGCTGCTGGATCTTCATCTTCGTTCGCCAGTGACATTGACTCCCGACTGAAGGATAATCTGAGTGAGTAGGCAGCCAAACGGGAGACCGACATTTCCCTCACCACGGGCCTCCAACATAACACCTAGAATATGCTTGCACAGGCAGAAAGGCAAGCGAAGGTGAACTGCATAGACAAACTGGGCCCGTTTCAGGATCAGATCACTACACCGAGCAACAGGCCAAATGTTCTGCTGAATGATCTTGGCCAGCATGCGGTGGGAGGGAGACAGGGCACCAATCCTGATGGAGGTAGAGCGTTCCTCGCCTTGGGGAATGGCATGAAAGAATTCCCTGAGATCATCCAGGGAAGGAGGAAGCACCACCTCATTGTATGGGCTGGCAGAAATCTCGAGCACAGGGACTCGGATGATGTGACTGATGACCTGAGGATCAACAGTGATGATATGGCCTGCAACGGTGGACTGAAGCACCAATCCACGATCATCGTTCTGCACCACTTCCAGGTTGGCGTAGAAGAGCTTGACCAGTCTGGTGTACACCACACAGGCACAGCTATAGAGATATCCCCAATTGTATGTCTGGATAATGGCATGAATGCTGTCCAGCGGTGGCACCATGATATCAGACCGGATGACGTTCCGCTCAATAATGACAGTGCGGTCCATAGTCTTGGCATGGATTGCATCCCTATCTTCCACAGTCCTCTGACGGACCCTGCGTGGTGGACTGCCTGCAGACATGATTCTGCACAAGAAACCAACAAGATTTGCAGCAAAAATCCAAAATGATAGTCTTGTAAGGTCATGAAAAATATTGGGCAGAATAACAGCAGTAAAAAGGACTTTTGCTAAAATAAAAACAGAATTTATCACAATTGAGTCCGAAAAACATCATTAAAAATAATCCCAATATAGTAGATATGCATCACATAATTTCAACTTCATTCCAAAATTAAATCTCTAACAGTTTAAAATAAATAAACTGAAACAAAGAAAAAGGCTAGAAAAATACCTGGAATGAAGTGAGAATGCACAAAAGACAAGTAGGGATGAAATTACTCCAAAAACACCAAAAACAATCACTCACAAAATGCCAAAGAGTAGATTATGTGGGGTATGGGAGAGAATGGCGATTCTGGGGTATATATAGCCTCTGTGGGGCCTCCGTCCGGAAGGTGCAATAACTTCGTCTAGACGCGTGCTGCATTGGGAACAAGCAGATAGGTCGCGCGCGTCCAGACGGTTTTACTAACCGTCGGCCCGGTGGTTGCCGCACGCGTCCGGACGCAAGCAGGTCTCGTCCGGACGATTGGGCTCCATTCCCGTCTGGACTCCAAGAGAGTACCGTCCGGACCTCTTATCCATCCAGACTCCAATAGAGACCGTCCGGACGCTCCACACTAAAACACAGAAAACTGAGGAAAATTCACAGAAATCAAAATTTTCCAAGTCTGTTTCAAAACACGCATGTATAAACCACTGATAACACGATCAGAGAGCATCTCAATACTAAGCAGAGATATAAGAGAGAGTTGAGAAATTAATCAGCACAAATAAGTTCCTACACATGTAAAATTCAACTAGCCAACTCAACTCATGCAATGCGTGTGTGTGTGAAGACAGAAACCATCAAGGTAAGACTTTCGATGACATGGCAGAGAGTAACCAGATTTTCTAGACAAGAGAAAAAATAAATGGAAGATAAGCCAAAAGTCAAACCTTATAACTTACTAGGGCCTAGCCACCCTCATCTGATACACCCCCCTGAGATGCAGCACCTAAATGATTTACTTGTATCATGAAGGACAATGTAAATGTTTTACTTGCACGTAGAGGGAAAGGCATACGGTAAATGTAGCACATAAGCAGTGAATATATACTCAAAAACACAGAAAATCATATGATTAACTGCTTGTTTCTTACCGTTCTGCAAACTAAAGGGAATGCCAGAGTTTATAGGTGCTAGGTTCAACTAGCATGTGGTCAATTTGGTCATCTTAAAAAAAACTTCTTCTCTTATCCAGAATTTCTAGAAACAAAAAGTCAGAGAAGGAAAGATGTACCTTATAGGGGAGCTGTGGATAGTGCACATTTTTCATCGCATGAGAAAAGAAGCTATCCAAATTTTTGCATAAACAGGAAAACACTTGGCAAATTATAGTCAAAAACTCTCAATTATATCTAAGCAAAGTAAATTAATACCCAAAGAATTGAGATATCAAGAAAAAATACATGCAATTATCTGATAAGCCAAGGAAAAAAAAATTATCCTGCAAATTCTCCCCAAACATTTTTTTTATTATTATTATTAAAAAAGAAAATGCAATATGGAAAAACATCATATGCAAGGCAAGATCAAACCTGATGATGCCAATTCAGAAAAACAGTCGCTTGACCTACTTTTTCTGTCTTCCCCAATAAACACCTGCAAAGCTCTCCAAACAAAATATAGGGGGCAAAAGCAAAGTACCACTGGTTCCTAGATTGCAAATATAACAGCAAAATAAGCAATCAAACCTGATTCCATAGGATTAGGAACCAAATCCTAGGCATGAACACCCGAACCTGCTAGGTGAGTCTGTTCCCCCTCATGGGGTGACGGTCCTTCTTGATCCAAGCCTGCCTTCTTGTGGGTGGTTGCTGGTAAGACGTCATCATCCACTCCATCATATTCTGCAGGTGGCTCATTGTGGTGTTGATCGGCTTTCACCTTCTGTGGCCTTCTAAGGTGCTTGGCTAGTGCAAACCATTGTTGAGGCCACTGATGCTGAGATGCTTGGACCCAAGGAGCATGAGACCTAGGTGCTTGATATTGACGAGGTTGATGCCTTGGTGCTTGTCTCCATGGTGCTTGATAAGGTGCCTGATGCCATGGAGTCTGATGTTGGGCCTCAGGTCTAGTGCCATGATGAGCTTGTCTGGGCACTTCTTTCTTGGCTTTGGCCTTTTGTGCTTTTACGAGAGAGCACTGAGGACGAACATGCCCACTTAAACCGCAGTGGTGGCATATAGGAGGTCTTCTGATGGAATGAGGCTCCTGAGTGCCTAGAACATCATCGTTGACCTTGTCCTTCCCTTTATCTTCAACAGTGGGAGGAGACTCTGAGACTGTAGGCTTCACAAACACAGTCTTTGAGGAAGAAGGAGCATCAGAAGAGGAAGCTACATACCCGAGACCAGTCTTGTCAGTTGGGCTCTTCTGGATAGACAGCATTCGAGTCAGCTTCTCATCAGTGACTCTCTCTAGCTGGAGCTGTGTCTCTAGTAGTTTTTCTTCAAGCTCTTGTATTCTAAGCAGCAATGAACTCTTTTCAGTTTGCAGGTTATTCAGATCAGAGAGGTGCTGCTTACGGCCTTCCCTCAGCTTCTCATACTCTAGGTAGAGTGTCTTGTAAGCTTCCTTGAGTTCTTCCTTGTTAGTATTTTGGTCTCATTCTGTGTTTGGACAAAATCACTTATATGTAAGGATGTTGCAAACAGGGATTCCACTGTTCAGAGTGAAGTCAGAAGAATTTCAAAGTTCCCTGTCAGCCGTCCGGTCGATGTGTCATCCCGTCCGGACGCCCATCTGTCTACTGCTCCATTCGTCTGGACGATGTGTCATCCCGTCCGGACGCCAGACACTCCAGCATCATCCATCCGGACGATGTGTCATCCCGTCCGGATGCCCATCTGTCTACTGCTCCATCCGTCCGGACGGTGTGTCATCCCGTCCGGACGCCCATCTGTCTACTGCTCCATCCGTCCGGACGACGTGCTTCTTCCATCCGGACACTTCACTGTATCGAGAAGCTTCTGTGCCAGCTTGCTCCGTCCGGACATTTCAGCAGCACGTCCGAACGCCTATCAGTTCTCGAATGGTTCACTGATTCTTTCCAAGTTCCAAGAAAGGGAAGATCAATCAACCGTCCGGACGATGTGGTATACCGTTCGGACGCGTATCTCCGTAAGGCAAGAATCGCAATTCAAAATGAACCGTTCGGACATCTGACAGCTGTGGTCCGGACGCTGGTGCATCGTATATGGTAACTGACGATTCGACTTCAACCGTCCGGACGTCTCCCCCTTATGGTCTGGACGCATACGCATCAAATATGGAAATTGCATGCTGAAGTTTAGCCGTCCGGACGTCTCCCCCTTATGGTCCGGACGCACACGCATCAGATATGGAAATTGCATGCTGAAGTTTTTAGCCGTCCGGACGCTCCTGCCCCTTGATCCGGACGCGCGAATCCTGTTATGGAAATTACTTGCAGCGGACATGCGTCCGTCCGGACGATTGAGCCATCCCGTCCGATCGATGTTCTTATACAGGAAAGATTTCTCTGCGAAAATTTCGGAAAATCCTGTCGCACAGTTGTCCGTCCGGTCGGTCATGGTCCACCGTCTGGATGGCTCACAGGCTTATTTTGCCTGACGCTCATTCTGACCCCCAGACTATAAATATGGGTCCTTGGGCACTTAGAGCTGCAAGAATTCCGTGCGAATTCCATTAGAGCTCAGAGACGTGTTATTTCCTCTAGAGCCGTTTTTCAAGTGTGTTGCGCAATAAATCAAAGTCTATCTTAGAGGTCGGCTCTAAGGTAAGGAGTTCCATTGAAGACCCCTTCAGGTAGGTGAACCTGGTTGGGACGCGTTCGTGTTGGGTTACACGTCAGAGATCAAGGTACGACCACTGCATCGGTACATGTGAGTGTTACTATCTTGTATCCAGCTTTGTCTTCTGAATAGTGGAATTCCTGGGTTTGGCTGCCCCGGAGTGGTTTTTCTCTTAACTGAGTTTCCACTTCGTCAACAAAAATCCTTGTGTCATTTACTTTCCGCTATGCCTTAATTTTTGTTGACACTTATGCACACACTTTACTTTTAGAAGTCATTTCAATTTTTTATTCCTCATTATCACTATGCTCCGAGTAATACGAGTCTTCTTTTTCAACATGCGGGGCTACAAAGGCCACAAATTTTTCAGACTCTGAAGCGTCTTCTTCTAACTCATCATTGAGAGTCACGCTGTATGCCTTCCCCTTGCCCTTCTTAAGATTCCCACAATCAGCCCGGATATGCCCAAAGCCTGAGCATTCAAAACATCGGGGTCCTTTGGGGTCTTTCTTCTCTTATTCCTCATGTTCAGCTTCTCTGGGAGGTTTCTTTACTTTTTCAGGAAACTTCTTCTTGAACTGATCATCTTTCATTAGTCTTTTGAAATTCTTGGCTAACATAGCCACGGCTTTTTCTTCATCCTCAGAGTCATATTCAGATGGGGCTTCTAGTTTCTTCTTGGAAGCCTTTAGGGCAATGGTCTTCAACTTCTTGACCGGGGGTAGAGACAGCTCATATGTTTGAAGAGATCCTACCAGCTCTTCAATCTTCATTTCCTCAAGATCCTTGCTTTCCTCAATGGTGGTCACCTTGATTCTGAAACGCTCAGGCAAAGATCTTAGAATTTTTTGGATGAGTTTTACATCCGAGATAGGTTTCACAAAACTCACCATGGAGTTCCTCAGGTCACTCATCTTGGAGTAAGACTCTCCAAAAGTCTCTTCTTCCAACATCTTAATTTCTTCAAATCTCAAAATCAACATTCGAAGTTTGGCAGATTTAACAAGTTTTGTGCCTTCATATGTTGTTTCCAAGATTTGCCATGCTTCTTTGGCAGATTCGCAGTTTGAAATCTTTGCGAATTCATATGGTGAAAGTGCTTGGCACAGAGCATGGAAGGCTTTATCATTGGAAAGGCGTGCGTTTTTTTGAGGGGCTAGTTCAGGTGTTGCATCCTCTGGTTTAGTCCAACCAGTTTCAACAATACCCCAACAGTCAATAGATTTCAAAAAGAGACGCATACGTGCCTTCCAATAGCCATAGTTCGTACCATCAAAGGCAGGAACAGAATTAAGAGTTTGAGACATAATATAGAAGTCAAAAAGAAATAACACTCAAGAATTAAATCTACACAGAGTTTACCAAGCTCTATTACTAATTGAAAATTGAATTTGACTTCTAAAATAAAAGACAAGTGTGTGCGCAAAGTGTCAACAAAAATTAAGCACAGCGGAAAGTAAAAGACACAGAGATTTTTGTTGACGAAGTGGAAACTCAATTAAGAGAAAAACCACTCCGGGGCAGCCAAACCTAGAATTTCCTCTATTCAAAAGACAAACCTAGATACAAGATAGTAACACTCACATATACCCGATGCAGTGGTCGTACCTTGCTCTCTGATGTGTAACCCAACATGAACGCTTCCCAACCAGGTCTCCTACCTGAAGGGGTCTTCAATGGAATCCTTTACCTTAGGGCCAACCCCTAAGATAGACTTCAGATGTAGCGCAGCAATAGCACACTTGAAATAGCTTAAGAGGAAATATCACGTCTCTGAGCAGTTGTGGAATTCAATACCGAATTCTTGCAGTTCTCAATGCCCAGTGGCCTCTATTTATAGGCTGGGGACTCAAATGAGCGTTAGGCAAAATATAGCTAGGCGCCGTCCAGACGGACAATTGTGTGACAGGATTTTTCGAAAATTTCGCTAAGAAATCTATCATGTTTAAGAGCCGCGTCCGGACGGGATGGCACATCGTCGAGACGGTCGCACGTCCGCTGTAAGTAATTTCCTTATAAGGCTTCGCGCGTCCGGTCCATGGGGGATTAGCGTCCGGACGTCTGAACTTCAACACGCAATTTTCATATCTGCTATGCGCACGTTCGGACCATCAGAGGCAGTCGTCCGGACGGTTGAAGTCGAATTGACAATTTCCATATTAGTTGCACACGCGTCCGAACCAAGGCTGACAGACGTTCGGACGGGGATATTTGAATTCGATTCTCGCCTTAACGAGACGCGCGTCCGGATGGGATACCACATCGTCCGGACGGTCAAACGATCTTTCCTTTATCGGAACTTGGAAAGAATCTGAGATTGGTCGAGTACCGAGAGGTGTCCGGACGTGCTGCTGAGACGTCTGGACGGATGCAATCTGAATAGAAACTTCTCGACACAGTGGAGGGTCCGGACGGAAGCGCACGTCGTCCGAACGGAAGCGCACGTCGTCCGGACGGATGATGCTTGGTCTAACTGGCGTTCAGACGGTATGGCACGTAGTCAGGACGGATGGAATAATGGTCAGATGGGCGTTCGGACGGCTGACAGGGAACCGAAATCTTCGCAGTGCAAGGTCTTCTGAGAGAACTCTGAATAATGAAATCCCTGTTTATAACATCTTTTCACATACAAGTGATTTTGTCCAAAACACAGAATGAGGCCAAAATACTACATAACAAATAGAAGTCAAAATAAATAACACTCAAGAAATTAATCTTCTCAGAGTGTACCAAGCTCTGATACCAATTGCAAAATGGAATTGACTTCTAAAATAAATAGCAAGTGTGTGTTCAAAGTGTTAACAAAAATAAACAATGCGGAAAATAAACAACACAAGAATTTTTGTTAACGAAGTTCAAACTCAAGATGAGAACAACCACTCCGGGGCAGCCAAACCCAGGATATCCACTATTTAGAAGACAAGACTAGATACAAGATAGTAACACTCACATACCCCTGATGCAGTGGTCGTACCTTGCTATCTAACGTGTAACCCAACACGAACGCCTCCCAACCAGGTCTCCTACTTCAAGGGGTCTTCAATGGAATCCTTTATCTTAGGGCCGACCCTTAAGATAGACTTCAGTTGTAGCGCAGCAACAGCACACTTGCAATGGATTGAGAGAGAACAAATCAGCTCCAATAACTTCACAAATAACTTCTCTAAGCTTTAGTGGAATTCAATACTGAATTATTGCAGTTCTCAATGCCTAGGGGCCTATATTTATAGGCTGAAGGTTCAAATGGGCGACTGTTGTGATATGTACGGACGCCGTCAGGACGGTAAACCTGGGTCGTCCGGACGGACAACTGTGCAACAGAATTTCTGAGATTTTCGCTGAAAATCTTTCATGTTTGAGAGCTGCATCCGGACGGTGAGGCACTGTCGTCCGGATGGTCGCACGTCCGCTGCAAGTAATTTTCATATAAGGCTTTTGCGTGTCCGTACCAAGGGGGATGGCCGTCCGGACGATTAATCTTCAAAACGCAATTTTCATATCAGATGAGCGCGCGTCCGGACCATGATAGGCAAGCGTCCGGATGGTTGAAGTTGAATACGCAATTTCCTTATCAGATGCACACGCGTCAGGACCAAGCTGACTGTCGTCCTAATGTATATGTCAACCTAGGGGTTAGTACTATGTACATAATGTATATATACAATTAATATACCATAACCCTAGATTTGTAGGGTTTATATATATATAAACCTTATACTTTAACAAATTAATATTACGTTAATTCAACATATATACTTTTTCCCATATATTTTATTTATTGGACTCGACCCTAGTTTAGTGCTATACATAGTATATATACTTGGGGTTAGGGTTTACATCTGTATACTATATACGCCTTTAAGAATATATACCAATTAACTTCCATGCAATACTATATACATAATATTGTACATATACTATTTATTAAAAAATAACCCTAGATTGAAGCTATATATAGCATACGTAGAGTTATGGTTTACATCAACTTATGTACGTACTATATATACATTTTGCAATTTTTTACTATAACAAATTAATACTATATAGTTTATTTCAACTCTCAACACTTAGTCAAATCTCGTATAAGTCCTTGTTTATCTTAATACATGTGTTAACGGTATATTTTATATATTGAACCCTAACCCTATTTTAGTGCTATATATAGTATATATACGTACAGTTAGGGTTTAGATTTGTGTACTACGTACACATTTAAAATACATGCTTCAAAAAAGATATATGTCAACTTAGGAGTTAATACTATGTACATAATGTATATATACAATTAATATACCATAACCCTAGATTTCCAGGGTTTATATATAGATATATATTTAAACCTTATACTTTAACAAATTAATACTACTTTAATTCAAGATATATATTTTTTCCTGTATATTTTATTTATCGAACTTTAACCCTAGTTTTATACTATTTATAGTATATGTACGTATAGTTAGGGTTTACATTTGTGTACTACATACACATGTAAAATATATGCGAATTTTAAAAAATATATATGTCAACTTGGGGGTTAATATTATTTACATGATGTATATATACTATTTATATATCCTAACCCTAGATTTGTGTTATATATATATATCAACTTTATACTTTAACAAATTAATACTACTTAATGACGTCAACCTATATACTTTTTTTGGTATATTTTATTTATTGAATTCTAACCCTAGTTTAATACTGTTAGTATTTTGGCCTCATTCTGTGTTTGGACAAAATCACTTATGTGTAAAGATGCTGTAAACAGGGATTCCACTTGTCAAATCATTTTCAGAAGACTCTGCACTGCGAAAAAGATAGAAGATTTCAGTTTCCCTTTCAGCCATCCGGAAGACGTGTCTTCCCATCCGGACGCCCATCTGTCCACTGTTCCATCCGTCCGAACGACGTGTTCATCCCGACCGGACGCCAGACAGACCAGCATCATCCGTCTGGATGACATATCTTTTCCGTCCGGACCCCTACACTGTATCGAGAAGCTTCTGTTCCAGCTTGCACCCATCCGGCTATCTCAGCAGCCCGTCCGGACGCATATCAGTACTCGAACAGTCTCCGATTCTTTCCAAGTTCCAATAAAGGGAAGATCGATAAACTGTCCGGACGATGTGGTATCCCGTCCGGACGCGCGTCTCCTTAAGGCAAGAATCGCAATTCAAATGTCACCGTCCGGACGTTAGTCAGCCTTGGTCCGGACGCGCACTCATCAGTTAAGGAAATTGCCGATTTGACTTCAACCGTCCAGACGTACGCCTCTCATGGTCCAAACGCACGCATAGCAGATATGGAAATTGCGTGTTGAAGAATTGACATCCGGACGTTCATCCCCCTTGGTCCGGATGCGCTAAGCCTTATATGGAAATTACTTGCAGCGGACGTGTGACCGTCCGAATGGCAATGTCTCACCGTCCGGACGCAGGTCTTAAACAGGAAAGATTTTCAGCAAAATTTTCGAAAAATCCTGTCGCACAGTTGTCTGTCCTGACGGTCCAAGAGCACCGTCCGGACGACGTCCGTACAGATTACAGCAGTCGCCTATTCTACACCTCAGCCTATAAATAGAGGGCCCCTGGGCATTGAGAACTGCAAGAATTCGGTATTGAATTCCATAAGAGCTCAGAGAAGTTAAAAATCCCTCTGAAGCCGTTTAAAGTGTGATGCGCTACAACTGAAGTCTATCTTAGAGGTCGGCTCTAAGATAAGGAATTCCATTGAAGACCCCTTCAGGTAGGAGACCTGGTTAGGAAGCGTTCGTGTTGGATTACACGTCAGAAAGCAAGGTACAACCACTGCAACGAGTTAATGTGAGTGTTACTATCTTGTATCTAGCTTCGTCTTCTGAATAGTGGAATTCCTGGGTTTGGCTGCCCCGGAGTTGTTTTTCTCTTAATTGAGTTTCCACTTCGTCAACAAAAACTATATGTCTTTTATATTCCGTTGTGCTTGATTTTTTTTTTACACTTATTGCACACACTTTCTTTTAGAAGTCAAATTTCAATTTTCAATTGGTATCAGAGCTTGGTACACTCCGAGAAGATTAAATTCTTGAGTGTCATTTATTTTTTACTTCTATTTGCTACTATGTCTCAAACTCTTAATTTTGTTCCTACCTTCGATGGTACGAATTATGGCTATTGGAAAGCTCGGATGCGATTCTTTTTAAAATCTATTGACTATTGGAATATTGTTGAAACTGGTTGGACTAAACCAGAGGATACAACACTCGAGAGAGTCCCTTTGAAAAACGCCCAACTTTCCAATGATAAAGCCCTCCATGCTCTATGCCAAGCACTTTCTCCTTTTGAATTCGCCAAAATTTCAAACTGCGAATCAGCCAAAGAAGCATGGAAAATCTTGGAAACAACATATGAAAGCACGAAACTTGTTAAATCTGCCAAACTTCAAATGTTGATTTCAAGATTTGAAGAAATTAAGATGTTGGAATAAGAGACCTTTGGAGAGTTTTACTCCAAGATGAGTGACCTAAGGAACTCCATGGTGAGTCTTGGGAAACCTATCTCTGATGTAAAACTCATCCGAAAGATTTTAAGATCTTTTCCTGAGCGTTTCAGAATCAAGGTGACCACAATTGAAGAAAGCAAGGATCTTGAGGAGATGAAGATTGAAGAGCTGGTGGGATCTCTTCAAACATATGAGCTGTCTCTGCCCCCGGTCAAGAAGTTGAAGACCATTGCTCTAAAGGCTTTCAAGAAGAAGGTAGAAGCATCATCTGAAGATGACTCTGAGGATGAAGAAAAAGTTGTGTCTATGTTAGCCAAAAATTTCAAAAGACTGATGAAAGATGATCGGTTCAAGAAGAGGTTTTCTGAAAGAGTAAAGAAATCTCCCAGAGAAGCTGAACCTGAGGAAGAAGATAAGAAAGATCCCAGAGGACCCCGATGTTTTGAATGCTCAGGCTTTGGGCATATCCGAGCCGATTGCGGGAATCTTAGAAAGGGCAAGGGGAAAGCATACAATGTGACTCTCAGTGATGAGTCAGAAGAAGAAGCTCCAGAGTCTAAAAAATTTCTGGCATTTGTTGCCCCACATGTTGAAGAAGAAGACTTGTATTACTCGGAGCATAGTGAGAATGAGGAAAAGATCAAAGAGGCCTACAAGACACTCTACATAGAGTATGAGAAGCTGAAGGAAGGCCGAAATCAGCACCTTAATGATCTGAACAGTTTGTAGACCAAGAAGAGTTCATTGCTGCTCAAAGTACAAGAGCTTGAGGAAAAGCTACTAGAGACGCAGCTCCAGCTAGAGAGAGTCACTGATGAGAAGCTGACTCGTATGCTGTCTATCCAGAAGAGCCCAAATGATAAAACTGGCCTCGGGTATGTAGCTCCCTCTTCTGATGTTCCTTCTTCCTCAAAGACTGTGTTTGTAAAACCTACAGTCCCAGAGCCTCCTCCCACTGTTGAAGATAAAAAGAAGGAAAAGGTCAACGATGATGTTCCAGGCATTCAGGAGCCTCATTCCATCAGAAGACCTCCCATTTGCCATCACTGCGGTCTCAGTGGGCATGTTCGCCCTCAGTGCTCTCTCCTGAAAGCACAAAAGGCCAAAGCCAAGCAAGAAGTGCCCAGACAAGCTCATTATGGCATTAGACCTGCGGCTCAGCATCGGACTCCATGGCATCAGGCACCTCACCAAGCACCAAGGTATCAATATCAAGCCCCTTGGTCTCATGCTCCTCAGCATCAGAGGCCTCAGCAGCGGTTTGTACCAACCAATCACAGTGGCACCTACAAGAGCAAACCTAAGCAGTTTAGAAGGCCTCAGAAGATGAAAGAAGAGAAATACTCCAGGGAGCCTCCTATCTGGATGCAGAACATGATGGAGTGAATGATGCAGTCCTGCCAGCAACCACCCACTAAAAGGCAGGCTTGGGTCGAGAAGGACTGCTACCCCATGAGGGGGTACAGACGCACCTAGCAGTTTCGGGTGTTCATGCCTAGGATTCAGTTCCTAATCCTATGGCATCAGGTTTGATTGCTCAGTTTACTTGACATATTGTTATGTGCAATCTAGGAACTAGTTGTGTTTGCCCCCTATGTTTCTTGAGAGAACTGTGCAAGTACTTTTTGGGGAAGACAGAAAAAGCAGGTCGAGCGACTGTTTTTCTGTAGTGGCATCATTGAGTGTATACAGGTTTGATCTTGCCTTTGCATATGATGTCTTTTCCAAATTGCTTGTTTTTTTTTAAAAAAATAAATAAAAATAAAAAAATATAGGGAGAATTTTGCAGGATTTATTTTCTCTTAGCGTTTTAGATATTGCATGTCTTTTTGCCTGATATCTCAATTCTGTAAGCATTAATCTACTCTGCTTAGATATAATTGAGAGTTTATGACTATATTGGCCAAGTGTTTTTCTTGTTTATGCAAAAAGTAGGATAGCTTCTTTTCCTCACGCGATGAAAAAGTGCACTATCCCGGGCTCCCCTAAAGGTACATCTTTCCTTCTCTGGCCTCTTTGTTTCTAGAAATTCTGGATAAGAGAAGAAGTTTTTGATAAGATGACTAAATTGACCTCATGCTAGTTGAACCTAGAGACTATAAACTCTGGCACTCCCTATAGTTTGCAGCACCATAAGAAACAAGCAGTTAATCATATGAAATCTATGCTTTACAGTATATATTCTCTGCTTATGTGCTATATTTGCGTTATGCCTTGCCCTTTACGTGCAAGTAAAACATTTACGTTGTCCTTCATGGTACAAGTAAATCACTTAGGTGCTGCATCACAGGGGGAGTGTATCAGATGAGGGTGGCTTGGCCCTAGTAAGGTTTGACTTTTGGCTTATCTTCCATTTATTTTCTCTCCTATCTAAGAAAATCTGGTTGCTATTGGTCAAAATATTGAAAGTCATACCTTGTGGGAAAAGAGTCTTCACACACACACGTGCATTGAGTGAGTTGAGTTGTCTATTTGAAATTTTTCTATGACTAGGAAAAATACTTGTGCTAATTAAAATCACAACCCTCTTTTATATCTCTGTTTAGTTTTGAGATGCTCTCCGATTGGGTTATCAGTTGATTATACATGCATGTTCTGACACTGACTTGAGAAAATTTTATCTCTGTAAAATTTTCTTCAATTTTTTTCTGGTGTTTCAGTGTGGAGCGTCCGAACGGTCCCTCTTGGCGTCCGGACGGGTGGAGTTCAGTAGTTCGGACGGTTCCCGTTTTGGAATCCGAACGGACGGCGTTCTGGAGTCCGGACGAAATTTGTTCCACGTCCGGACGTGAGCTGTCATCCTGGTCCGAACGGGTAATTTAATTCATCCGGACGTGCGTAACCGTTTTGCTCCTTTCCGAGGCAGCGCGCGTCCGGACGTCATCAAAAAACCGTCCGGACAGGTACCCCACAGAGGCTATAAATTGCCCAGATCGTCGCTTTCTCCCTTCATACCCCACAAGATTTTCTCCTTGGCACCTTGTGAGTACATTGTTTTTAGCTTTTGGAGTGATCTCATTTTTTGTGTGCATTCCTACTCTCATTCCAAGTATTTTTTTTATTTCTTTCAGTTCATTTTACAACTGTTAGATTTTATTTTGGAATGTTTTTGGGATATTTGCAATGCTGAAATTCCTTGGACTTAATTGTGATATTATCTGGTTTTATTTTTACAAAAGTCTTTGTTACTGCTGTTATATTTGTGTACTATTTAAATACTTATAAAAATATATGTCAATTAACTTCCAATTCATTGGCATATATACATAATATTGTACATAAAATATTTATATACCACCCTAACCTTATATTTGTGCTATATATAGTATGTGTACGTATATATAGTACGAGTTTACTTGTGTGTACTATATATATACGTTTTTAAAATATTCACGTTAAAAAATTAATATT
>JAJPGS010001619.1:370000-722500 GCA_028654335.1 Alnus rubra | reverse complement strand
CAGAAGAATTCTTGTGAAGAGAGAGATCATAAGTTACTCCAACCAGCAGCAGGCTCCCGTCGGTGTTCCTCCTCCTCAAGGTACGTCTTATGTATATATATATATATATATATATATATATATATATATATATGAGTTCTTCGACTCTGTACGTACTATACTAGTGATGGGTTTCTGTTATTGATCATCTGCTATATATATATATATATATATATATACTTGTAGGGTATCCAAAGGATGCTTATCCTCCACTAGGGTACCAAAATGACAGAGAGGAAGAACAAAGAGCGAGAAAGTCGGGAAGATGCCGAAATGACGACGTCGGACGTGTTTTGAGAGATAATGAGGAGGGGGGAATTTCAAAGCGAAAGGAGAGGGGTATTTTCGAGCTTTTGGGCTAAAAGAGTCACGTGCACAGCACATGACTTGCTTTCCATTTACTTAAACAGCACAAAGTGACGGATGGGGCCAAAAAATAAGCAATTGGTAGTTTGGGGGCTTGGACTGCAAAAACTGATAGTTTGGGGGGCTTTTTTGTATTTAACCTTATATATATATATATATATATATATATATATATAATATAATACAGTGAGTGACTAAATGACACGTGGCACAGTAACCACGTGTTAAAAACCACGTCATACAATGGGTGACGTGTATTACTAATACACGTCGCCCAATTGCCATGTAGCATAATGCCACGTCCCTGATTGGCCACGTGGCAACAATTGGGCCAGGGGCGCTGCGTGGGACAATTCCCCGCGCGCCACCTGGCCTCAGTTTAAAACAAAAAAATTAATTAAAAAAATGTGCGTTGGGCACCGAACGACACGTACGAACAGGTGTTGGGGAGGCCTGAATACTCGGGGAGGGTTCGGCAGGTTGGGCCGAACATTACTCCCATACGTGAGACGTGTTTCTCATACCGGGCTCACTCACAAGGAGGACCATCCCAGTGTACATCTCGGGACTGCTCCATACAAGAGGTCAGTATTGCGACAATAGAGACATTGCTACAGGCTTAGACCGAGAGGAATGATGCCTTGGAACAGCGCATGCGACACCTCGAGGCTATGCTCACCTCCATAGGAGTATCACATGCGAGCCTTGGTGCTCAGCAGTCTCCACCTCCAAACGGAGGTGGTACGTCGTCTGTTAGAGCACTAGTAGCAGATGCCCTATAAGTGGTTCTATTCCCTAAAATAAGAAAAATTTGAAAAAAAGTTACAAAATACAGGCCACAGCAGTCTCCTCATTATCCATGGACTTGCTTGGGTAGCTACATTGCTAGCCAATACATTGGGTAGCACTGTTGCTACCCAACACATTATTTTAATGAAATAAAAGAACATGTCTCTCTCCTCTCTCCTTCACGCCCTTGTCCTCGTACATCTGTGTTTCCTGTTCTTCTCCTTCACGCCCTTGTAGACCATTTCCACAGAATTTCTCCCTCTTCTCCAAGGATATACGAGAGAAGTTGTGAATAAATGGCCATTTCTCATAAAAACAAAGAAATCCACAGAGCAACAAGATATCCAACCTAGGACTGTAAAAGGGTATTTCTAGAGAGAGAAAGTAAGAGAGAGGGATTGGTACCAATGGTGGCTGGGAAGGTGAGAATGGCAATGGGGCTGCAAAATTCGCCGGTGCGTTTGAAGCAGGAAACGCCGCCTCCAAAACCACTGTTGCCGTCGTCGAGCTCGACCAAGGTACCCCAGAAAGGCGGTGATCTCACATCCATTCGGCGTGTACTTCCCACGCTCCTCCGCGCAGGTCCAGCCCCGCCCGCTCGATGTCACGGAGCTGCTTCGTCTGGTGGAAGAGCTCCGCGAGAGAGAGTTGCCTTTGAAGAAAATTATTAATTACGTGTGTATTTTTCTGATGTGTACAACTGCTTTTCTAACAGTAATATTTTTTTTTTAAATACGTAACTGTTTTCTAAACTGTTAAAAACTATATTTTCTAACTGTGTTTTCAACAGTCATAAACTGTGTTTTCAACAGTCATAAACTGCTGTAAACTGATTATGAGTTTTCAAATAAAAACTATATTGTTCCAGCAGATTTTGTTCTTCTTTATCTTATCTTCTTTTTTATCTTCTCTGCTATTACAGAATTTCGAGATTCAGAGTAGTGTTCAGAATTTGCAACCTGCACACTACATTCGGGCAGTATTGTATCCTGAGGACAAAAATTGTTGTATTCCCTTTTGCAGAACTTATTATTTAAGTGGGAGGCAATATTTGTCTAAGAGACAGATTTACATTCGCCTTACTGTCAAGTGTTCTTTCTATACAGTTTTTATTTTCTTCTTTCTTCAAATTTTCTGTAGTTCCACATCTTTATTTTCCTACATATACCTCTCTTGGTTCTGTGCAAGTAAGAAGAGAAAAGGAATATCCCTCTCTGTTTCTCTATTTCTTTCTGACGGCAGATAATAGAAGAAGAAAACAAAAGAACAGGTAAACCGTAAGCCCTCTCAAACTCTTCCTTTTAGAACTCTCCAGAATTTCCTTTGTAAGCTTTCATCCCTTTTTCTAGAATAATCTAGCTCTTAAAAGAAGAGAAATTGGACAAAAGGTGAAGAATTCTCCAGACCTCTCGCGTCCCCACCTTCTCTTGTAAGTTAAATGATTCTCTTTTTGTCTCATATACTCTTCAAGAAGAAAAAGGAGGGGAATATATATATATGCCAAATCAGATATGTATTGTATAAATATGGGCTGAATATCTATATATAACTAATATTCAAAATAAGAAAAAACTAAAAATATTGATCAAAGCGCTATTATGCCCCCTAAATTCTAAAAGTATTTTTAGGCATTAGTAACACTAATGCTGTTATTTCATCCAAATTTTATAAGATTAAAATAACAATTATTTATACTGTATTGCTGGTGTATTTTTAAAATATAAAACCCATTAATTATATTAATGGAGTCATTATGTCGATTTGGTACAAAAATATATATAAGCTTTTAATGCTAATGCCGTGGTAATACTCATTTTTAAGGGTATTTTAATCCTTAATTAATAAATGTCGTAATAATGCCCACACGAAATACGTGGTAATATAATTAACCTATTTTATGCCGTTATAATATCTAAGCGATATTAGAAATTGGTATAAGTAATTTATAAGTCGAAAGTGATAAAATATTAAAATAGGTTTTTAGTATTTTATACTAATATATTATCAAATGTATATAACTGTGCAGTCATTACTCCTGTGGATCTCTCTTTGTAGCAGAGAACTGTGAGTATTTCTTATTCACTGAGGGTGATGCTGAATTTCCATAATGTTATGATTTCTGTTTTATTTAATTGTTTGGGCATGTGGAATTTGCATATTTTGTTATTTCAATTAATGAATTTAATTATAAAAGAGTTGGGAGTGACGTCTGCCAACGGACCAGGGAGTGACGTCTGCCTGAGCCAAAAATATTAATAAAAAACAGAGTAGGGAGTGACGTCTGCCTACGGATTAGGGAGTGACGTCTGCCTGTGCCAAAAAGATAATAAATTATGAGAGGAATGACGTCTCCTTAGAACTCGCTAAACGGGAGTGACGTCTCCTATTATTCGCTAAACGGGAGTTACGTCTCCTATAACACGTTAGACAGGAATTACGTTTCCTAAATTTTATATGCTGGAGTTACGTCTCCATGTGATGAAGGCAAGAAGAAAATGGTTATTTAAATAAATAAGACTCTGCATATAAAACTGTCATTTTATTATGTCATTGCATTGTGTTCTTTATTTCTAATAAATCAGCAATCATATCATTACTGAAAACAGTGGACTCACTAGGTATTTTTGTATTATTATTTCTCTCTATATTATATATTAATACAGGTTATGAAGAAGAGGAGTATCAGGATTGTCCAAACCTTTAGGTGATCTTGGTAGTAGTGTCTGAGGCTAGGATGCCTCTCATTTTTGTGGACTACTATTATTTTTTGAGAACCCTAGACTTGACCTTAGTATAGAAATAAAACACAAAGAGCTATAGGAATATAAAAATATTATTGTGTGTGTATATATATATATATATACTAAGTAGAATTCCATAAATTAGGGTGAGAGTAAAATTTCTAACATGTTTCGTTGGATGTATGCATTTATACACTTTAAATTATATTGTTTATGATGTTGTTTACTTGAGTGACTTTTAATGTTTGCAATATGATTTGTTTGATGGATTCTTGTTAATAATTGATTGCAAAATGATTAGTTTTAATTGGTTTTAAGTGTTATATAATCTTTTAAAGGAGATTGATTTTAGTCTACGAAATGTAGGATAACTGTTCTTTTAAATACAGAATCATGCCTCCTAGACGCCGTCCCCTCACTGACTTTAACCATGATCTGCGTCCTGATGAAAACGGCGAGGAAGAGTTGCCACCTCCACCTCCACGGCCACCATACAATGATGGAATACACCTGGCCTTAGTACAATTTATAGCTGATGCCACTAGACACCTTACTGAAGCAATATCACAAATTCCACGACCTAATGAACGAGCTGAACCCATAGGTTGTTCGTTGCGTGATTTTGCTAGTTTCCATTTTCAAACTTTTGAAGGAACCGAAGGACTGAATGCCGCAGAAGCATGGCTCACAGACATAGATGTATTATACACTACTCTCGGCTGTATCGACGAGCAGAATGTTCAGTATCTCGCACTACAGCTGACGGGTGAAGCTGGGAGATGGTGGAATGCGAGGAAGATGCTACTTGGGGAAGAAACGGTGATCACTTGGGAGATGTTCAAAGTGGAGTATAATCGGCGCTTTTTCCCTCGATCCCAGAGACAACTTCGAGCAATAGAATTTCAAAACCTTGTTCAAGGTGATATGATCGTAGAACAATATTCTGCTAGATTTATGGAATTAGCCAGGTTTGCAGCCAACCTCATTCCTGATGAAGTGGTAACTCAAAAATCACGCGTCCTCAAGGGGTAACTCAATCGTCTGGAGACCACATCTCATGAAGCGGAAGTCACTAGTTCGAATTCTTCTCTTCCTCTTGTGTGAACATGATAAAAACAAAAACAAAAAAAAACGCTGGTAATATGATCTAACATGTGGGGATCCTAATCCTGTAAAGTGGAATCATCTGTTATGGCGTGAATCATATTAGGATCCCCACACACACACACACATATCCGGTCAATTCTCTCTCTTGTAAAATCAATCCGGTAATATGATCCACGTGACTCATGTGGAGTTGATAGTCGGTCACAAGGGTCGTTGTCTCTATAAACAGCAAGTGTTCCAAGGTTCAGAGTCGTCCCGTCGTTGAGTTCCGCTAATTCAGGCGCAGCAGGCACGACTCTTTTGAGCTCTATATCTGCTTGCACTCACTATCTACAGGTACGCTTTTCTTAGGCTTCATTTGAAACCGCAACTAGATTTGCGTAGACTTATTTTGACTGTTAATGTTTACAGATCTCGGTCTTTACTAGTGTTTGTAGAGATGTACGTAGGGCTATCTTTTTATGTTTTTGATAGTTTGTCGTGCATATATGCATTGGAGATTTTCAATGTGGTCTTGAGTTGGGGACTCTTTTTTTTTTAAAGGATCGAGCATTTGTAATGAGCTCATCAAAGTGAGGAAAACGTCAAAATCAGCTGAGTTTCATCAAAATCGTGTCTTTAACAAGCTCCTCAGTGCTATAGTAAATTTGGGGATTGAGTTTTTTGCTCGTCCGCTCTGCCTAGCCAAGTTTCTCTCGTCTCTTCATATTTCCCATTTATTCATTCAGCCTCCCGCATTCTCAATCTCCTGAAGAAGTTGAGCTCTTTCACGCCTCAGCCCATACTCTCACTGATCGACCTCTGGAAGATCAAAAAGTTTGATCCCTCCTAGAACGAGTTCAGTTTGGTCGCAGAGAGTGAACCTAGTTCCTGTTTCAAGTGAACCTAGTTCTTAGCCGCACAACCCATCCCCTTCCCGGCCCCTACTTCCCTTCACACCACAGAGAGAGAGAGAGAGAGAGAGAGAGAGAGAGAGAGAGCCAAGAGTCTGAGAGAAGGTGAAAAGAGTGGGTGTCTTCAAAAAGGCACATGACCTAGAGGAACGACAAAGCTAGGTAAGAATCTTCGTTTTTCTTCCCTTGTGTTCTTGAGGTACCCAATCAGTTTATAGCTGGTGAAGTTTTTGTTATGATGGGTTGATACTCTTAATGTTAATTGATTTTGAATTTTAACGGAATTTGGGTGTTGATTTCGTTGGATGTATATGCTGGTGGCCGAAATTTTAGAGGGTTTTTTATATGCTCTTTGATATTTGGATTGAGTTTGTTGTTTGGAATTTCAGTAGCTTAAATTGTTGTTTGAAGATTTAGGTTGATTTTGTTGGTTGTTGTTGGCCGACTAGAGGGGTATATTAAATTGTTGTTGTAAGCCGAGACTATATTGAAGTGTCTAGTCTGTAATTCTCACTTTCTAGGTGTTGTATATTTTCCGGTGCTGGTGTCACAGTTTCCCAGTGAAAACTTACGGTCATGAAAATACCCAGTAGTTGTAAAGTGAAATCTTACTCACATAGTTGCTTGGGTTCTTTATTTTTGAGTTGATTGAATTTTCACCGTCACATTTGATGCATATCTCAGTTACAAAGTTCAAATTTTGCTTGTTCTGATAATAATTTTGAGTGTGCTCTTGTGAATCATTAAAGGGTTTTAGTGCTTGAGAACATATTAGCTTCAGTGAGTTCTTCATGGGTTAAGTTTTTCACTCGTGTTAGGGGTTTAGAATTCTTTACTTTATGTGGGTGTGAGAAAAGCTTGGTTTTTGAAATCAAAAATTCGATTATTTCATGGAAAGCGTTGTTTGAGAGATGTCTTAGTTTGAAGTTTGTAGTTCATTTTGGTTTGACGTGCTTGCAGTTGGCAAACTGGATTCGGTTGTGGAGAACAAAGGCCTTAATTCATAATGTGGATTTTTTAAAACATTGAGGTCACGATCGTTCGAGCAATTTGTCTTGTGGTTTCAAAAGTTAATCTCAAGTGTTTGGAGATTATCGTGGTTTGGTGTATTCTCAAAGTAACACGTGCTCCTTACTAATGGGAATGTTTGCTGTAATATGCATTGGTTTCTAGTTAGAATTTTTAATTAGGGTAACTTCTCATAGTGTGGGTCAATTCTAACACAAGTTTTTCAATTTTCTTACAACATGCACCCTCTCAATACTCAATTGTTCCATTCCTAACCATTAGATTCATCGACGGGAATTTTGTGAAAATGGGCTCAGACCATGTCACAACATTGGGGCAAGATTCAAGACCTCAAATGGCCATTTAATTCGGTAAACCATAAAGAACATTTCAACTAACCTGCTCTTCTCCCCTGTCTTCATTTCCTTCGGGTTTCATAGCCAAGCTGATGGATAAAGGTGCTCTCTATCTCTATTTCTCCTTAGATCCCTATATAAATCCACCAAATCTCTCTTTCATTTTCAGCCATTTCAGTACTGGGCAATTCACCACAGAATATTTCAACAAGAAAATAGAAGAGAAGTGAATGATTTAGAGACAGGAGAAAAATTATACGAGTTTTTTTCGTCTCTTATAGACTATGTATTTTGGTGCATGCTCGAATTTTCTTTATACTTGGATTTCATGATAGTTGAAAGTAGTTGGAAGTGGTTAATTTAAAACTAATAAAAAATAGTATTTATTTAAAGTAGAGAATATTTAGAAAGTTTAATATCTAAAGTTTTTGAAAAGTAGCTAACTAAAATAACAAAAATGAATTTTTTTAGTTAAAATTTGCTTAAACTTTGACTAATTTACGTACCAGGAATGCTCCTAGAGCACTAGCAACAGTTATCCAACCATTTTACCTAAATATAAGGAACAAAATTACTTTTTGCTTCCCTATAAAAAAACACTTCACAATAAATTCTCTTCTCTTTCTCTATATCAATTAAATATTCTTTTTTTATTCTTTTTTCTCTTTCCTATTTTTTGTCAATTTTGTATCATTATATTGTATATTCCCAAACATATAGATGAAAAATAGGAAAATTTTCTGTAGGTTGTTTTTTTTCAGACTTTTTTTAAATTTTCTCTATATTTAAAAAAGAAAACCAATTATAAGGCCTATGCAATTAGCGAGTGATATTAGAGACAAGCAACATTGTAAACTTTGTAGTAGATCAGTTGTTAGGCTTGTCCGTGGACCGTAGTTATGTCATCCTACTTCTTTTGTCAGTAGCAAACAATTAAGGCTACCATGCCGTACTTTTTAGTAGGCATATCTGCGGTCGTACATGAGAAATGCTAAGTGTACTTAAAGTTTTACAAAGAGAAGCTTACAAACTGACGTGGCATCTTCTAGAAAGACAAAAATGCCCTTCACCTACCCCTACTCCCAGCCTCTGATGGTCGACCAAGAAACATGAGATGGTTGAGAAGGAGAGGGAGATCCGGCTGGTAGCAGATATGGCCGATCCGTGGGTTTTGGTGTCAGTCCGGTAGCAGATATGTGGGTTTCGGTGTGATGGGTTTAACCGAAGATGGAAGCAGAGATTCGGTTGGCGACAGAGATCCTGCCGGCAGTGATCCGGTCGGTGCGTGGGTTTCGGTGTCCGGCCAGTAGTAGATCCGACCAGTGATCCTAAACACTGAAACCCATCGAGAACCTATATACAAGATCCTGCCGGTAGCAGATCCGGCCGGTCCGTGGGTTTTGGTGTCCGTCCGGTAGCAGATCCGTGGGTTTTGGTGTGATGGGTATAACCGGAGATGGAAGCAGTAGCAGATCCGGCCGGCGATGGAGATCTTGCCTGCAGTGATTGGGTCGGTGCGTCGGTTTCGGTGTCCGGTCGATAGCAGATCCGGCCAGTGATCCTAAACACCGAAACCCATCGTGATCCGGCCTTATCACGAAGAAGGCGATGATCGGCCACTACTTGTAAAGGATCGCCATCACGAAGAAGGCAATGATCGCAACCTAGAAGCACCACCTGGCAATGAGTCCACGATTTTTCGGTGGGCTGGTTCAACCGGAGATGGAAGGGTAGTTTGGTCTTTATGTATTAAAAATTGTTTTAACTTATTTTAATATTAAGCTGACGTAGAGCCTCTCATATTGCTCCATGTCAGTTTGTAAGCATTCCTTTGTAAAATTTTAAGGACACTTAGCATTTCTTGTCGTACATACAGCCAGCCTGTCTTTTATTTTTCTTTTCTTTTTTCTCTCTATTGGCTTGTGGGACCGGAACTTGGGAAGCGAAAAAAAAATCGCATATACCTGGTAGTCCCATTATCACAATGGCATAGTCCCCAGATGCCCTAGCGAAGACCCCACGGTCGCCCACATGGTGCTCGACGTTGCACACCGCACCTTCTGGGATGGACGCGAGGGGCAGCACGTTGCCGACCATTAGGTTGGCCTTCTTTCTGCAGTACACAAACTGGCCGGTGTACATGCCCTCTGCGGCCATGAAGAGCTCCTTTTAGAGCTTGTACCGGAAGAGGCGGCGGAACTGGACCCGGGCCAGAGGGGCGTCCCGGCCCGTGTCATGGGTGAACTTCCCGATGGCCGGCAACAACTGCAAGAGCTGGAACGAGACCTCACCGTTTGAAGAAGAATGGCCTAGGGTCGCCTCCTACCAGGGTAACTGGAAAAAAAAAAAAAAAAAAAAAAAAAAAAAAGGGAGAGAGAGAGACTGGCGGTTTCTAATATGAATCCCAACCGTTCCAAAAACTACTGTAGATATGCGGTACTTTTTAGTAGTATGCTAGTAGCCGGATCCCAAAAGGGGCTTTGATATATCATATATTTATATTTGATATATTCCATGCTGCAGGAGCTCAAACCCCCGATCGACCAACATGAACATGGAAGAGTTACACGTAGCAGCTGAAGCGTACTATGACAAATTGACAATTCTACCTCGCAACTTCGGCAGCTAGCAGTAGACTTCTTCCGCTCAATGGATATGAATGGGGATGGCCGAGTTAGCTTCAATGAGTTGCTGAACTTCTTTCGGCAATATTGCGGCAACAACTGGATTGACCCCAACTTTGTCCTTAGCTTGGACCGTGACGGGAACGGTATTTTGGATTTCTACGAAGTCCTCACGTTGTACTACATCATGAAAACCCGTGGTGTACATGTGGTGCCAAAACTGCATAGCCTGCCTTGTGGGACTCTATTTCACTTGCGTCCAATGCTTTGACACCGCTCCCACTACCTACGATCTCTGTGCTTCCTATTATAAAAACCGGCAGTTCCGGCACCGCCACGCTGGTATTCACAACACCTTCGTGGATAACTACGTGTTGCTACGATCTAAGGGAGGGCTTCCTCCTGGTGAAGCAAATTCCAATCTAGTAAGACAATAGCAATTTGAAAATAAGATTGTACAAATAAACTCCACTCAGACCATTTATTTATTTTAGAGTAATATTATTTAGTATGATTGTTATACAATTAAAATTGTGTCAGTCAAATTAGTCAAATTAAATCGCGATATATTGACCCTATTTAATTATTAAATGCATGCGGGCACTAGTTCCACCTAATTCCTGCACCTGAAAGGGTAAGTTTTTGTGTCTACTATATATATATATATATAATCTTCTTTTTCTACTTCTTTGTTCTTCAATTTTGCCCATTTTAGTAATAATTTGACATCTCCATGCAGTACTATACTATTGATACACTCAGATTAAGAACTCTAGTTTTCCGTCCGTACGTATATTTAAAGTGTAGTCATTTCTTGTTTCATTTCGCTTTCAGACTAGTAGACGATCGATGGTCGCGCGCATTCAAAGCATTGGAGATGGCGCTTAGTGTCGGGAATATTTTGGCTAGTTGTAGAATCATGTGAGGTTATCAGTTAAGAGGAAATCAAAGATGGACAAGCAGAAGTACTTCTGTATGTGTTTTTAATTCTTTTTTGTTTCTGTTTGCTTAGCTATTTTCTTTATCAACAACTCATCTGTCATTTCGATCTTCATGCTTTGGTTTCATCCACAAAATGGACATGCAAACAGAAAAATGGTAATATCAAAGACGTTTGATAAAATCTTTTGCGATTGCTTACTCAAAAGTCAAAAGATCATATAGACACTAGAGATCTTATCCTTCTAGCTTCAGGCTGAATTTGAATACAATAGTTTCATAAATTGATCAGCTAATAATTAAGCATACTCCCTTTGAAATTGACATAGCAGAAGTGGCCGTTAAAAAAGGAAGGAAGATGTACGTCTCCAATCCTAGCTAAAACTATATAACAAGCTGAGATAATAGCTTTTCGTACGTAAAAAGCTAGAGAAGAAATTCAAAATTTGATTATAAATTAATGACGTAGTTTAAGTCTAGTTGCAAAAATTCATACGGACGTGGGAATATTGCTTTGACTATCTTGCATCTGGTTTTAAAACATGTACACTTCTAAATTATCAGGTATATATTTCTTTATGTCTCTCTAGCAAGCAAACCTCACTAGTTACAAAGTAACTAACACAAACAACAATCAAAAGCACTTCCCAATCTTCTGGGAAAGCCAAAGAAATACAACCAAAAAAAAAAATATCACTCAACTACAGCAGCATATACACCCAACCCAAACAGTCAACCAGCAGCTCCAACGCAAAACCCACATAGCTAGCCAGAGCCTCCAGAAACCAAGCCAGCACTCCAAACATCCATTACAGCAAGATGGGAGAAGGAATGCCCCAATTAAGACAAATCTTCTCATTGACATCGTAAGCTTTAAACCGATCCTTGCAATCCCCCACAACCCGATTACAAACCTCCCAATTGATTTGGTGTAGAATCTCTTCTTCTGTACAGAGATATGGTTACCAAACTTCAAACTATTCCTGTCTCCAAAGATTGTAAACTATGAAACCCTAAGCAAGTTCACAAACAACACTTAAGAGGCTTTTTCCCTCTCAAGAGTGTAAGGGAAAGAATTACCACAGCCTCTTGCTAAAACCACAATCAAAAAGACGTCAAAAGTTTCCAAGTGTATGTTTCTTGTAAACTATATTAATTACCAACACTTGGTGAATAATCTGTAACGAAAGGCAGATTCAGTCATGTGGGGATAAAATCATACCTCATTTTCAATTTTCATTTTGCTCAATGAAATTCTATGAAGATAATTGACAAAAGGGAAAACTAGAGCATTGCTTTTGAATCATTGAAAGATAAATGAGAAAAGAACACATTACATAGCTTTGTACGAGTAGAGAAACAAGCAAACTATTAGCTAGACTCAATTTCATTGAAAAGGCTACAATTGCTAAATAATTCTAAATGCAAATTGCTATTATTGTTCACTCATGGGCTTGATGCCATCTATCTGTGGCTTATATTCGGTCCTACAACTCTGATATATTTGCCTTCTATCTACGATGTATAGGTTGTATTCACTCGTCCGGGCAATGTTGCTGCATTTGGCAATCCATATCCAATTTTGCCTAAAGAGGATTTGATCCTCTTCTCCAAGGAGAGAGAGAGATCAAACCTTCATTTTAGTAACAGGAGTTGACCCTCTCCCCGGTGGAGCAAAGATTGAACTCAGATGCTATTGCTTTTTGGTATAATTTATCTAATGTTATAATTTCCTAAGAATAATAAATGATGAACAATGGCTTCTTTTGAGCGTGGTGATGGTGCTTGTGGTTTGTAACAATATGATGAATAATAGACTCCACCAATAACCCAACTCTTTTTCTTTTCCTATTCAATGGATGAAAGCGACACTTGATAATCATTTAAAAAATTGTGTATATCTTTTCTCGTCATTTAAAATTGTCAACGTGGCACCATTAGATACAACAAAACAAAATTTAGACCATACAATAACTCCTCTCCATTTCAGAACCTATTGATAGAATTCTATATTAATTGATGAAGTGATCGAAATGAGAATACGATCTGTTGATAAAATTTCTATATTAATTGATAGGAACTTAGAGACTTCAACAAAACTTCCTGCTTCAACTTGGGTTTAAAGTGCAATTGGCTCCCATGGGCCATGACTTTGCAGTGTGTTTTAAAATAAAATCGCAAAACATTTCCTGTTTTAAAGTGCGTTTGAAAAAGTTGACAAGCTGAAAACAGGAAATTTTTCCTCGTTTTCAAACCTCAAGCAAGAAGGGTTTAACTGGACTAAGAACCCATGTTTTTATAATTCTTCAACAACCCTCCTTTGACATGGGTTCACGGTAGAAAACCATTCATTTCGCTTAGCTAGGTTCAGCTGCTACAATGAAGCTCAGGGAATGATGGTCAACCTACTGTATTTAGTTTCTGCAAACAGGTGAAGACATTTTATTTTAGTACATGTATTTAAACAAAACATCTTATTTTTAGCAAGAAAACCTACCAGAATATGGTCTCCTTACCAACCGTCAGCAAAAATCATCCTCACAAAATTCGTACATACAGCAAAGATGACAGTGAAACCCTACTAAGAATCAGGAAATCCTGATATCACCAAATAGTCCCCCAACAACCCCAATCACACACAAGACAGAGCATCCCCTTAACACTACGTAAGAATATTAGAAAACCATGAGTATATCCATATCCATGTTTCTAGCATAGCAAACACCAAGCAAAAGAATGAACAAGAGGGCATGTTGTCTGTTGGACAAACCGTTCACCTTTCTACTATTATCGGAAAACGCATAATAGACATTGACAAGAATGTTTGCAATGATTTTAGCCTATATTATTATTATTAGAAACAACTAGCCATAGAAGTCCTTAACTTCATTCTGAAACTTCATGGAAACTGTTTTAAACAAGGACACATTCTTCAGTACTTCGGAACATCTTGAACCACATACCATGATATATTCCAAATCAAAAGGTAGCCTAAGCAATTAGGTCACAATGAATTTATGAGTGAGACACCTCTAACCACTTAAGTCTACATACCGTAAGCTGTTCACCACACAAAATCCACCAGTCCACCACACCTGAGTGAAGATCAGGAAGTTTATCACTTGAAATGCCTGGAATCAGCAAAATTTGAGTGTTGGCATGACCAGGCTGGAGAATGACCTGTCCCAGGTAAATCTGTAATTTCAACTGATCAAAGTCCTCAAATTCCATTCCACGCTGAACACTTCCCCCCGCCCCCACGACGAAGCTCGTGTTCAGCCATGAGTGGACACTTTCTCTCCACTTTAGACCTCGTGCATCTCTCCTGTACAACACAAGGGCAAATACAGGAGGAAATGATTATGCCATCGTCAAAGTGTCAACTACCACTACGATTATCGCTACCCATTACGAAGTGATCAACCCAAGTGGTCATAGCTCCACTGCTATTAGAAAAAAACTTCACTACACATCTCTGTGTTCCTACTTGTCAGACCAAATCATGCATAAGTATCACCACTGACTAAATTTCCTACAACATCTATTCTTGGCCAAAAAAAAAAAATTGAAAAGCAGAACTAAACACTAATAAAAACGTAACAACAAAATACCCAAATGTAATCAAACCAACATTAATGAGGTTATATAAGCTACCATAGCTTAAACACTACGACAGAGGAGAAATCCAGATGAGCTAGTAGAGCATTATAGGCACGCCAAATTTAAGACTACACTCAGAAGCAAATATTAAATAAGAGGAGCATCTAGTATGCCTCAAAATTACTACTTATTATAGACTAGCAAAATAGATACTGCAAACTATTGGGAATCAAGCAATCCAACCGGTCCCAAAGCGTATTGACATCCAACTTGTGCTACTCCTGCTGCTTGGCACGGAAAACAATTTTGACCCTCGTGGTCAAGAAACAAAGATCAAGATCCAGTTGGACTTGTAGCCATCATAATTACTGTTGTTGAGGTCGGGCCTGAGCACTCCCATACCCACCACCATAGCCAACCTGCGCAGCATGAGGACCATTCACCTGAGCACCATAATTTCCAGAAGTTTGAGATTGTTCAGATCTCCATGCTGCATTTCCATACCCCTGATTTCCATTTGCATCACCATAGCCACTTCCTATGTAGCCACCACCACCACCTTGTAGTTCTGCCCCACCTGGACCACCAGCATTATTATTTGGGACACTCCCAGAACGCCCTCCAACTGCACCATACCCACCAGGATTCCCATAAGACCCATCAGTTCCACCATACCCACCATAGCCATAACCTTGATTCCCATACCCAGTGGCTCCACTGGGCGACTGCCCTGCAGGTGCTGACCCTGGGCCACCACTAGCAGTACCAGTGCTGCCACTTGGAGCACCCCAAGCAGCAGTACTTCCATAACCCATGGCACCATATCCAGACGGAGCTTGAGTGCTCCATGAACTTCTAGGAGCACCAGGTGGAACACTACCATAACCAGCACTAGGGACATTTGGGTTTCCATATGCTGCACCAGCAGGTCCACCATACCCAGTATTGGCACCACCATAACTACCATAACCACCATAATTAATGCCATTACTGGCAGGACCATACCCATAGCCAGGTGCACTATACCCAGAGGAACCATAGGGAGTAAAACTACCTCCAGTACTCTGTGGCTGCATGTACCTATTGGAATCCATTCGACCATCATATGTATTTGGGTTGCCACCAGATGCCCCATAGCTCTGATAACCACTACCAACTGCACCACCAACCCCCGCCCCACCACCCATAGAACGGTTACCCCCACCAGGATTTGCATCTTTAGGAAGAGCCCGCTTTACTTCCACTTGCTTACCATTCAAATCGTGAAAGTTTTTGTGTAAAACTTTATCAACAGCTTCTTCAGCGTCAAAGGTAATAAACCCAAACCCACGAGGTCGTCCAGTATTCTGGTCATACATGACTACTACATCGGTTACATTTCCATAAGCCTCAAAATACTGACGGAAGCCTTCTTCACTTAAAGTGGGAGGCAATCCTCCAACGAATATCTTCTTGGTTCTGAAACTTCCACCACCCCCATAGTTCCGAGCAGGATTAACATTTCCAGCTTTGGCAGAAGTTTGCTGCTCCTCTCTTGATAAGGCCCTCTTAGCCTCAACCTGAAGAAACGTAAAACAAGTACTTACAATGTGATGTTGAAGTAAAGAACTATTAGATACAGGTGTTAACATCAAATCATGAAAAAAAGCCACTTCAAGTATATACAAAGAATATCAAAACCACAGATAACATTCAGGCATTTGCACATATGAGATGCCTAGAAATGAGAATGAAATACAACAGCCTCATAATGCAACTACAAGGATTATTATTTCAACTTTATTGTTTTAACAAAGGACAAACAGCCAGAACAACAAAGTAAAATAAAAGCCACTAAAAAGGATAAGAACTGATATTAGCTCAACTCAATATCTATGAACTTGCACAATCATATTTGAATCCACTCTCAAAGCATCGAGCACTGTGATGAGGATTTTTTTTTTTATATAAGAGTAATATCATTAAAAAACGCAAAGCGCAGTCAAATATACAAGTATACAAGAGAAGCGGCTAAGAATGAGAAGAAAAAAGAACAAAGAAATCATTAAAGCTAATCACTAATGGAGCTAAGAACGCAGCAGTCCAAGAGAACAAAGAAAAAAGTAATGAACTCCTCAATCGTCCTTTCTTTGTCCTCAAAATTCTATCATTTCGTTCTCTCCACAAGCACCACAAAAGGCAAGAAGGAACCATCTTCCACATAATAGCACTCTGAGAACGACCACCCGTCCACCAGCAAGCAAAAAGATCTACTACCCGAAGAGGCATAACCCAAGACAGACTGAAGCAACTAAAGATAGCATTCCATAGAGCGCATGCAACCTCTCAATGGAGAAGAAGGTGATCCATAGACTCCCCATTCATTTTGCACATACAACATCTATCAATCACAATGACATGCCTATTTCTAAGATTATCCAAGGTAAGGATCTTCCCTAATGCCGCCGACCAAGCCAAAAAAGCCATTGTCAAGGGGACTTTGGTCCGCCAAATACTTTTCCAGGGGAAATGAACTACCTCTTTGCAAGCAAGGACCTTATAGAAAGATCTAACATCAAAGTTCCCTTTGTGAGAAGGAGACCACCAAGGCTGGTCTTCCCCTTCACGTCCCACTCTAATGGAATACAACAAGGTGAAGAAGGAAGCCAAGACGTCCGCCTCCCAGTCGTGGGCCACTCGAATAAAGCTAACATCCCACTGAAAGGTACCACTCACCGAAACCAAGTGAGATGCAACGGGCGCATCCTTGTCACGAGCTATGCCATACAAAACCGGGAAATCTTCCTTGAGGGGCATCTCTCCACACCACACGCTTTATAATGTTGTCAAATAGTAAAGGTACCTATGCTACAACTAAGACTAAAACAATATACGAGATTGACTTGCTGCACATAAGATGCCGGCCACACATGGATACCTCACAAGTTTAAAAATAGAATAGGAAAAAAATATAGGTGGTCCTGTTAGATAGATATCAACATATAATTTAACGAAATGTAAATAAAAGTACTTTCAAACCCCATGAGCAAAAATTATTTGACTTCTCTAGACACCTGAACTCAATTATGGCTCATTCCAACTAACTTGGGCCAGCTAAATGAGTACCTTTTTCACCATTCCATATTTCACTAACAAACAAGAAAATGTACCATAGCACTATGCACCAAATCCATGAACCATCAGTCAACACTTGGCACACATCCATGGGATCCATATTATGCAGGGCACAAGGTGAATAAGCACTTCAATATTTATCAATCCATCAACAATTATTAACAAGTAGTTTGTGAAATTTATTTTCTCTGAAGTGTAGTGGAATTTGCACAAACTCACTCTTTAGTACAGATCAATAACAAATACTTTAAATCATATAGCTCCAATGACCAATAAGGTAATTTACAAACTTTTAAAAAATAAAAATAAAAATACACTTTGGAATCTCCAATGTTATTTTGTTTTCTTAAAACAATACAGTAAAGCATCTCAGCCGCAAGCTGTTTCCCGAACTTGTTCAAACAAACTTAAAACAGAGTATACATGAAATTACAATGCATAGTACAATCCCTTGATCATAAAAAACAATATTAGTTCTACCTAAACCACAAAAGTTACTTCCAAAAAAAAATTAAAAACCTGCATTAAGAAGACCTAAACAAACTGAAATCTCTTATTATAGGAGTTCAGTATAAAGTAATCACAATGTCGTTAAAGAATGGTCAACCCTTAACCCCCTACCAAAGATAAAGAAACAAACAAAAGAAAACATACCAACAATAAAGGTCACTCCAGTTCCAAACCAACCAAAATTAAACCGAACCCATTAAAATTTATGACAACATAACAGAACCCAGCAAGCTCAAAACATGAAACACGTGTACATTAGCATTTGTTAACACAGTAATTATTGAACTGAAAAACAATATTTCTGAACAAATCTAAACTGAGAAACAACATAACTCCATCAAAATTAAACTCAGATAACAAGTCCTTTATAAATCTTTTTGGTAAGTAGAAGATGCAGATAATCACAGAAAAGTTTCATATGTCCAGACATCAAGTCCTTTATAAATTAAACTCGGAAAAAACAAAACCCCATCAAAATTGAACTCCAAGAAACAAGACCTTTACAAGTTAAACTCAGAAACAACAAACCCAAAATCGACAACTATAGAAGCAGCAACGCTATCCAAAAACTAAACCATAATTCCCATAAAACAAAACAATTTAAAAAAAATACCAAAAAAATAAGCATTTTTTATGAAGAATTAACACCCAAAAAATAATTAAACTCAAAAACAACAGACCGAAACAACATAAACCCATGAAATTTTTTTTTTTTTTATAAGGCATAAACCCATGAAAATAAAACTCAGAACGACATACCCCAACGAATTAAACTCAGAAACAACAAAAACCCCCAAGAACAACAGCATTAGAAGCGGAAACGGTAACCAAGAAAAGAGAAGGAGAAGGATCTTCTTCGGTGGATTCTCTTGTTTCTGTTTAGTCCCCTTAAATCGACCAAACCATAATTTACTTATCACAACATCAAAATAACAAAAATCAAGGAACTCAGAAATTTACTCAACAACAATAAGCAGCACGAGTAGCATAAATCAAAAAGAATCACAATTTCCCAACAAGAACATAAAAATTCAAAAATCCGGAATTAAACAAACCCAGAAGCTCGAAAATTTAAAAAACAGCAAGAAACAAGCATCGTTAGCAGCCTAAATTAAACTGAACCATAATAACCCAATAAGCACATAAAGATTCCAAAAACCCAGAAGCTCAATCATAACAACACCGCCACGTTAATAAACTAAACCATCAATACCCAGTGACCTCAACATCAAAAAGAACAAAAACCCATTAACCAAACAACTAAAACAAGCCCAAATAATGCGAGAATCTGAGAGAGCCTTCTGTCTCACCGTTCTGCCATCAATGGTGTGGGTGTCCTGGAGAACCCTATCAAGAATGGAAGGATCTGCAAAGACCACGAATCCGAATCCTCTGGGCCTCCCGGTGGCTTTTTCCCTCATCACCACTGTCTGCAAAACGTCCCCGTAGTTGTCGAAGTACTCCTTCAGCTTCTCCTCCGTGGTCTCCCACGAAATCCCACCTATGAATAGCTTCCCCTGATCCGAATCCATCGCTCTCTCGCTTCCTGGTTCCTCTCTCAACCTGTGAAACCGCGAGTTTGGCAGGCCCCCTTCGAGGGCTTTTGGTTTTGGGTCGGGGATTTGGAAGAAAGGGTTTGTAGCCGTCTCGAGGTTACGAGAAAGAACGAATGAGAGACAGAGAGAGAGGATATTTGTGGTCAAGTACAATGGGTATGCGCTTATGGGTAGAAAAGTAATGGGTTTGGACGGTCGGGATTCGTTTGGATATGGGTAAGGCTTTGCTGGAGGAATTTTTTGTCCATGTGGGACACTGTATACGTGCTGGCTCTTTATCACGTTATATGCACGTGGAAGGTGTATTATTGGAGTTACTCTTCTATATTTCTTGTCTCACTTCAAGAATGATGTGGTGTTCAAAACTACCACTTGATTAAAATTTGATAGTGATCGATCACAACTTAATAGCGATTTTAAAAGCCACATCATTTTTTAAAAGACACAAGAATGACAAAAGAGTGACTTTTTATATTACTAGTATTATTGTTATCTTTGAAAAGGTGTTTCAGTTCAACTCTCCCCTTTTCCGTTTAAGTAATGCTATAAGGAAAAATGGAGAACTATAGTGTTTTTTCTTAAGTCCTCTTAAATGTCTTATGATTTTTAAAATTACCATTGAATTTGAAATGATTATTATTAAATTTTAATTCTAAATGTCCTATGATTTTTAAAATTACCATTAAATTTAAGATAATCATTATTGAATTTTAATATAATTATAATTTTAAAAGCCACGTCACATTTAAAATGAGACAAGAAAGACAAATGTTGGTACTTCCTTCTCCCATATGTACTGCTTTGAACAAGTTTTAGTGTATTGCATGGTTTGCCTGAACAACACATCAAAAGGTTCTTTCTTTCTTTTTTTTCTTTTTTAGAGATACTTTTTACTATATTTGAATTTGAGATAAAAACAAGAATTGAGTTTCTATTTCACAACACTTTTATTCCACTGTGTTAATGTGGCAGGATTTAGTAGTTATTGAATATTTTTTTGTTTAAACAACAATTGATCTAACGGTTACAAAATTCTAAGGCTTCAGTATAGCAAAATAAAAGTGTAGTCTGTAACATTTTCTCTCTCATGAAATAATTTTTATTTTATTTTTTTGTTAAACAAGAGGATTAAATTGTGTATGCCTTATGATGACAACTTAATATAAGGTTATAAAATCTTTTTTATTATTATTATTATTATTCTTTATGTAATGTCAACAAGAAGAGGAGAGACGCATAAATGGATATTGGTAGCCATTTCTTTCCTCGAATTCTAAGGTATGTTTGGGTGACAATTATTTTTCAAATACTTTTTAAATACTGTTTTTTAAAATTTAAATTATACTCATATTTTATCCAACTTTTTTCTAATTTTGTTGGTTTTCTAAATCATCTAAAAATAATTTCAAAAAATAAATTCTCTCGATATTCGTAATTTTAAATTTTTTCAAAAAAAATCGCACACTCAAACGAGCCCTTAACTGTTCACCGAACTTGAGAGAACCAAAAAGAAAAACAAAACATTGTCATTGAATAGAAGTAGTGTAGAGGTTATGGAGAAGAAGAGTAGTAGTTTTTTCAATTCAAATGTCTTGGTTCTTTAATGCACTTGTGACAAATGTGTGTTTTTCTTGCCTTAAATTTATGGGGATGTTTGGGGGAGCGTGACACGTGGTGGTTCTTGATTGGTGACGAGGTTCTAATTTGGAGTGAATGGCTCGAGTTTACGCAAACCATTGACAAAACAAGATATGGTATACTCAACAAACACTTCAAGGAAATCCCTCGAATTTCTTTTAAATTTTAAATTTTAGGTTGAAAACATTATTCAGAACTCTTTGAGAGAATTCAAAGCAACTTTCTTTTGCTTTTCTTTAAATTTAAATAACAAAATTATAATTTACTTTCCTATCCAAATACACTCTATAGTCTTCAATGACTTCTTTTATCTTTTCATATATCAATTAAATATTATTTTTTAATAATTTTTACAAAATTCTAACACAATCTCCAATAAAAAGGCGTCGTATTAACTGGGAGCACCCAAAACCGGCAACAGCACGGCCAACCAAAGCAAAAAAAAAAAAAACTTTTCCTTTTATTAATAATTACCATAGAATCTTTCCATATTTTGATTTTTGTGCCCATTTACATTCCATGTGTTTGGACGTAGACTTATATAGGGAGCCATCTATGATTCCATATTTTGATTTTTCTCCCCATTTTCAACCCTCCAAATAAGTCCTTCCTTTAATAAATCCCTATTCCCCATTTCGCATCAAGAATAGAACCACGTGGGTAATATGTTCCCATAGAATCTTTGCAGCCAAAGACTAAAACAACGTCTTATTAAAACTTTTCATATCACTAAAATCCAAGCCCTAATACATTTACTAGTCACCATTCCGGATGATGTGGCCTTAATTCTTCAATTCACCCTCCTTTAATTTAGGTATGTATTGGGGTCATGTGACTCATGTTGCCACTTTATTTAAAAAAATTTAAATGACGTCACATATTATCGCAATTAAATTTGTGAAATCTAATTATGTATTAGGTGCAACATAATATATATTAATGGGTAATGTTAGATACTATATCCTTATTTTATCCTTTATCTTACTAAGTTGATGTCATAATGCTCATCAGTCTATATATCAACTCGTGTTTAAAAAAAAATAAAAATAGTTAATTGCATTGTCACATCAATCCAATAGAATGAGTGTCATTAAAATTTTTATTTATTACGTATTGGGTGATTTTGGTATATAAGTAAATGTTTCATGAGGTTGTCTCAACCAACGAGCGAGTATATTGGTCACATCGTTGGTTGAGGTTCGAATGTCTAACTGATTTAATTTTCGGATGATATTAATTCCATCAATCTTTTTAGAGTATAATATTTTAGAGTAATGCTATAAATTATATTTTTATTTTTCATTTTATAATTATTTCATATTGCTGAACTCCCAGTCTTAATCAACTATTGGTTTTTTTTTTAAGAATTAGTTGAGATTATAATCGTGGGATAAAGAATATATTTTTTAACATTATTAAACATTTTATAATGGGTATTGTGTAGAGTGTTTTTGAATTTGAATCGTGATAATTAGCGCTTTATCAAGTGGTCACAATTAATCCACGAAATCTTTTTTTTTTTTGTTTTTTTCTCTAAAAGTAGCATATATAAGAGCACTCTCAATGGCTTATGCATTTTTTTTTCCCAAAAACTTGTTAAAAGAAAGGAAAGATAAAAGGTGGAGTCAAAAGCTCAGTACCGTTGTGTTGCATTGAAATATTTTGCACTGAACCATTGAAAGGTTGTGGCTCCAACTTGTTTAAACATATACATTAAGTAGTAGATCGTTGACTGCTTAATGGCTGCTCTTCCATAAATTCCCACAAACCAAAAAAACGAGAGAAGAAAGAAATAAAGGACAAAAATATTTAGAGCCGCATTTGTTGCCATTCAGATCTCAGACAAAGCTGATTTCCTCCCTCCGACTTTCATAAAAGACTCGTGCACCCACCACCATTCTTCATCATTGCAGCCCAACGTTACTATTTTCAAAAACCCGTTGGAGCCAATTACATTTTAAATATCAATGGCCTTCTCTCTCTCTCTCTCTGCCTGCATTTCAGCCACTCAAATCATGAAGGCCCTCTGAACAACAACACTCCTCACTCTTTCTGAACTCAGATCAGGAGAGTTGTTGTAATGGGTTGTTTTCTTGGGTGTTTTGGTTTCTCCAAGAAGCGGAGGCGACGAAAGCCTTCCGATAAGGTTCGAGCTGGAGACCAGGTAAACAAACAAACTCATCTTTAAACTCCCATCTATTGGTTCTTTTTCTTAGTTTCATTATATTTTCTACTTTTGCCTTTTGTTGCAGCAAAATGGAAGTTATGTGCCTTTGGATTCCTCTGTGCCTGAAAATCTTGACGTCACCAAGGACCCCATTTGCTCATACTCTGCGTCGAGGTAATTAGACATTGATTAATCGGCTCTCTTTTTCTCTTCCCCTCCATCATTTGTGATGCGTGTATGTTAGATTCTAATGTATTTACTTTGTTTTTTTTCTTAGAGACAAGCCCAAGGGGCGGCCAAGCTTCAAAATCAGAAAAAAAGTTAGCTTTAATTTAGATGTCCAGACCTATGAGCCAATTCCGACAGATTATAATCTTTTGGAGAGTGATGAGGAGGAAGAAAAAGCAGCCAAAGGAGGCCTGAGCCCCTCATTTTCAGAGGGGAAATCAGCAGAATCGAAAATGGGTTCGTACCCCTCAAATTATAGGTACCAAAATTGCAGGGACAGCTATGATGAGGAAAACGAAATAGCATACGAGGAAATTGATCTGGATGATGATGATGATTATGATGATGACATTGACGACGATGAATTCTATGGAGAAGACGATATTCTTCATGATCAAAGGCAAGAAGATGTTTCTTGGCGGTTGGTTTCTGCAAAGACGGAATCACAGAAGACAGTTTCTTCGACTCAGTTGACCAAGAACAAAACCACCAATGTAGTGGCCCCTTGTGCTTCAAACGTCAGAGAATGGAAGTCACTTGAGTTGCATCAAAATGTTCGAGATAGGAGCCAATATGTGCATTCTGTGCTGAACCCAGTAGAAAATCTCACCCAATGGAAAGCAGTCAAAGCAAGAGCAGCACCACCTGAGTACCAGAGGAAGGAAAACATAGAGTTCAAGAAAGCGCGACCCATCATAGATCCATCGCCTTTCTCAAATCTCAGTCAGTCTAAGCCTCTAATGCAAGAAATTGCTGTTGATACCAGCCTTTCAAACTGGTTGGTTTTACCAATGTCCAAAAGGTCTGAGACCACGATCGACCCATTGCTCTTGAGGCCATCTCGGTGAAGAAAAATATGTTGGACGGATCAAATTCAAGGAGATAAAGATAAGGTAGACACGTTCTAGAGATGAGCAGATTAAAAACCTGCAGAATCTCATATTTCAGGTTCTCACAGGAGTTTGTCATCTGGAACAGGGCTATACATTGAAGCTCAGCCTACTTTCATACAAGCATTGAGAAAGGACAATTGGTAAATACAGTTCATTTCAATACAAAGATGAAGATTATAAATAGAAGCACAGCCAACAGCTACTTTCTCTTATCGTTCTTGGCTATTTTAGATGGATGTGAACAATCTGGCGTGTTGTTTTGTTTGCTTTTCTAATTCTTTCCCTCTCCTCTGATTGTTTTGTGAATGATGATTTTGCTGGGTAGCTCTGTACTACCGTGTCAGTGGGCTTTGGTTGTCTCTTGTTGTGTCTTACTGTTTGTATAAGAGATTGATAATGAATGGAACCATTCAATTTCAAAGATTTTCTACATCATCTTTTGTGTGAGAATTCTCATATTTGGAAGTTTGTTTTAGTTCCCATAAAAAGAGTATCCCAGTGATGATGATACATGGGATTTGGGTTCCAGGCACAAAATACCTGTTTCATTTTTGTGTTGGTTATGCCTATTAGTGAGTGGACCATGTGGGGCAGGCATTAAATTCTGTTTGACTAATTTTGGTGCATAGAGTAAAAGAAATGCTCAATTATGGAGCAGAGGTGTATGTTCCAGATAAAGACATTTAATACTATGATGGTTTAATTTAGATTCTTGGGCTGCTATGGAAGTGGAATCAATGCATTAGAAAATATTGAATTTCATGATAGTCTTAACTAAAATTGATCCTACAAGATTCCATAGCAACAAGTTGAAAAATTCTCTCTGAAACTAGGTATAACTTTTGGAGTTTCATAGAGGTTTATGGAAGTTGAGTATCCAGACTCGCTCTATTTATCTATCATTTATCCAAGCAGGCAAGCAGCATCGAATGAAAAATGTATACATTTAACATGTTCATAGGAGACATAATCCTTTTCTAAATGCACGGAGGGAAGCAGTTACGAAAGGGTATTGCGTCTCAGTAAGTTAATTTCGTTAGATGCGTTGACAATCAAGTATTGTATCATGAAGAATCCAAGTGCTGAGAAAAAGAGAATAAAAAAAAATAAAAATAGAATTTTAGGTACCTGCTGCGCCATTAAACATGATGATTATCTGAAGTATTCTTTTGCACATATGTTCTACAATACATATCAGTGTACGTGGCAAAGCATCGAAAAGCTTGATTCTATGGAATAGATTACAATTATGGAAGCAATATTGCCATCATCCTCATCTGGTTTCGTCATGGGAAGGAGCTCTATGCAGTTTGTATATGGTTTACAAGAAACATACCAAGCTCTCACCTAAGAAACGCTTTTAGACTTCACTTCAATGAGTTAGCATACAAATCATGCCATGAGACCCTGCAGTTCTGGACCTTCAATCCATCCTTACAACAGCAAAATGAGAGGCTAATTTCTACTATAGTCATCAAAAGTTGGAGTGAATGCCCCGTTAACTTATCCAGCAGAAATTTTCTGATACTAGGTGTACTGTATGCTATCTACATTATGGTACAGATGCAAGATTCTGAATCCTCATCGTCAGAGTCACTTACATCACTGCAGGCATAAACAGGGGACTAGGAATGAGAGACAATTATAAATGAAGGATAAATCTATAAAAAAAAATTATGCAACACTGAAGTACATATCACAAATTTTATGGTTTCTCCTCATGTGTCGTAATTTTCTTTTACACTAAAACTGGAGTGCATAGGGTATAGATACTGCATACTTCTGAATTAGTTCTGCAGGCAAAACAGGGGAGTGGGAAGAGAGATTATTGTAAGCAAATGATAAATCAAATAAACAATTATGCGATTCTGTGTAAATCATATCACAGATTCTACAGTTAATCTCATGTGTAATAATTTTCTTTACAATTAGAACTGGAGTCCCTAGGGCATGGATATTGCATGTTTCTGACTTAGTTCTAAAGGCAATGAAGCAGATTAGAAATTGAAAGATTGCTTTTCTTCTCTTAGAGCAACCAATAAGAGTTGTGTGTTAAATCATCAATTATTCCAAAAGCTTAAACTAATTTAATCATTTAATTAATATTTTAACACTCCCTCTCATGTGTGGGACCAGACAACACGTAAAATATTTTAACTAAAATGAGGGTAAATTGTGAGAATTAGGATTTGAGCTCATGACCTTTGCTCTGATATCATGTTATATCAACAACTGTCCCAAAAGTTTAAGCTGATAGGAAATGATTGATTTAATCGATTAATTAATGTTTTAACATTATGTGCTAAACCTAGGGCTGTTTTCAATGATTTTTTTTTTTTTTTGGTCTCGCCAGTATCTTGCAGAAACAACCATTACACATTAGGTGCACAAATTCTAAACTATCTCTGAAGGCAATAGATCAAACCGAAGAGTTTAAAGAAATTATTTTTCTTCTACTCATTTAAACTAGGAATTACCAAGGTAAGGTGTGCTGAACCAAGGGATGTTTTCAATGAAATGTTTCACCAGTTTGATAGAGACGATCATTACATGCTAGAGACGTGAAGGTACTTATCTCCTCAACACAAGCAGTAAGTAGCAATGAATGGATAATATAGTAGTGATAAGGTATTGCCACCAGTAGCACCTGGGTATCAATACAAATCATGTGACAAACATAATTTCTGGTCGTTCAGGACATAACTCTGCAGACCATTAAAGGTTGGATGTATGTCCCCTCCTTTTGAGGTATTGCATTGGGAAATCCAAAGTTCAACATAATGGAAAAATGACAAGAATTCCTATTTCAAACCCGACTTTTGCCTCATCTGTTTCAGCCTTTCTAACAGCAAAATAAGAGGTGGAGTATGACAAAAAACAGCCCAACCCACTATCTATTTTTTTTTTCTTTCCCTAAAGAAATTTCAGTTTCCTCAACTCAATGTTTCAATTCAGAGAAATTATACTGTCCTCAAAGTTAGGGTATAAGAGAAAAATTAAGTATATGTTTTGCAAATGTGTTTTAAATATGAAACACTGAAAGCCTAACATTTTTACGACACTCTTGCAATCTACTAAATGCGTAGTTAAGTTCTAGTAAGATGAAATAATGTTGAAGATGGAAAAAAATTGCTTTCCAAAGTTGAATCAGCTAGCAATAGCTAAAGGTTACTACTATGCTCAAACAACATTAAAACCACTTACCAATTCTGTGAATTGGCAAATTAAAGTCTATCGATACCAAATTTATTTGCAGACTAGGATCATAGAAGAAATTAAACAAAGAAAGGATCATAAGAAAATGATCCTGAAAACATAAAACAAAGACGTTATTGGGGTGCAATGGACTAAAAATGGGGCTCTATATACAACTAATGAAAATCCTTACATGATGTAAATCCAGTCAAGTATTTTAATCTGAAGCCAATGTATGGTGTGTGCAGTTTTGCACACATAATGACATCAAAATGAAGCTGTACTTATTTGCAAATCCACCAAAATAAATTTTCCCAACAAATTCATGAACCATAGAGTAACATGGACTAAGAATATAAACAATTAAGTAGAAGAAAATAGAAATGCATTCTCACACCAACTTAACACAAATGCTCCAAAAAGTCAGATGTTCAATTGATCAAACTACAAAGACAATAACTGCCTAGAGCTATCATGATGGCACAATGGGAGTCCAACCATGACACAACATCAAATCTAGGTTTGGACAAGGGGGCATTCTCAAGGCTATTTGTTTTAGACCAAATGCTATTAACTATGTTTCCAGTCCTAGCTATCATCATGATGCTAGATCTTCCTTTCGTACGGCAGACTAGGAAGCAACAACAGCATATAACTGAAATAGATCAACCTTCACTCATACTACAATCGATCAGCATAAACCCAATCCTCAATTGCAGTTCACTACCTGAAATACGTATAAAGTTCATGTTTCTCCTGTATTATTGGGTACCAATTCAGAAACAACAATCGACCATTTAGACATTATCAACAAAATTGCTGTTCTTTACAACCATAAAATCATCACAGACGAATGACATCGCGTTTATCTTCATCTGAAGCTTGGCTGCTCACAGAATTTTAAGGTGCAGCCTCTAATTTTAGTCTTAAAACAATATATAGCTAGATCAATAAAGGCACCTTATCTTCCATGCGGTAGCTAAAACAAGTTCCAAAACCAACAAACTCGCTACTCAAACAAGCAGCCAAATCATTAAACAACAACCACCAAAACATTAAAATTCTTAAACTTTGCCCAAAACCATGCATAATATCTCAGTACATGACTCCACGCATACGTTACCTCGGATCGAATACCATCACCTCAGTGAGATTATTCCCGTTCCTATCGTTCCACTGCACTTTCCGCTGCGTCTTCTCAGACTTCCTCGACATCCCACCTCGACGAGGTGGCAACAACGAATTAGACTCACTATCTTCCTCTCCGTTAACGAGGTGATCCTGAACCTTTGCAGAGTCCATACCACCCACAGCCTTAGTTTTGCAGCCATTAACATCCTTGGCATCCGTATCCATCAATCAAACAATCCTCAACAATGAGAACCCAAATTCTTCGCCAATCAGCTCCGATGAAAACAGAACAAAGGTTGAATCTCTGATTGGAAATTCACAGAACTTCAACAATTCATAAGAAATCCAATCCACCCAATTGCCTGAAAAACAAGAATTCACAGACCCTAGCCCCAGAAAATTCAAAATTTGGAGGTGGGTCTGGCTATAAAAATCACAGCTTTTTCCCAAATGCAGAGACGAGGTCAACGCTCATTCCCTGCTTTAGTTTGCCATGAGGGAATGAGCGAATGGAGAAATGAGAAATCAAAGAACATTTGAACTTAAAGAGATTATAAAATTCCCAATTGGGAGAGGCGGGGGGGCAAAGGATTCCGGAGAAAATGACGGATTAAGGTTTCAGAACGAATTTGGTTTGAAAACAACTAATGACTGAAATGAAGATCATTTCATTTTCTGGGCTAGGACAGATCACAGAGCTGTCGGGGAGTAACAATTTGATTAGATTAAGAGGAAATAATCCCCTGATTTGAGGGACTAATATCTTATCAAATATCTTTTCTATTAAGTTTTGACCGGGAAAAACATAGCGCGTTTACTTTTCTTTCTAATTAGCTAGGGAGAGAATAAAAAAGATTATGCGGTAATTAGACTAGGAATTCATTGTTGAAAGTTTGTCAGGCAAAAGATTCTGATTGGACGGCTGGGATTGGAGGGGAGAGGCCATTGGCGCACGGTTAGTTATTCTCGTTATCATATAGCTAAATAAGAGGGTTCTCAGTGTTGGGGATAACTGTGGTTGGTTTGTTTGAATGGATCATAAACAGGCTATAAAGACGAAATTTGGTGATTCATTTGGTGAAGATTTTCCTTCCTTTTAAGAGTTGCATGCCTGAATTTAACTAAATATATGTGTGGTTGGAGCATGGGATACAAAATATATATCATTGGAGTTGCTAGGTACTCGATCTCTCCTGCTATCTTCAATACCCTTGTGCCGCTAGCGAGCCTGAGTTCCTTCGACATCACAAATCTTTCATACGAGTCAAACGTCGAAAAATAAAAACATTTTCAAATGAGCCTAATAGCTAAATACAAGGGTTTAAATCGAATTGGGTTAAACTCATGAGATTCATGATAAAGTATCAAAGACCAACGTTACTCTCTACCCTCATTTATTACATATTTTATATCGGTTAACGTGATGTATTTTAAATGACTTTTTATATCAATTCTTAAAAACAATTAAAATAAAAATTACTTAAAACATGTCACGCAACGGATATAAAATAGGGGCCAACAATAGCATTAATCAAGTATCAAATAGAGAGAGAGATTGTGACAATGTTATGAACGGGCACCGATGTAGACTTGCATTATATCAATCCACAGCTGTCTATGTACTTTTTTCTCTGAGAATAGCTGTCTATGTACTTTGTTTCTATCAATAATACACATGATTACATGAAGCTCTTCTTCTATTTGAATTTTGTGGGCTTGATTTTACAGGTTTTCTATCCTCGGACAATGACTAGCTGTCTATGTACTTTGTTTCTATCAATAATACACATGATTACATGAAGCTCTTCTTCTATTTGAATTTTGTGGGCTTGATTTTACAGGTTTTCTATCCTCGGACAATGACTACTTCTGAAGTCAAGGTAAGTAGACTTCGTACGAGCATTGCTGTCGGTGGTTATAAACATAACCTCGATCAATAGTATACAATGGCTTTTGGCCATTTTTAAGAATGTGTTTGGTGGTTTAGGTGTGTGATTGTAAACAGAAGGATGATAGCCTTAAAAGAGCATTCGCATTTGATTATTTAAAGTTCTACTTAAATTTTAGCTAAAACACCTCTTTTTTTTTCTTTATTTTAGTTAAAGGGTTTTTAAATACAATATACATTAGATTATCTATTCTTTCTTTGTACCATTTAAATATTTTATTATTATTATTTTGTCTCTTTCTCCTCCCAATCTCTCTCTCAAGAACTGAGCGTTGTGCTCGTGTTGCAAAGCCAATAAATGAGTGCTCGCCACCACCGTCCGGACCGCCGTGTTAAACCTAGAAACCCATACTAGTCACCGTCTCGCTGTGCTCGCTACCACCTCCTAATATTTCTCTAGCTTGGATCGTTGTACTCTCTCTCTCTCTCTCTCTCTACATCTAGCCACTCATCAGTAAAAGCTCATTGTTGAAGCCCTATCCATCCTAAACATACACTACACGGCTCGCCCGACCTGCTTGTTGTTGTCACGTCGCCACCCCACTCGCCAATAGCCTAGAACAACACACAAAGCCAAGAAACATATCTTGCTACGACCGCATCTTGTTACTGTGCTCATGTTGCAAAGGAAACATATCTAACCTAAATTCTAGCATTTTTTTTTCTAAAAAAAATAAGGGGTATTTTGGAAATTTTAATAGAATTTAACGAAAAATTCTAACGGATGACTCCTAATTGAGACTTTCCAAAAAATGAATATCCTAAATTGAGACATTTTGAAGTTCAGGTATTTTCTGTCAAAAATGGTGAAAGTTCGGTACCTTTAAATGAAGTTATCTCTTTAATTTATTTGAGTTATTTTTTCCAAAATAAAATAAAATTATAGGATAGTTTGTGTCATGAAAAGAACTTCTAATCCAATACTTTGGAATTCTTCAAACTAAATCCACTTGGGGGGTTGTAAATTTGACTTTGCATAATTGGGTGAATTATTATTTTTTGATTTGGCATATGTCTGATAATATTTAAGGTTATATGGCCTACAGTATATATATATATCTTTTCCTTTACGCTACACACAATATTTAACGTTAAATATTATCAGACAAATTTGATACTATCATCTCAATCATTTAAATGATATAATTTTAACGTTATACGGCCTAAGTCCTCTCTTCAATTTTATATTAATTAATTCATTATTAAAATCAAAGAATGGCCTAATGTCACTCTGAACTCATTTGCATTGTCCATATAATTCCGGAAAATGTCAAAAAAAAAAAAAAAGTGATACGAATGGAAAGTTACGCATAACTTGAAAATGCATTTCTTTCTAGAAACATGAAAAACAGTTGCAAGTGTTGGACAGATCGGATGACGGTATGGATAGTTGTTTGCTAAAGTATGATTAAAAATAATTAAATTATTTAGGCAAAAAGAATAATATGCTTAAATTTGAGGGCGGCCGAACCTTCATTCTGGCCAAAGTGAGTGGTTCAGTCACTCAAATTGTCCGTTTGGGAGTGATTAAACCACATCTTTGGCGATAAGAATCGTTTGACCATCTTCAAATTGGCTATTGGAGGTGGTCGAATAATCCCTATGGCTATAGGGGGTCGTTTGGCCACCCTAAAAACTACATCTTCTATTGCAAATCACAATTTCTTTCTCTTTTTTACGTGCTGTCACGACTTGGACCGTTCATTTAAAATGAACGGTACAGATGAAGGTTGTTGCACCCGGTGCAATACCCTAAGTTTTGCACTTGATCTCAGTTCGATGAAGGTGGTTTGGCCACCCCCAACGACCGATTTAGGGGTAGCTGAACTAGCCCCTTGGCCACAGTGGGTGGTTCTACCACTCTCAACCTGGTCATTTGGGGTGGCCGAACTACCTCTATGACCAAAAAAGATGGTTCAACCACCCTACAACCACCTATCTCATTGCAAGCCATCATTTTTTTTTTCTTTTTTATGTTTAGTCACGATTTGTACCGTTCATTTAAAATGACTGGTCCAAATAAAAAATATTGAACCTAGTGCAATACCCTATATATTACAATAGATCTCAATCCCCATATACAACACCCCGCCTTGACGCCTTCACCCTTGGCTTCCTTGAAACTTGGCAGACTACCTTAATTAAAACCTTTGTTTCAAAAAGTTATAAACTTGATCCCATGACTTTTTTTTTTTTTTTTGGGTAATTACCTTTTCCTCTCCATGAACTATTGGTCTGTGTCATTTTGCCCCCACGAACTACCACTTCGACCAAAAAATAGCATCAAACTACCATCTTTACATACTTTGCCCACTTCCATCAGAGAATCCCGTTAACTTAGATGGAATATGTCATTTTTACCGTTAATTTTGATTTAAAAACCAAAAAGCCATCTACAGTAATTAATAAAAAAATATTAAAAAAAAAAAAAAAAAACTGAAGGAAAAGGGGGTCGCAGCAGCCACCCCTGAGGTGGCCGGGTGGCTCGCGGCCCACCCCGGCCTAAGGGGTGACCACAAGCCACCCCAGAGGTGGCCGGAGCCACCTCTGAGGGTGGCTCGCAAACCACCTGGCCACCTCAGGGGGTGGCGCCCTTTTCCTTCAGTTTCTTTTTCTTTTCTTTTCTTTTTTTGTTTAAGATGAGGATATTTAGGTAATTTTTGAAATTGAGTTAGGGCATTTAAGTCTTTGCATGAATTAGACTGACAGAAGAGGGCAAAGTATGTAAAGATAGTAGTTTGATGCTCTTTTTTGGTCGAAGTGGTAGTTCGTGAGAGCAAAATGACACAGATCGGTAGTTCATAGGGAAAAAGGTAATTACCCCTTCTTCTTTTTTGAAGTCTAACAAATTACTATTGTTTTCAATTTTAAACTAATGGAAAGTTAATTAGAAAAAGAAAATAAAAAATAATTGTTGCAAAGTGAGAAACTGTCTCATAGAGTGTCTCACTTTTTCTTTCCATATGCTCTAAAAAGAGTAACGCTACATGCAAGACTCTTATTCTCCCCTTTTATCCTTCAAATATGATCATTATTAGATTTTAACCCAATTTTAATTTTAAAAAGGCATGTCACATTTAGGAGCATATAGCAGTACTCTTTGAAAGAAAAAAAAAAATCGAAACCCTAAAGGTGTATCTTCTCTCTCATTATTTTTTAAAATCAACGTTAGGGGTGGTGGCTAGATTATGCATTGTCACATGAAGATTATATGCACCAACTGACGTGACTCCACGTCTACTTGAATAATCCAAAATACTCTAGAAGAAAAAAAGAATTAGGAAAAGAAAATCAACAAACAGCAAGATTTCTTCTTTTTTTCTTTATAATAGGATCCAAAAACAAAATCTAGCAAGAAGAGGATATGCACAGGCCATCACTTTAGCGTGCCTTCTACCCAAGTCAATGACAAAAAGATGGTGGAAAGCACTTGCTTCAAATGTTGCCAAACATGATTGCGACGTTGAACTTACAGTCTACTCAAAGTTAAACCCCAAAAACAGCTTGGGTGCAATATACTCTTATCTCACTTCACTTCCACTTTCAACCATTTGTGGAGAGATCAGGCATTTCTGAGGATGGCATGCTTTGAAAGAGCGTCTCCGGCACTGAGGGATATCCTGCTCAAACGGTACCGGTAAGAACATTTTATATATTGAAAAGTCCTGGTAACAATACAATATTATCCCTAACAGCTATGGAAGTTTTCCAGCCGAAAAAGCTGAAAAAGAAGAGTTGTTATTTTAGTGGAGCTCTTTGTGCCTTGTATGGTCTTCAGAAAGTGTATGCAAGAGCGCTATTGTGCTGACAAAACTATTTGTTGGTCACTACTGCTTAACCTTCATCTCTTGAGTGGGCTATGATTGCTAGTGAGAAACAAAGGTTGAGTGGGCAAAAAAGTACCTCTTAATTGTAGATGTTCAGCCATTTAGAACCAAGTATTGCCTTGAAATGTTGCGAAAAGCTCTGCATGCATGCCAATAAGCTGCAAAAATGAGGAAGTATGTGGCAGCCACTTTGCTGCCAATTTTAACAATGCTCACGCATGCAAACTGTAAAACCCATCATGCTAAATATCTTAGCTAAGCAGGCAGCTCAAATAGGCCCCATCATGCTTGATCTGAGATTTTATTATTCGGAGGAAAATATATATATATATATATATAAAAGCTTATCAACATTCTAAGGCATTGGAATAAAACAGCTGATATTTTACTTTTAACGTTAGTTATACAACTTCTCTTGCCTTAGGTCATTAGGAGACAGTTACTCATACTCATTGGACATAACATCTATGTTGTTTTCTTTATTTGGTTGACAAGATTTAAATCCACCACAACAATACCATTCACCATAAAATCATCAGGGAATCTAGGAAATGTAATTTCCATTCTAATCTTCTGTAGGAAAAGATACAGAAAATAAATGATCTTCCCTTAGGTTATTATAGGGCATATAAGTAGAAATTTGCCTTTCAATATGTGGGAGCTGTAGGCAATTATTTTTACAGATGAACTTTGGCGGACAGAAAGATGTGTTTTCCAGGTGGACAAGCAACGGAATGTTCAGCACTAATTGGTGGGTGGGATGAAGCTGTATACTTCCATTAGCATAATAGTTGATAGCTACATCTTCCACCAAGTAGACATGAAATTGTCATTTCTGTTCAGTTGGACTAGTAATCTCTAGGTTCAGCTTATCATAGAGGCAGGTGAGCCATATAAAAATACGGAGAACTTTCTTTGCCCTGCTGGCGAACAAAAAATTGGACCCTATGGACGGGCGTCACATTTCTGTAACAACCAAAGGGATCACTAATCATAGCCTTGAAATGCTACATTGGAGTTATCAGATGGCATCAAACCTTGTAATCCTAATAGTCAAATCTGTAATTGATTGGTGAGCTTAAATAGAAAGTAAACCTCGGTCTGCATAAACTCTATCTTGAAGAAACTCGCTTGCAGTCATCCTCGCCCTCCAAAACAGCAACGTCTCCATTTATTGGTGATATTTTCACCTATAATTATGGATACTCTCTTGCTTCTCTTAACTTTTTTTCAATTGGATAGCAACCAAAGTCCACAAAAACGGAAACTCTTTTGCCCATAATCTCCTCAACCATCGGTCTCGCCCCCCCTCCCAAAACACTCACTCAAAAGGATTCATGTAGTTGACTCAATCAGTTAGGACTAAGGCTTAGTTAAACCGAGTTCCATATACCACAGTTTGTAGAATCTACCCCATATTAATATGTTTACTTCCTGTTTTACAGTGAAGAAGTTGTCAACAATTTGATTAGGCTTATTAATAATGGACATGGTATTGTGAATGTAAATGGATAGTTTAATTAGAGAGAAAAGGACAAGAAAATTCCAAAATCCAAGCCATGAAGATACAAGGAACGAAATGATTATTTTGGAAGTTTTAAAGTTAATGTTTTTCTTTCTGTAGATTGATGGATTGAAAATAAGTTGTTTTTATAAGTAATTCAAATTCACTAAAAGTGCAGAGGAGCGCAAGTCTAGAAAGTATACAAGAGAAAATTATAATCATTCTACTTATAAGAAAGAAATAAAGAACAGAAGAAAACAGAACCAATCTGACGATCAACATTGTTCCTCTCATGGCAGTGCTGAAAAGCCCATGGAGATTGATCATCACTTGTATGAATTCGGATCTGTGGAATACCACATCCAGGTAAAACCCTTGGCACTCATATCATATAAAAACGTGACATATTTTAGTGTTCAACATCCATTTTCTGTTTCTTGTACCTAGTTTCAGTTGATGAATTTCATGTGAAAGCATAAAAAAACAATTTCATCATGCATAGAATTTCAGAACTTGTGTTCTCTATATCCAAATATGATTCAAGTAGTCAGGTTTAATTGGAACATATGATGATTGTGAAGCGAGTAAAAAAGATTACATCTTTGAGCAAGAGTTAGAATTTTTAAATTGAAAATTTCAGAAACCAATATTAGTGGGAGAAGAGGCATACATTTTATGATTAAAATTTGTGTGTGTGTTTGTCAGTTTGTAATTATACAGGTTTTATAGCTTTAACAAATAATTTAAGAATTATTTTGATGATTCCTCTTTAATGTTTAACAGTCTTCAGCATCAGATCCATATCATACCTACTTGTCAATATCCACCCCACTACTGTCCCAGGGTGCCCTGCTATCGCATGGGCTTTCGCACTACACTATAGAGATGGTAAAGGGAGTTAGTTCTGATGTAATGGAGATTGTTGAACCAGCAAAAGAAGGATACCAGCTTACTCTAAGTATTAACTTTGATAAGATTCCACATGGCAAAGGTTTGGTAATCCTTCATTTCAATGATATACAAAAGATTCTTGGAACTTGAAATATTTTTTCATACTATTTACATCTTAACTCTGTTTATTATTATTATTATTATTTTAAATGTAAGAGCAACAATTTTTATGGCACTGTGAATGGAGATTAATATGCACTTTCTCTGGCTTGATTTCCAAAAATAAAAATAAAAATATTCGATAATTTATACTCTCTTGTCCAAAAAAGATGGGGTGATTCCTTTCTACTTTTCTAAGTTATGTAGAGTTTCCAAAAACTTTTTTTTTTTTTTAATAAAATAGAGTTTCCAAAAAATATTAAGTCTAAAAGCATCTACTCATTAAATTTGAGCCCACCTTTTTCCTTTCACATTTGATACTACGTTTCCTAACCCCCCAAGGGCATTTAAGAAGATTGCTAATTTATTGAGTTTTCATTAAATCACATTTGGAAATTGGAACTACCTTTCTTATCCCACATTCCCACCTAAGCCCATTTTAGGAAGATTCTTATGTTTATTAAGTTTCATTAAAATGCATGCCATTTGTAAACATCCTCTTGGCAACCATAATGCTATGCTACTAGATATAACTAGTCGCACTAAAGATATTTCCAGAAAAAAGAAAAAGGATATAGTAGCATTTCAACATGTTAATAGAATGGATTTGATGAAGTGGTTATTAGGCATTGAGATGAACTTAAAATAAGGAGAAGATTAATAAACTGCTAGTCACTGCATTAAAGGAGAACTATGAACATAAGCTTTTACAATCTGAATCGAGTGAGTAAACATCATAAAACAAAATCTAAGACACAGAAAGAAGAAAGAGCACACACCTCCAAATGCATGAAGTTGAAAATTTAAGCTCCAAGAAAATATCATTTAATTAGTGTGGTTTTTGCCACCTCGCCAATATTGCCATTTCAGAGGATCTGGGTAGGGAAATCCAAGTATCCAGAAATACTAAGCTAGTTGAAGGAAACCAACATAATCTCCTGATAATCCTGCAAAGAAGTAAAATAACTTAGGTAAAGCATCATTTTATTGAAGAGAAAGCGAACGCGTTGAAATTTCAATAATTAGAATTCAATAGTTTTTTATACATGATTTCTGTGTGGAGCAGAAATAGTACAAAAAAGGGTAAAGGACAAAATAGACTAGAATAGTACCCTGAAGAAATTCAAACAAAATGTATACTCATTTATTAAAACCTTCAAGATCTTCGAGAATTTGGAGCTTAATCAAACAAAATCATTTCCTTTCTGCCAGTGATTTGTTATACAGTAATAAACTAATAGTGGAAGAATTAGCAAAATGCTTAAGAAGATAGCAATAATTGTAATCGATGCATGTTTTCTTGTTCCAGACTCTGTAAAGGCAATTGCAGAGATATCTTCAGTGCAAGCAGTAATACTAAGTTCTCAGTTGAAAGAAATGTTGCTCAATCTCAATTCCCAGGTTACATTTCAAGGGACTTACAAACCAATCAAACTAGTCTATCACCCAAGGGAATCTTTCTTTGTCATCAGACAGGTAAGTCCACACGTTGACACGTACATTCAAATCCTCTATCCTGAATTGATTCCAGAAACAGCTTCACAAACTCTTATACTCTATTCCATGCTACATTTCTACCAATTTTATGTAGCCTAGGCTGTATGCCATAAGAACATTAGTTGCCAGAGACCTATAAGGTAAGTCTGCATAAATAATAATCTAGTAATTTGGCCTAACACTAAGTTCAGCCAAGATTTACATTTCAAACATTTGAAATTTCAAACTGAAGCCAAAATTGAAAAGTTTGAACAGCTAGAAATTTTACTCTACTTTCTTATGCAACTACGGATTGTCTAAATTGAAGGGAATTCATGTGTTTGACAGCCACAAAAAATCATAGCAGTATTCCCCATGCGTTTCAAAGAAAATTCAGATGTGATTATTGCAACAGCCTTCTTTCAGGTTTGTGCCTGATATGATATGATACATCCGGTGCTATTCCTCAGCATGATGAATTTTTTTGTTCTTTGTTCCTTTTCTTTTATTCACTTTCTCCAGGAACTTATGGATGTGGGAAGTTCTCAAGAATGGGCCAAAGTACCTCATTGCACCTGGTCGCCCATTCCTCCTCCAGAACTGAGAGGAGAATCTTTTGAAGATTTGAGCACCAATGGAGGATTTGTTTCTTTTGGTATCATTATTACTGCCAACCACAAGTTCACACAAAACACAAATACTCCAGATCTAAATATTTCATCTTGAACCCTCCAACGTGTACCTTCAATCATGCATTTTAAGGAAAACTTCAACTCAAACATAAGATGCTTTTTGTAATTTTTTATTTATTTTTGGATAAGTAAGATGCTTTTTTTTAATTTTAAGATAACAGCAGCTAATTTTTATCTTTTCTTTATATACCAGATAAAGTTTGTCTAAGACATTTATGCATAAATTTTTTACAGATATTTCTTCACGCCATGTTGAGGACAAAAGACTAGATAAGACTGTATGGAGTCTATTGAACTTCAATGCCTACGTTAAATACCATGTAAAGGTAATATTTCTATAAACTTTTTTTTAACACTGGGCAATTTTTTTTTTTCAATTCTTCTTAAGATTGTTAGGTTTTGGTCTTCTTACATCTTTGGCTGACAAGGTTATTCAAATAGTGCACCAGAGGTTTTATTCAGAGAAGGATGAGGAAGCGTTTGGAAAGTTTGGTTGAGGTAACCTAAGTTGCATCAAGTAGTCTATACTCTGGCACAATAATATTTATAAAAATGGAAAAGATTTTTTTTTTTTCTTTAGTGAAGGTCATTTGCAAACAAAATCAGTCACTTAATATTGCAAAAAGAACTACTCCAATAAAACCACTCTCAGACCTTACAAAAGATAATTAAAACCAAGAAGAAAATGACAGTGAAACTCTCTACGTGATTTGCAGGTCCTGCAGAGTGCAAGCTCAGAAGAAAAAGAACAATTTCAAAAATATCAAGGTATGCTTTCAACTGATATATCTTTAAGAAAGATCCAAACAACAGTACTGGTTTTTCTTTTACCCAGAAAGATTCACTGTCCTTAGTTTCAGTCCAATGTAGAAGTTGAGTTTTTTTTATAAGTAATTGGCCCCAAAGGAAGGGGAAATGAGATATTCGAACTAGTAACTTCCGCTTCATGAGATATGGTCTCCAGCCGATTAAGCCCCTTGAGGGTTACTATAAAAGTTGAGATATGAACTTAACTAAACTACCAATTCATCCCATCCCATTTAGGAAAGTAACAGTACTTCTAAAAAGTAGAAGAAATAAAATTACAAATTTACTATACTTAGTTTAGCAAAAAGTTCCCAGCACAGTGATAGTGGAACAAAAACAAATAAAATTTTCTTACCATTTTGAGGTTGTTACTGTTTGTTTTGATGCAGGTGGAGGATGCAAGTATATAAGCAAACTGGTCAGTCTATCAAAATCTAAAATCCTCAAGCGAAGATATGGCAACTTAAGCAGGAAGATCAAGCGACTCCGATCCCGAATTAAAATCCACGGATTTGGGCGTTTCCGTCGACGATGGTTGAGATTCCCAAAGTTTTATTCTTCAATGGGATATGCCAAATTAGATTAAAACCATTCTCATACTTTGTACATTCCAGTATATGATTGCAGTTAGGACATTAGATTGGTGCCAGATTTGGACTTCAATTACTCTTTGAATGTAATGATTAAAGTGCTTCACATGATCAATAACAAACAACCTAAGTTCATAAAACTTTAATGTCTTTCAATTCTTTTGCATAGAAATGCTTAATTAGTCTGTCTTAAGCTGCCATTCTCTTGGAAATCTATAAATATATTGGAATACCTCAGTCTTCAGAATAATCAAATACCTTGGCTTTACTTTAGAATTATATATATATATATATATTTATTTTCACAACAATGCGTTGCCTACACAAAGAAGTTTCAACATCTAAATTATGAGCAATAATGTCTCTCAAACATTTGTTGGAATGGCATGCTGGACAAATTCAAATATTCTACAGAGATGTCAGACCATAATTAAAAAAAAAAAAAATTCTCTCAGAGCATTAAATGAAAATGTGCACATTATTCAAATATATTAAGATTGTGGCAAATGGTATTTGAAGAGCAGTCAGGAAAATCACATTGAGATATGACAAGTCAAGTTGAAAAATAACTCTATAAATCATAATTTTGCAGACAAATATTAGCTACAAAAGGAGACAGAAAATAATGTATAGTTAAACTGGCATATTTTCTTCTTGAATAACCATATGCATATTGATGTGATCTGACTATTAAAAGAGTCTGACAATTATACTAAAAGCAGTATCAAAAGGTTATAAAGAGAAGTAGAAGTCTGAGAGAGACTTACAGAAAATTAATTTGCTGTCTCTGAATATTGACACGCTAGAGCAATCAAGTTAATATCTTCAGCTAAATCTCTGAAAGTGCTCAACCAAACCCGTTTCAAGTCATGTCATTACTCTCAAATCAGAGATCCTACCAAAGGGCACCATCTGTCTTTCTTTCTTTTTTTTCTTTTTTTTTTCCTTTTCTTTTTCTTTTTGGACCAAGTCAATGCTCATGTCTAAAGACATATCATTGAGATCAAGAAAATGACACATGGTAGGTTAAAGTGAGGCTAGTGAGCAATATAAAATCCAAACATAAAGACGTTTTTTTACTATTCTGTGCACTAAAAAAAAAGGGTGCACAACAGGTAGGCTGACTCATAAATCTTCCTTATGTTCCCTTTGAATGACTGATTCAACATGGAAGGGAAATATCTAGACACAAAAGACAACAAAACATGCCCCTGATTCTTACACTGCAACATATGAGTTGATTGCAGTTTGTTTCCATATAACCCAATTAGCAGGACAAGAAAGAATCTAAATTTGGCTTCAAAGTGATAGTCATGTTCCTCAATGTGCTTCTCTCCCCACTAAACATAAACAATGAAAACAACGTACACCCAATTTTCAGGACACCATTACAATACATAAGTGGAGAAGATGACATTGAGAAATACAAGTGGCAGCAATGAGAATCCATACAAATTTCTCTTAAAATTCTAGAAGAATAACCTCCATAGATGGGCATAGTGCGGCAACTTGCATGCTTTTGGTTAAAGTAAAGGGTAACCAAAGCCCAACATTTAGGTTTAATAGCACTGTCCATTCCAGACCTACCTTAAGTTTGAGGTTCTCAAACCAAGAATGGGTGAGGCAGAGTTGAATCTCTTCCACGAATATTGTCTGTTTGCTAGTTCTAATGCCTTCATAAATTCTGATATGTAACATATTCTAAATATGTTCCCACAAAACAGGATAAGTTTAAAAAGTACTGAAGGACCAGAGTTATGTTCAAAAACACATATAGATAGCTCTAGTCCTAAGAAATATGTTATATCTAGCACCATATATAGGAAATAAAGAGCAGGGACATTTTTTGTGTCAGACAAATGGTGCACAAAAAGCCATGTCAAAATCCATGTCATGGTTCTCAACTCCTAGAACATGGAACTAGGAGCGTCTAAACTATCCATTACCACCAATATCATCATCGTTACCTTCTAAACCAGAGCAACAAAGACAATATAAGCACGAGTAGCAACAAAGGAAGTAAGCAAGAAGCACTTGGAAAGATAAAGGAATCATTCTAGTGGATGTGGGTAATACTAGAGAGATTGTGAACACGCACACATGCTATAAAACCTTCATCAGGTTAAAAAATAAATTTAATTATAAAGTCGGGTTAGATGCTGAACAACAGTTACAGCCCTTGGAGTAAACGATGGAGTTCTTGTCCTGAACCTTCTTGCAGTATTTGCACAACCATGACTGGTCATCAAAAATATGTGCATATAGGGAAACTCGATACAATTCAATGAGTCTACAATAATTATTTGAAACCAACATTATTCAAAAACCATAACTATAATTAAAAGTAAACATATATTGCTTTTTCATGACAAAAAGGACAATACAAGAAACAATTCTGTGTGCCAAAAACAAGTTAACAAAAGAGTTAAGCACTGCCTACCTATAGAGATTGAACAGACCACTAATCCCCATTCAATCAATTCTTTTGTACCAAATTACAGTTAAAACCAACAATAACCCATACATTTCAGTCCATCTCAAGCTCAGGATGAGCACGCATGGGCATAGTCTCCGATTCAACCTCTGCCAGCAACGGCCCACTCGCCTCGCCACACCTCAAATTCCGGTTACTCGACAGCAACCCAAACGACACGATGCTCACAACAAAGACCAAGATTGCATGCCCAGTAAACAATAAATTCATCAAAGAAACACCCCTCAACCCATCCTCCTCAAGATCACATTGCACATCGGCATTCCCCTTAGCTGTCAATATCGACATTTTTCGACACCCTTTTAGACCAAATACATCAGTGTACAATGACAACCCGGTTTGCAAAACCCAAGTACCCTTGAAAACCAATCCAGAGGATAACAAAAATTCGGCGAAAAAAGCCGAAGGCTTAACCGATAAATACAAACAACAACCAGCACAAAGAAGCGTCAGTGCACCTAACAGATCATACACAGAGCCAGAGATACCAGTAATTCCCTTCCCGATCACTGAATATTCCACAAGAAACGAAATTCCAGCGATCAAGAATACAAAACCTTCGTTAATAAGCAAAGGGTCGGTGTGTTCACGGAAAATGACGAGAATGATCAATACCCAGAAGAGAAAAAGTGTCAGTGATTGCTGAAAAAAAGAGAATCGGTAGGTGGGGTGGCCGGAGAAGGTCAAGAAGATGAATATTTCGGAGAAGGAGGCAATGGGGAGGGCGATGATGAGAATGTAGAAGTCGAGGTTTTTCCATCTGGGTTCGGAGAAATACCACGTCTTGGAGCGGTACAGAGATGGGTTTTTGAGGTAAAGAGAGGAGGACAAGAGGAGGCGGCGAAGGCCGACTGGGAAAAGGAAGAGGAAAGCCGAGAGATGGGTTGCTAGTGAGGCCATTGTGTTTGTGTTTGTACTGTAGTTTCGGTGTTTTTAGCTTTCTTTCTTTGAAGTTATGAGGCAATCGAATACGCCATTGCAATTTCTTTGTTACCCATTGAAGAGATGAGCGATCTTGGAGAGGCAGGGGGTGTTTGACTATGCATTTATTTTTAAAATTTTATTATTATAGGAAAAGCTATGTATGCAGTGCACCCCTTTCACTCAGCTTTAACAAATTAGCTTAGAAAATAATAATAATAATAATAATAAGCTTATTAAGGTCGGTTTGAGTTTACGATTTCAAAAAGTGCGATTTTAAAATTTGTGATTTTTAAAACGCAGTTAAGCGTTTGACAAAATCGCTACATTTTCAAAAAAGCACCACATTACCTGCGATTTGAATAAACATTTTTCTGCATTTTCAAATCACAATTTTTTAAAAATGCAGTTTTCAAACGGTTCATTTTCTGTGATTTGATTTAAAATCGCACTTTTTCTCTACGAAATCGTAATCTCTAACACACCCTTAGCCTATAGGTTCATATAGAACAGTTTTTTTTTTTTTTTTTCTAATTACATACCTGCTACATCAGTTCAATGAAGTAGAGGTGTGTAGGATAAGGGTGTAATACATATAATTACTCTCCCATAAAACCCCCTTTTGCTTAGAATGAGTTTTGGGCTATTGGGATTGTTTTAATTTAGTTGTTGGAAGAGAGAGGAAATAAAGATATTGGACTTTATTGACTTTATTTTATTTTATTTTATTTATGTAAGTAAGATATTGGTGTTTATTGGGAGTTTTGATGGGTTTATATCATGGAGAGAGGAAGTGCAAAGGAAGAAGAAGGTTGAAGCCATGTGAGGGGGCTTAACATGGAGTGGTGTGGTGTCCAGGATTGTGGCCGGGGTCAAGGGCCCAACGTTGTCTAGGCTTTGATCTCCTCTACCTTTTCCTTTATGAGTGAGTTTGTTCTTACTATTCTCAGGTAAGATGTGCTTTTTTTAAAATGCAAGAATTTAAAATCTTAATTGTGTTTTTATGCACAACAGGTATCATATGCATCAGTTACCAAGATTACCCTTAGTAAAAGTAAACCTGCGATCCTTCATAATTTGATTAGAATACATTATAAGGAGGATGTGAGGTTTAACTATGTTCACTCATCACTTAAAAGCGTATTGAGAGAACTTTTGGTGTGAGGAAGATAAGTGGCGAACTTTGAAGAAAATGTCATTTTCTAGTATTAAAAACTAAACCTACCTTGTAGTTGCCATTGCGATCCTTTCATAATTTGATTCGAATACATCTATCAGGGAGCATGCATGTGAGGTTTAAGTGGGATGAAAGTAACTCCAATATTCTGAGGAGCAAAGCTGGTGAAGTAGAGAATAGTAGTCAGAAAAACATCTGCAATGTACATGGACCCATTTTTCAATCTTACCTCAAATGTTTAAAAAGTGACAAACGATCCTCCCGAAATTTCAACCATTGACAAGTTTGCCCTTCCATTAGCGTTTTTCATCTTCTTTGACGAAAAACATAAATAAATATATAAAAAATCAATGGTTAGCCCTTACTGTACATCATTCCAATTGTATCGCGATCTACTAAATAACATTACTAGCTATTGATACAGTTTCCGACTAATGACGTGTCAATCACAGGATAGTCTTTCTAACAGTGAGGGCATGAAGAAGTTAGTTGAATAAGAGGATTTGGATCTGCAAAATAGAAAAAGACCAGCCGAGGGTTGGCCGACAACGCCTCCTCCGGTGGTTAAGTCAGTCGTTATTTTTTTGAGAGAGAAAGAGAGAGATGAAAAATACAATTAATGCTAATGCCAGATCAGGTGTTACCCATTTATGATGGCTATTTATACCACATTCTTTTTGTGAGTGCGCACGTGTGAATCTTGCATTGCCGGCAGAGCAAGTATATATAGGATTTGACATGATTAGCGATCATTTATGATATTTTAACTAATAACATGATGAGCTGGTCTGAGCAGTAACGCAAGGCACTATTGTTCCCTCTACACCCAATAACAATTGGACTGGTTGATATCACATATAATAAATGAGCATGACTTGTCATAAATGAGGAGTTCTTCCTCTCCAAGCATCTTGGTCGGATACCCAAATATTTGACTGTAACCTGTTTAGATCCTCGGCACTATTGGGCCTCATAAAAAGATTTTTAGACCCATCCAACCCCATTAGTTAATGGGCCTATCCTAAACCGCCCCTTTTACAATACTGGTCATCTTCAAGGCCAATCCAATAATTCAAAATAAAATTTCCCCAACACTAGCAGTTTCATTCTTAAAAGTATCATTGATTTTTCAAAGCATTTTTCACGTTTTTGAAAGGATCTCATTCGTAACCCCAAAGGAGACAAAGTTGGGTTGAGGAAAATTCATTCGAGACCAAACACATGTTTCTTATATATTCACACGTCCAACCTGCAACAAATGCCGTCCTTAAAGAAGAAAAATCGAATTAAGCTATAAATTCTCAGAGCCTTCCTATGCCACCAGACTCGTCAAAGGTTGAAACTTAGCCCACCACATCAACATGCGTGCTGTTCACAATTTCACATGGAGGCGGCCGGTAGGAGGAACTTTTGTTGAAACTTTGCAATCAATCAACGGTCAAAAATCTCCAAGTCCTCCTTTATTTTACACCGTCCAATATTATAAATTACAAGTTTGTTTTTTCTCTTTTCTTGCAAAATACTTGATGCTTCGTTTTTTTTTTTCTAACGTAAAATGTTTTTTGGTCGAAAAATATTTTTAAGAAAATCATTTTTTGATTTCCCTGAAAATATTTCCGGTATTTAGTTCATATGAAAAAATTACCAACAACGAAAAATTACCGGTAAAGAGATTTCGTCACTGGACGGTAGGATTCCAGCCACTTTCACCAGATTCCAACTACTATTGCTGGATTCTGGCCAGTTTTACAGGAATCTAGTAACAATTGCCAGATTCTAGCCAATTTCCTCAGAATCTAGCCCAGTACGGCCGGATTTTGGGGAAGGTGATTGGAATCTGGAGATTTGTGCTGGAATCTGGCGATGGTGCCGAACATCGTTGGATTCTAGCGGACCAGTTCCAAATTCCAGCTGTTTTGCTGGAATCCGACGATCAGATACCAAAATTTGGAGACCTTTAGCGATAGATTCGGGCTACCAACAAACTCCAATGCCTGACAGTAATAGATTCCCACAAACGTGCGTGCAAGAATAAAGAGTAAATCTAGAAAAAGATTTACGGTTTTTAAAGCCGTAAATTATTTTTCAAAAATTAAAGAGACTTTTATGATCAAACTGAAAATAATATCCGTTAGCAATCATTTTCGGTTGTACTAAACATCAAAAAATACATAAAACGTAGCGTAAGCTTCGAAATGCTTCCTGATTGATTATCAACGGCTTGGAAAAGAGTGACTGAACTCCAACTAAATGGGGACCATAAGTAATAAGGCTATACAAATCGTATTTGTGTTGTAGAAAAACCAAAACTAAATTCCAAGACACCACTGGATGTGTGGCTGTGGATGCCTCTGGAGCTCTCTCCCACATTGCCATCCAATAAAAAACCCAAGGCTCTCAAAATTACACCAAAATATCCCCTCCTTCACAAGCTAGAGCACATAAAGCCCATCAGAAACACCCATCACAAGTTCTTAGTCCTATCAAGCAAGAAAAAGGGTCTCCAAATTTCTTTGAGAATAGCCTGCCCTGCTGGTGCTTGTGTATTCCAATGGCCACTTCAATATCTGCAACTGGGTTTAAGGGAAGTTTGTGTTCGTCCTTCCATGGAAGCTGGGGAACTTCAATGGTCGGAGAAGATTACATCATGCTAGCCAAGTCGGTACCGAAACATGTCCGAGTCGGAAAGCCGGTGCGAGCGCAACCTATCATGAAGAACGTCAATGAAGGAAAGGGTGTTTTTGCTCCGATTGTTGTTGTTACTCGTAATCTTATAGGCAAGAAGCCCTTCAATCAGTTGAGAGGAAAGGCAATTGCTTTGCACTCACAGGTACCACTCTTTTGCATGTGTTTGGCCACCAATTTTGTTTAATTTTTATATTAGTACTGTTCATGACATCATTATTATGTGATTGATTTGTTGCTTATTCTTGATTTTTGTAATATGTTTTCAGGTGATTACTGAATTTTGCAAGTCAATAGGAGCAGATGCCAAGCAAAGACAAGGTTTAATTCGACTGGCCAAGAAGAATGGGGAGCGACTAGGATTCCTTGCATAATGGAAGATCAAATACGTTTTGTTCAGTCATGAGAAATGTTTTTAAGTTCATAGTTTCTAAGATTTGGCATGTAAACTACCTTACTATCTTATCAAATCCACTTCTCAGTTAGCTGTAATATTTCTTCAGTTGTCTGAATAAAAGTCCCATACAACTATACAAGTTAGCATTTTGGGAGGGCTAACTCCCAAGTGCAGACTGACTAATTTATTAATTGGATCAGAGCTGAAATATTCAATTTTTAGGGTTCATATGCACGTCCACTTACAGTATTTGGGTGGAGGATTAGCTGTAGGAGTAGCACACATACACATGTACTTCAAGTTTTAAGTTGGAAAACAATTAAGGGTTTGGTATTTTTGAACCGGCACTCAAATTGAACACGAATCCGACACGAAATTCGGGTTGACTCGAGATTGATCCGTATAATATTATTCATTTATTTGAATTAGTTTTCAAATAACGGGCTAAACAAGTTGTATATGAGTCAATTCAACACGACATGTTTATGAAATGAGTTAATATGGACCGAGTTGGACCGAGTTCATCCAACATGGCATATTTACTAAACGGATTGTGTCATGTCACCTGTTTGTTTAAATGAGTCATATCATAGTTAACTCTTAACAGGTGAGCAAGTCAAATAGGTCGATACAAACTCGACACGCAAATCCAAATTATCAGCCCTAAAAATACCACTTCCAATTGCATGGCTAAATCAATCAGTTCCATTATTTATAGTCCACAGTTCAGCCATCGAGACAGTTTGTTATACCAACCAACCTTGAAAAGCCATTAACAATCTACCATTATGAAACCGCCAGCCCCTCATTTGATTATCCCTGGCCTTCACACTGCAGAGCCATCCGCATTGAGTTTGTGCCAGCCACCCCAGCCCTGCTGCCATTTGAGAGATATAGTTTCGTTTGTTTTTAAAAAAAAAAATGGCGAATTATTGTTGACAAATCAACCGCTTTCATAGTGTAAGAATTGACAAGATCAAGAGGATTAAGAGAACTTTCAAATACTAACCCATCAATAAATTTAATTCTCCGTTTTCCCCACCTTTGTGAATAGGTTTCTACACTATGAATCATAACATTAGCCATGCAAGAGTTAATACTCTTTTCTTTTCCTATAACATAGACAGCAGAGAAAAGAGAGCCATGTATCAAATTTACAATGGATTGTCAGCTTCTCTTAAGAGTCTTTTTTTTTATCATAGGGAGGAAGAAGAGCAGCAAATGCAATTGCTATTATCATTCTGTTGCAAGTAGAGGCTACAGTGTGACAAAACAGCCCGTGATAAAAATAGAACATTCCCAGAAAGCAAAATAGGAAGAACCTTATCAAATTACATCCTTAATATCTCACTTGGAGAAAATATATATCAACGACACGTCTTTCGTATATTATAAAAAAAAATAACATCAAAGCAATTTCTTTAGTTTTCATCACAATACCACAATTGAGTGAAGATAACCGCACAGCAAAATCATGCACAATCACACACTGTATCGAACTTTGACTGATCTGTCTCTTCTATCATCCTGCAATAACGAAACAGTCAGAGAGATACCAATACATAAAAACATATACACACATTATATGTAGCTGGGTCAGCTATTCAATCAAATAATATTGAGCGTGTTTCCCATCTCTTCTCGAGAATCAAGGGAAGCTCATAATTTCTGCAGGAATATCCATGTATTTTATCATCAACTTACTGAATTAATTTCAAGATATAAGGCTTTTCAATTATACAGGTAGTTCAAAAGGATCCCCCGTTCTTCCCTCAAAGATTATTGTTCTTTTTCCCCGGGTACTCATGTTCAAATACCCATGGATTCTCTTTTTGCTTACTGGCTTCATATAATTCTGAAAACACTGGTCTGTGACAGAACTTACATGGGCGTTGTAAGTAAGTTTATCAGCGAAGTCAATGATCTCCTTCCACTTCCTCCCAATGCCCATCTACATAAGATAAACATTATTTATCAAATGCAAGATTAAGCATTTATTTATTCATCAAAAAAATAAAAAAAGATTAAGCATTTAAAATGAGTGGGATGTTGTTCAAGCATCGCACAATAAGGACAGACACATTCTTCAACCACCTAGTAAAAACTTCAGTTTGTTGTGGCAAGCATCTAGGTACTTGGAGAACAATAAAGGAGAAAACTGACTTGAACTTACAGGGAAAAAAAAAGAGGTTCATTTTATTTGAACAAACATTCAAAATGCCGGAATAAAATGTACTCAGTGTGATGCACTCAATGGATACACAAATCTCTGTAATTTGTGATTGCAGCAAAAACACAGTACAAATAGATAGATAAATGCTTGAACAAATACAGCATCTCTCAAATTTGTACATCTAATCTTGCCTGGGTAATGCAACCAATATGTTAGATATGGTAACACTTACTATCAATTTACAGGGATATAGAAAGGAAATGTCCAGCTACAACAATATGACCAATCACATCATTTTGCTTCTGTGGAGATTTAAGGCCGAAACCATCCTCCAAAAATGAGTCACACTAAATTTATATGGTGCAGCTTCTTAAGCAACATAAACAGAGTCTTTTTTGTATCTTTGCACATAATGTTTCTGATTATTAAATAAACAATATGTGGAACACCACAACCTTAAATAAATGCTATGCAGAAAACACCCATTTCAATTGCACTGTAAAACAAAATTAAAAGAAATTTTAATTAGCATTGGTGGTCAAGCAACCATATTCAGATCAGAATGAAATGAGGCAAAGAGGAGGAATCTTTGGGTATAAGACAACAAAAATTTAACCATAAGCAGAAAGGAAGATAAAAAGACTGCCACTGTAAAGTTTAGACACACATGTCACACACATCAATATCCGTTGGAAGGCGGCAAAGTAGTGCTTTCACATATGAATGCAACACCTTATGCATCTCAAATTCCTTATAGAGTTGCATTGGTCTGCAACATGAAACTTCGAACACAAAACACACACAACAGAGAGAGAGAGAGTAGGGGTGACCACCCACCAATAAGGCCAGCGCTCTGAGAGAGAGAGAGAGAGAGAGAGAGAGAGAGAGAGAGAGAGAGAGAGAGAGAGAGAGAGAGAGAGAGATTTGTTGTGTGAACAGTGAATAGGCAGATCTGCCTATTCACTGTTCATATTTAAAGAAAAAAACACTACTTTAGCTCGTCTGCTGGAGAAGAAAAAGTGTTCATAATAGTCAAATTTGACTATTTTGAAGGATTTGGCCACTCTGCTGGAGATGCTCTAAGATCTGGGTGTTTTTTCTGTGTCTCCTATAGGAAATGCAATTGGGACCTGTTGGAAGAAATCATATCTATATGTGTTTTGAAAAGGGTTTCTTAGCTTAATTATGGGTCTGTGAATATACATGGATCTGGTTATTGTTTTTGCTTCCGTAGAATGTGTTGGATTTTGATGAATGATCTGCTGGTTTTGACTCTAGTCTGTTTGTGTCTGTTATCTGCCAGTCATGTAGTCCTGCACGAAGCGCTCGCAACTCGCCGGAGTGGTGGACCCGGCGTTGTTGGTCTCGACAGAGAACCTCCATCTGTCGCAGTAGAGACCATCCCACGGGTTAAACAGAACCTAAAAAAACTCCGTCCCACGTGGCAGGCGATTCCTGAAACCGCACCCCGCTGGAGGGCAGATATGGGGCCTGGGTATGGCTGAAAACCGCCCATAGGGGGCGGTGCTCAGCCCTAAGAGAGAGAGAGAGGAAATAGAAATCTGCCAAATGAATCATCTCTTTCACAAAGAGGCCGTACATAAAAGCTTCATATGTTCCAAAGTGTTCTTTTGGAAACATGTACATGTGCACATACACACACACTAACACGTGTTTGATAAGATACAGACAATCTGCCTCCAATGACATCAACTTAACTAAAGAAGAGTATACTCACGAAATGAGCAAAATCAACAATAAAATTAGATTCTTGGAATCAAATTTAATAAGAAATCAGACCTGGGCAGCTTCATTTGCTGCTGTCTTGGTCCATAATGCAAGTTTGTCCTGCCTCGGGCGCACGCTCGCAACCACACCACAAATCTCATCGACCTCATCAAATTGCTCTCCAATCAAAGCCATCAACTATCCAATACAAACCAATTGATTACAAAAATGCCTGTAATTTCTATACTAACAATACCCAATTACCCATCTATTCTAAATTGAACTTTCACAGAAAGAAAATAAACCAAACAGTAAGATTATTACAGTTTCTAGCCACATGGTCTCAAGGTTAGTCTTTCTTGTGCTGACGACGGACCACTTTCCTCCATTAGCACATTCGGGATCTTCCCATTTGGGTTCAATCCCAGCTTTGAACAAGTGGAAATCAGCATTGGCAGGAAACTTGCTGGGCTTGAATATCTGATCATACAAACTGCAGAAAGAGATCGAGTTTTAACTTGAACGAAAAGAACCAAGTTTTTTACTTTGGTCCCAGATGAACACAAGCAAAACTAACAATACAGAAAGAAATAGAAGGTTGTGATTGGAAACGGAATTTTATTGAGCTGGTTCAAGAAATTTGACAACAGCAAATAAAATAAGCAAAATATTATCATTGTCTTGGATCTAGGAAAACTTTTAACTATTTTCAATTCCAGGTAAACCTTATTAAACCAAATCACAAGATTATCCAAACTATGCTATCTTTTTCCTCGAAACTTTCTCAGAAACCAAACAGAAAAACACGAATCAACAAAGAGGAAATAACACGAACCCATATCGACATCAACACCAAAACATGTATAAAGTCACCGACTATCAAAATTAAACATAGAATCAAAATACGCAACGAGGGAGAGGGAGAGGGTGGGGGGTGGTAAAATTGAAAAGCGTACCACCAGAACTCTTCGACAGTGTCAAAGGTGTAGAGCTTGCGGAGAGAGGAGCCCCAGGCGGCACCTTGCTTGGGCTTGGACTGGTTGTCGAACCAGAACGCCCACTTCCTCTCCAACTTGTGCGGCACTTTCGTCGTCACCGTCTCCTCCTCTGCCGCTGCCACCGCCACCTCCGTGTTCGCCGCCATCGCTACCTCGCTCGCCATTCCTTCGCTTCTCTTTTTTCTTTCTCGCTTCGCCCTCTCTCCAAAACCCCTCTCTTTACTGTACGCGGCCGGTGTGTGTGTCTTTGTTTGGTGCAGTGGGCCTGTTGTTCTTTGGGCTTTTATGGTCGGTTTTTTTGGATGTTGGGCTCACAGGGTGTGCACCAAACAAATACGAATGGCCAATAGTAATGTTATGCGTTGGACTATGTCCCTCTTTTATATGATGTGATTGGTAATTTTAAAAGTTATATCATTTTTAAAATGGTAAAAAGAAGACACAAGTCGTAAGTAGTAACGGAGTATAAAGTTCTTATTACCTACATCCATGTTATAATTGTTATCTTTTATTTTTTGAAGTGTTAACGTTCATACAAGCTATAAAACCAGATAGAAATTAGCTACAAATTAGTTTGTAACATATTCCTACAAACCAGTCTTATAAGGTAATATGTATTTTTAAAGTATGTGAAAAGCAAATGCTTTCTTATTAATGCTGTTAAAAAAATATGTAATTTTTACGTGCTAAAAGAAGCATGTCACTTTATTAGACTGATTTGTAAGAATTAATTACAAATCAGTTTGTAGTTAATTTATGTTCGAGTCACGAGAATTCCATATGTAAGAGAGAATATTACTTTGTACAACAAGTCCATCAACAAGAGAGATGGTTTTGCACAACAATTCCATATTCAAGAAGAGTGAGTTTTGCTCTTAAAGGAATCTTATCAAGACTATGATGTTTCCATAATTGTCTTAGTAGTTTAAGATTTGCATTGTTGAGACAATTTTTGGTATGGTGACATAAGCTTTTGTAAAATTCTGTATTCTCTCTTGCAAAACAATAAACATCAAAGAAGCTCACCGGGAGTTCCAGTCGGACCCACTCCAATACCTAAGTCAGTCTTTTGGGGAGAATTCAGATCAAGTCTAAATAATCAAAAAAATCATATGAAGAATACTTTGTAGTTTTCACCTATTTATAGATGGGATTTCAAACGTTCACTTCCGATAAGGTGGGAACTGGTTCCCTAGCTCCAAAATTTCTTTCTGGCCTACGTGGAATTCATACAGTCCAAGTATCCCTAAATTTGATGCTTTCGAGATACTCTTAGCTTCTTATGAAATTGTTTCTTGATGAGCCTTAACCTTAACCTTAACCTTCTTGTAGTTGGTTTTTTAGGATTAATATAAATAAATGGGCTTGTATGAATTAAAAAAAGCTCATTTACTAACTATTGAGAATATTTCTCAATATGTATTAATCTATTTTATCCTTTACGTTATCCTCTAGTTGATAATTTTTTTTTTTTACATGTCCACACAAGAGTGGAATTCAAACTAATGACCTCCGCTTCATGAGACGTGGCCAATTGAGCTATCATTTGGGAACCTCTAGTCAATAATTAATTCTCTCTTATATATCCATATTCCACTTTAATAAGTAGCCGATATATCTATAAAAAAAAATTGAAAAAAAAAAGAAAAAAGAAGAAGAAAAAAAAAGAAGAACAAGAAAAGAATAAGCGGCCGATATAATAAATCAATGAGATGCTCTGTTTTCTTATTGGAGTGATGTTTCCCTATTGCATGCAGTCCTCAAGGCTTGCCACAACTGTTTCTTACATAGAATAGGTGGCGTTTTGCGCTCTTGCCACCGCAGCATAGGTGGGCCTTGTTTGTTTGCGGTTGTGTCCACCTCTCCCTCCGCCACTTCGACACCAGCAGGTACCGGCCACCAAAATTTGTTTATATGTATGGCTGCTACAACACAGCAAGCCACAAGGAAGAAGAGAGAAAAAAAAGAAAACCTTGCAAGAAAATAGTTGAAGGGGGAAGAGAGAGAGATGGCTCATGCTGGTTTGATGGAGAGAGAAGCATTGGCAACAGAGGCTCGTTATGCACCAGTGACTGCTGAGAGAAGGGTCCGGGACGACTTGGAAGTCTCACTTCCAAAGCCATGTAATTAAGCTTTGTGACTTCCTTTCTTACTGCATGTCTTTTTTAGTCTTCCTCCACACCAAAATGAACTCTAATTAATCATATCATCATATTTATCTTCTTTCTGGGTAGAGCTATCTTTGAAAGATCAAAGAGCTAATGTTTTACATTTCAAATGGTACGTACATTATGGTATGTATGGAGAACAGATCTGGCCAGAGCATTGGTTGCTCCTGATACGTACTATCCAACTGGAACACCTGGCCATAGACACTATAACATGAGTGTTCTTCAGCAGCATGCAGCTTTTTTTGACTTTGACGACAATGGGATCGTTTATCCCTGGGAGACTTATACTGGTAAATCTCATCTAGCAGCTTGGTTCAAGAGATTAATTACCTTTGTAATTTCTATCTTATACATTACATATAGAGATTCCAGCAATTTTTTTGTTCGAATTGCTAATCTACACGAGCAGCTCTCGGGCAGAGCAATTCAGTGTTGTGTTTTTTGATTTTTCTTTGTGTTTACAAGGACTACGTGCAATTGGGTTTAATATGATTGCCTCTCTTATTATGGCCATTATTATCAATGGAGCGCTCAGTTATGCTACCCTGCCGGTAAGTCATATCCTCTTGCTGCTGGAATTTACTTTTTTTCAATTTGGGGGTCCTAAAAGGCCCTATGCTTGGAAAGAAAATCGGACGTCGACCACCTTTCCAGAGGAACTTTGATTGAAGTCATGTTGCTATATACAATTGCAGGGGTGGTTCCCTTCTCCTTTCTTTCCTATACACATTTACAACATACACAGAGCCAAGCACGGAAGCGACTCAGGAACTTACGACACAGAAGGAAGGTAAGAGCATATCGATCGTCAACTTCGTCTCTTGGGATCGATCTCTACAAGGAAATCATTGAACTCCACGGTTGTTGTTCCACGGAATATTTGCAGGTATGTGCCGGTGAATCTGGAAAACATGTTCAGTAAATATGCTCGCACGGTGCCGGACAAGTTGACGCTTGGAGAGCTCTGGGACATGACACAGGCGAATCGAGATGCATTTGACATCTTTGGATGGTCGTCAATCGTTTTGCCACCTTCTATATATAGAACTTTATGCTCGAGCGCTCGCTCGCTCTTGTGGGGATACTCACCCTAACAAACAGGTATATATGGTTGTGGATTGCAGGGTTGCATCAAAGATGGAGTGGGGGATTCTGTATTTCCTCGCCAGGGACGAGGAAGGCATGCTGTCTAAAGAAGCCGTGAGGCGCTGTTTCGATGGGAGTTTGTTCGAGTACTGTGCCAAGATGAATGAGGACGGTGAGGCAAAGATGAGCTGAAGAAGCCACGTAACTGTCATGGATTGGAAGTTGTATGGATCAGAACATGCTGTATCTTGTTTTATGTACTAGTTTTGAGAGATGGTTCTCTCTTTGAACGTAAGTGTGACAGCCCCCGTCCCCAGGCTAAAATGTAGAACCATTGAATAGTGCATGCTGCAAATATGAGCTTAATATATTGTCAATTGTAGTTCATATAAGATGCTCCCCCCTTGAAGAGCTTGAGCAAGAGCCTTACCCCATGCACCTCGTCAATTTTGCCCAATCGACGTCAAGTCCAACTTCGGCTCTATAACCAATTAAAAAGCTTAAAAAGCCCACAGGCCATAGACTCTGACCAAAAAAATACATAAAATGAAACTCTCAACGCTACTACCTCGTTTTACCAATCGCAGTTCCGCTGCTTCTGGTAAAGAGAGCGAAAATGCATACAGAGAGACCATCAATAACCTCCGGGAGATATTACCGCACCATTTTCAGAGACGACGTAATACATTTTACTTAAAAAGGTAGGAATAAGTCAAAATCGCTTTATCTTGCATGCGCAAACTTTCAGAAGGTATAAAACTTCTTTTTGGATTCAAGAAGTTTCAGGCATTGCCATGCGACGATGAGAGGAGAGCAACTAGAATTGTCAAACGGCAAAAGTAAAGAAAGAACAAGGTTACAATGCGGGAGCATCTTCCTGACACAATTTTTCATTGAAGCTCCGTTTGTTTTAAATTAAAAAATTTTGTGTAAAATATTTTTGACAAAATTACTTTTTTTTTAAAAAAATATTTAAAAATATTTTTCGACGTTTGACTCGCACAAAAAAATTATGAAATGTAAAAATTAGAATTTGGCCAATGCCGTCGGAATCCGACAACATTTGATCGCCGTTATCGGATTCTAGCAAGTACGTTTGACCGGATCCAACCAAAATGACCAAATTCCAATCAGCTTCTAACTATTGTCAAAATTTGTGTATGGTAGTCAGATGTCACCAAATTCTGGCGACAGCAGAATTCCAGCAACCGAATGTTGCCAAACTCCAATGCCAACTAGATTCCGACATTCGATTATTGCTGAATTCCGATGATTAAATATTAAACGACCATAAAAGATCAAAGAGTTTAATTTTAAAAAATAATTTACAAATTCTACGTTTTCTAAAAATTAAAGAAACTTTTACACTCCAACTGAAAATAATTTTCGTTAACCATTATTATCGTCACCGTAAAATGCCAAAATCAATTTTTAGAAATCATTTTACGCCGAGCATGATAGGACAAAGTTCTAAAATACACCCAAAACGTTTACCCACATAATAATAACTGCTCAACACGTTGGCTCATTAGCCCACTACAACTGATCAATAAATCCAACACATCTTCGTGATTTTTACACCCCAAAGTTGACACCACACCCTCGAGAGTGGCTCCCACTGTTTTACATGCCCTACATGTAATAGAAATCCCACTTTTTGCAATCTACATCCTCCGTGGTACAATTAACTTAACATCGAAACTATGATCTTTGTTAAGAAACGCTATGACTGCAAATTTTGACGCAAAATATAGCAATAAGTAAATGAAGAATCCACTCCACAATCACTAACATTCAATTCAGAAAAGAAACTAGAATAATATGATACCATAATCCAAACACTAAACTCCATGCGGTTTATGTCCAACACACAGCAAATCCAGTAAAATTTTGCAACCTCTACCACTATCAAAACATAAATATCATTGGTTCAAAAAGAAGGAACAAAGAAGCGACTTTGAACCCTTAAACGATGGCATTTGCTGCGCTTGCAATCCTCGGCCATAGATCCGCGCACTCCTTCCCAATAGGACCAGTAATAGCAGACCCTAATACGTACAACAGAAATCAAGTTACTAAAAAAAATTGAAGTCAAAGCATAGATTGCGAGAGATAATTAAACAACTTAAAATACGATCCCCCGACCATTCCCAACCGAAAAACACACCATCTCTACACATCCATGCAATAGAATAATTGACCAATTAATTAAGGTGGTGTAGAATGCCCCAGTTAGTGATTCAGATATTAGCCATACCTTTCATTTCTCCCTTTGGATTCACTATTACACCAGCATTATCTGCCAAAAAGATGAAGAAAATCATTATCAGAATAAGTTACCGTGTCTTATTTAAACTATTTTCCAATAAAGTCAGAAACCAGCAACTATCTAATAAATAATAGATATAGGATAATCCACTTCCACATAATAAACGATAGGGCACAACCATATGTAGAACCCAAATTCAAGACTAGATACATTGATGTGCGGCTTAACACAATAATAAGCACTGAACAAGTAATCAACACATAATATTGTTGCTAAGACAACTAAATGTAGAGCCCAAATGGAGCAGATGCGAGCATTAAAAGCATACATCTGCAACGATGAACACAATCAATTTTCCAGACTCGTAACTGTATCCACCATGGTAAATTACGGAAGATACCTGACTGATGTCTGGCAATATCACAAACCTTTTCAAGTGATTACCAAAACAAGGAACATGATGGGTTTTATAGGAAAGAAAATGACAAACTGCTGCTAGGCTTTGCACATTATATTAGATCTAAATAATAATCAGCACATCCAATGAACAGTATTACTTATTAATAGAGGATGATGTTGAGCCAAAATGGAGCACATATGACCTTGAAAAGCAACAGCACATCTGCAACGATTGACACAGTCAATTTTCCAGACTCGTAACCGTATCATCCTAGATATTAGGGAGGATACCTGACTTATGTCTGGTTATATCACACATAAATTGAGATTTACAATAAAACCACAAGAAGATCAAGGTTCCAAAATTGAACAATGGAAAACAAATTTTCCATAGACCATCAACTCAGGTTCCTTTAAAGGAAGGCAGCACCTCATTACTGATATCCTTGTACTACTAAGAGGTAGTAAGAAAGACAAAGATAATCCTAAATGCAATAACGTGGAAACAGCAAGACAAGTATCCCAACCATAACAAGAATGATAAAAACAATTTACCATCCGGAACTTGGGTAAGGTTGGTAACTTCAATATAGCTGGGTATGGGAGATGTAGAGAAACCCTAAAAACAGAATATCCTCTACACTACATCACCAGCGCCTCAACCGGACACTTCCCAAAACAAGTTTAAAAAGAAAAGAAAATAATAAACCGGTAGCATATCAAATCAGAAAAGCAAAGATTCTATATTATAGATAGGGATGGGCAAATCCAATTGCCGCCTACCGACTTTCGCCGGTCAGTAGTCGGAATGAAAAAACTGTTTTAACATTGGTTTGGTTTGGTAGAAAGTAGAATGTTTTATTTCGTAGTTTAACCAAACCGAACCAACTTCGACCAAACGACTTAAACCGGTTTGGCACTCAATTTTTTGAATCACTTGTTTATCCCAAAAACATGTCCAATAAACACTTGTTCAGCCCAAAAAACAACTATTTGTGCCCAAAAACAACCAATAATGCCCACCCCCCCCCCAAAAAAAGGCTTGGCCCAATATAAAAAATCCCACAACTAACCAACCAACATTTAACCAACTTCACTGAGTTGACCAACTTAACCAACCAACATTGAACCGACTCCAACGAATTGACGGACTTAACAAACTTTTTCCGTTCGGTAGGCAAAAATACCTGTACCATCACCAATTTAACCGATATGCATCCCTAATTATAATTATCCTGCTCGATCCAATATTCAACCACATAGAAATCTGTAACCGGTCTCAGGAATCACCATATCATAGTTCGTACCAAAGCCCACTAATTAGAGAGATATGTACACATTATGATGCTGCTTAACCAGCATCCATATCTTTTTCTGGGGACAAGCATGTGATAATTGTACAGATATGTATAATTAATGCAACAAAAAGGCTAGGAAGAAGCAGTATTTACATAGAAGCCCAACTTCGACGCAGAAATTATAATGGCATGCCACATCACAGATCCAGAACTAAACTCATAACACAATTCAATGCCAAAGCACAACTTCCTCCTAATATATTGTAAAAATGCTCCATCATATGCTGTTTGGGACAGATCTTACAAAATTATCATCCAAATTACCCCCACAAACATTGGATCTGTTCACTTCAATCTTGGACATTACAGATCGGTCTTAGGGTCTTCCAACTATGTTGTGATTTTGAAGCACTAACAAAATGATGCAGCAGTAAAGTAAGCAACACAAACCAGCTATCATGGAAAAATTCTCAACAAAATTACAAGATATAGGTGTAATTGAGAAAGAGACGAAAAGGAATACGAAATTATAAATGGAAACAAGAATAAATCAATTCCAATCACAGGAAAGCACTACAACCCATGCAGCCAAATCAGCCAAACAGCTTGATCATAAAATCACAGCTAACAGTATAAATAGCAACATAATTAACAAAAGCATTCCATCACATAAACATCACAACAACAATGTAATCAGAAAACAACAGTTACCCTCAAAGTACATGAAGACCCCATCCTTTCGGCGCCATGGCTTACGCTGCCTCACAATGACTGCAGGAAGGACCTTCTTCCTGAGATCAGGCTTCCCTTTCTTAACAGTGGCCATCACCATGTCCCCAACACATGCAGATGGCAACCGGTTGAGGCGACCCTTGATTCCCTTCACAGAGATAATGTACAGGTTCTTAGCCCCTGTGTTATCGGCACAGTTCACTGTCGCTGCCACAGGCAGACCCAGTGACATCCTGAACTTGTTACCAGCTGATCCTCCACGTCCTAAAACCAGAAAAGCACCAGCAAATCCTTGTTATCCACTTTCATTTCAATTCACAATGAATAAAATCCAACCTATACATGGTTTTCCGTTTCATTTGTGACCCATGAACTGGAAAATCCCAGATTCGAAGTGAAATTCCTTTCCTTCTACGTTTTCTCAGCAACCAAACAGACCCCTAACTCCATGTGAATCTAAGGATCCACTATAGTATCCCAACAAGGTTAAAAATCTCAAGAAAAATCTGTTTAGATACTACGAAATCAGAGGAAATAAAATAAAAATAAAAATTCATAGGATTCCTTCGGCAAACAAACGGATCTGTTCACATACAGTAAGAGCATTAAAAATATAATCTTTCAATTACACCTTGTTTCGTAGCCAAGAAACCAGAGGAAAAGAAAAAGAAAAATCAATATCCTCGAATACTAAGCAAACTAGTACACAACAAACACAAAGCTCAACAAACTCGTTCAACAACTTCTATTTCTATAGTCTGATTGTAGTTATCCATCAAAAAAAAAATAACAGCAGAAAGAGAAATTAAAACTCTCTCATTTCCATTCAGTTTTCTAGGAAACCAAACAGAAAATTCAATTGATTACAGTAAGAAAACGAAAGGAGACAACGCAGCTGAGGAACTCACCTCGCTTCGACATTTTCGCCGGCTGAATGGAGACCGAGAATGCGATCAGGGTTTTGGGGGGCTATTTATATAGGTGGATGTCTAGGGTTTTCGTAAGGTCACTGGTGCTTAAATTCCAATACGCCCCATGATCTTTTGTATTAATTACCATAATAGTACTACGTCTTAAAATTTCCGGGCAGCCCACTAATGCTGACTTTGGGCTCGTCATTTTTGTAGGTTTGGGTTGTCATGGATTCCAATAAGAGGATTTTAATACGCCCTTATTTTGTCATTTACACCCAGAGTAACTATCAAAAAAAAAAAAAAAAAAAAAAACTATCAAAATATTTGGAAAACATATCAAATTTGTGATTGTCGGCTTCAAATAGTTTATCGGGGTTTAAAAAGTAAGTCCGTAGATTCAACTTTCCTCCAAAATTTTGAAAGAGATTGTTGTTGGGGTGTCACATTAGCACCAATTATATTATGACTCATGTAACCTACAATAAAAAAAATAAAAAACTACAAAATTTATATGTGTATATATATATATATATAAAAGACAAAAAAAATGGAGGCTGCTAGTGGGCCACCACCTCCAAATCACGAACCACCCCTAAATGCCCGAGATTGGTTTTAGTTACCTCCATTTAGTCAAATGATGATGGTTCACCGCTTACAATGACCATAAAATTGACTCACCCACCGACCCACTCCTTTTATATATATATATATGTTAATTTATTGTAAGTGACACATGTCACAATATGATTAGTGTTAACGTAGCTTTCCCTAACGATTTCTATCGAAATGTTGGACAATAGTTGAGCCCAAATACCTGTTTGTGTTTTTTGCTTACTAGAGAGAGTTTTCAATTACGTCTTAAACCCCTTAAAACTATTTGCAAATCAGTAACCCATTGAGACTAATTTTACATTTTCCCCAAATATTTATGATTAGTTATATAGCTTTAAGTTGTAAAAAGATGAGGTTGGTTCCATTTGGTCAAAAAACATGTACATTTCTCTCTTAGCAGCTTCTTTATGAAACTGATCAGTAGAATGACTTTTTATAGGTGATTGTGATCAACGATCGACCAATTCCCAGGGCCAGTTTTGGACACGACAACCAATGATGTTGTGAACATTAACGTTCATAACAACTTGAAGGATCCATTTTCTTATGACATGGTTGTTGTTATATATATATATAGTGAAATCAAAACCCTAGTCTATGAAATGATTCTGATCCTTTTGTTCTGATTTTGGTGAAGATTTACGTTTGGGACGTAGGAATGGAGTGCAACTAAGGAGGAATTCATGGCAGGATGGAGTGCAGGAGATGATCTGCCTGATATTGCCAGGGCAAAGGTGGACATATAGTTTTCAGTTTAAGGATCAGATTTGAGGCTTTTTTCTATTTCCCTTCACTTCTTTTTCAGAAGGCTACTGCTGGTGGATATGGTTCCATTCGGGTGAACAATGGCCCCTCTACCTTTCCCTCAACCTTACAAATACTTGGATGGTAATTTGTGTTGTTAATAATAATGTTTAAAGTGGTATTTGAAATTTGAGAAAGTTTTAACTTTTTTTAAAAATGTGTGAAAGTGAAATCATTGTCAATTTGTAAGTGAGTTTTGTCTTTTTGAATCATGATATTCGTGAATGATGACTTGAAAGTATAATTTATTCTGTTTAATTATTATTATTATTATTTTGTCAAAAATGCCTTGGCTCTTGTCCAAAATAATTTCTGACTCCGTCCCTTCTTGGCACGAACATAAAAAAAAAAAACGAGACCGCCAATAAAGGCAGTAAAATAAAGTGCATACAAGGATTCCTCGGTTCTTCATATTTTTTTTTTTCATTTTTTTTTCTTTTGAAGAGAGCTAAGGATTCAACTTCAACCACTGGAAAACAGGCATCGAGCAAGGAATCGATATTTTTTCATTTCTTGAATAGGTAAGAAATTTATTGAAAAACTAACAAAAGCAAAAGAAACTAACAAGAAGGAGCCTAAAAGACACAAGGGAAGCCAACATAAGCATAGCCTAAAGAAGGCAAAAAGCTAGAAAAACTAAAAAATTACTTCAGAAAAGTCCCAAGACTAGGTCTCAATATATTCTAACATACATACATATTAAGCTAGCAGTTCATGATAAATTTGCCTAAAAGGAAGGGAACTGTCATGGTTCACGTTGAAAAGAAGTGAAGCAAATTCATCTCAATAGCCTGCCTGATAAACTGGCAAATGCCCTATTACCATGGAATTATGGTATCATCTTCAATATGATTTGTAAATTGTAATGCATCACTTAAATGAAACTCACATCTTTAATAAAATTTTATGGTCATCTCTCATATAGCAGCTCAAGCACAAAGACCAATCAATCAGAGTGAAAAGCCAGGGGTAATTTTAATGATGTCAAATATTCTGCTTTAACTGCACTAAAAGTCAGACTGATTTTATATTTACAAAATAGGTAGCTTCTTTCTGATCCCCTTTGCTTAGAACTAGAATTAGAAATGTGGAACATCTGTGATCCAATTAAACAAGTTTGTATTTAGTATTAGAATGATTTATAAACACGATGACGACATCAAGCTCATACCACCTCTTTCAATGATTTAGGCCTCGACAGAATTGGCTTCCACATAGGCATTTGAAAGCCTTCATAGGACGATCACGATCATCAAAGTCAATGCCATAGTCCTGTGAAATATAGCATGCACATTAGGTAAGTTAAACCATAATGCCAAACAATTCCAATATGAAACATGCTCCTATAAAACTTGAGCCCCCTTACCCAGGTCAGTTCTTCCATGGCTTCTACCTTCATTCTTGTGAAAAAAGCGAGCTGCATGATTTCAAAAACTCAATTAAGTGATATCACACATTCATCTATATATGCGTATAGAGATCAAGATATCAATAAATGCTCATGCACCATACATGATAGTAGTGACGATCTGGAGTCTCCACTTCAACTGGGATCGCAACTAAGGCAGCATCATGGCATCTAACCAATTAAAAAAAAGATTCACCTGATTAGCAGTTGTTGAATGCATATCGTAAACATCAAGAACCATAAAATGCTTGGGACTTCAACAATGTTGATGATCTAACGATACAATCCTGTACATTAAGGGAAGCTAGAATCTTGATGCTTGATGCTTGAAACAAACAGAAAAATTGGAAGTGTTTAGAGTGAAAGACTAATCAACGGTCATCAAGCAAAATCGTTTCACATGCCACATGCCCAGAATACAGGAATACTACTCATTGATGGAGAAAAGGAGAAGTCTAGAGATGCTAACGAAATTAACAGACAAACAAAAAAAAATTGTTCTTTATATTTCCCCAATTAAGGTGAATAAACTCTTGAATGACGTTAAGTTCAAATATCAAGCTGCCAAGTGTAAATGTGTGGCTTTGAGTCTTGAGAGTGACCACTTCATTCAATGATGTTGAAGGGCAAACCATATCCAAGCCACCCCTCCTAGGACTCACAGAGAGCAGTGCCAAATCAAGGCAAACTCTGACTAGTAGATATGACCTCAAAATAATAGGAATCAAAGTCGACTAGTGAGACGATGGGGGGATAAGCTTCATCATCGAAAGACAAACAAACTGGATCACCAGCTATCAGACAGTACTGAGTAATGAACATTATATTCTCGAAAGTAGGTTATATTTTCCCTTTAAGTTGTTTCAGTAACGCTGCTAGATGAGCTGGATACGATCAAAAGGGAGAATAAATAGGGATTTGAAAAGAAGAACTAACACTCAAATCCTAAATCAAAGAAAGAAAACTTCAAGATTACTAGATTTTGTATATATGTACCCCATACAACATAACATTGTCTTATCTTTTGTCTAGCAAGAAAGGGCAACTCATTTTTCTTCCTACGATTGCTAGAAAAATATTTTTAAAGTACAAATATATATATATATATATATATATATATATATATATATAAAATCTTTTTTCTCTAATGGTAGAGTGCATATTGTGAGAAAAAGTAGAAGATACAAAAGCAAGTACAGAAAAATGCCAAACAGATTATTTATCTCGATATGCATATACAGATTAGAATGTCATAACTCTTTGCTAATTTCCAGTCCTAGCCTGTAGCATCATTTTAGAGATTACTGTTACCAGAAAGCACATTGTTTTCATCCTTAAAAGTGTTGTTAGATTCTACAAAGTATCAACAGGAAGATTCCAGAAATAAATGAAAATTACAAGAGTATGAGATATCTAGTTGTAGGACTCTTGCTCAACAAATTCTGTATCATTTTACTTGCAAAGATACAACATTTAGAATAAGCATAATCAAGATCCTGAACTTAATAACCCACTTGCTACTTAACGTAAGATAAGGCCAAGTTTTGGCAATCATCTGAAATTTGCAAAAGCTTATCTTTCATCTCTCTAGAAGTAAAAAGCTGATCATGTAAATTGATTAATCTTAGCTGGGAATTTTAGAACATTCTATTAATTTGGGAATAACGTTGCTAAACTAGACATAGACAAGAAGACTTGGTTAATAATATACTCCAGTTTCATTTACTAATAGATATAATCCATTTTATCAATAAAGGGGAAAGAATAAACTCCTAAGAATGAAGATAAACATAAAAAAAAAAAAAAAATAGGCCAAGTGTTTATCAGTGTGCTAAATTTCTAACTATTTCAGTGGAAAATACAAATCAATTTTATAATGTAACAGAAAGTCAAGACCCCAAGAGCGCGTGTGGGTGAGTGAGAGTTAAAGTAAGGTAGAGAGAGCAAGAGGAGTATCTAATATGCATAATTTGTGTTACAATCACAAGTGTCCCACATGGTTTAAGTATAATCTTAACCACATAAGCTATTGTGCACCCCAACCTTGTAAGCCGGTATTTAAGGGTGAGTTTTACCAAATGTTTATATTATTTAGTATCAAAGCTAAGCACCACGTCATAGGTTCGAATCATAGAGGGGGCGACCTATAAGATAGAGTGGGCCGCCGTGGACGTCGGCTGCAGAGCGTGGTGGTATATTACGATCCTAAGTGTCCCACGTGGCTTAAGTATAATGTCAACCATGTGTATATAAACTCTTGGGTACCCTGCCCTTACAAGACAGTTTTCAATGATAGTTCTACCCAAAGTTTGTATCAATTTGCCAAAGAAATCTGCCATTTTCATGTATACCCTTCTAATAACAACTTCAAGAAACTTCACAGCTCTATAAGCTCCTGGAACAAATGATAAAATTTACCTAAATGTGTTATTTAAATAAAATGTGTTTAAAATAACCAAATAGAAAGCAAAGTTATCTTTAACCTTTAAGCCGGATCTGAATTAGATAAAGGAAACTCATCGAAGAAACAAACACCTAAATGCAAGAACTTGTCATAACAAAGGTATGACCTTGCTAACAAAAATGGTAACGAGAAAGCATTGACTAAAACTATAATAACAATAGCAAATGGGCTTAAATGCACACAAATGACATGCGCAACACAAATTACATGCGTACCTGTGATTGATAAATCTTGCAACATTTCCATATACTGTTGCATCCAAACAAAGGGCTTCTTCATCCTCTAAGTCATGCTCTGAACCCCAATCTGCATCCAGTAGCACTGAGTAGGTATGGTTCTCATTACCAGAGCTCTGCAGGTTTCGCTCATGCAATTCCGAACTGGTAATTATTTCTCCAACATATTCACAAACAAAAGCACCTCTAGGCAATTCCTCAAGTGCTCGAAGACCCCACCCTTTCCCTTCAGGCGTAAAAAACACCTGAAACATAAGTCACTAATGAGTAGCCTCTAACAATTAAATAATCTCCTTGTGATTACTCCTAAAATTTATTTAATTTCTTAACTTTGTATGAGGCATACCTGCACATTTGCTGAAATGCCATGCTGAACAACCCGGTTTCCACACTTCTTACTGCATCTGCATTTAGACCAGCACTCCTTTATAAATCTTCTCTGTAAATGGCCCTTGCATTTGTCAGATTTCTTGTTCTTAGACCTTTCTAGCGGACAATTCTGACAATAAAAAAATGTGTCCCAATTCATAGAGATACACTCTTCCAGAAACTTCTCCTTCACCAGTCCCCCGGGCATGTAAGCAAATTCACCCCCGGTTTCATGAGCACATGCACAAGGTATAGGTGATGATAGACAATCCCCAGAACAATTTGAACAACAATCTTCATCCGATATATGAGAAAGTGAAACATTCACATAAGCTTTATCATGAACTAAATTATGTGAAATATATTTGAAGGTTGGCAGGTCTTCAGCACTCCTGCCATTTAACAGTGAAATCTTTACCTTCTCTTCTCCTCCAGTTATGTCATCAATATAGTCACTGTACTTCACAATGGGGAATGGGCAATGGCGTTTCCGAACAGCCTCCACATTGCATGTGTTAGAAGAGTGTGGATCTTTAAGTGCCTTTAACATCCGTTTACTTTCACCACAAATGTTCTCAATATACTTAGTATTAAAACCAGCAATGCAATTAACACCATCCAAATCACTAAGAGCTATAGGTTTAGGAATTTGAGGTATTACCTCAAAAAAATTCTGAAATCTGACTAATCCACTTGAAAGGCTTGAAGGAATGCAATAATTTCCTCCATAACAATCTTTGTCATCATGAATCTCTTGTGCATCAGATATCTTTACTAATACACTTGACACAATGGGGAATGGGCAATGGCATTTGCGAACAGCCTCCACATTGCATGAGTTAGAAGAGTGTGGATCTTTAAGTACCTTTAACCTCCATCCACTTTCACCACAAATGTTCTCAATAAACTGAATATTAAAACCAGTAATGCAATGAAGACCACCCAAACCACTAAGAGCTATAGGTTTGGGAATTCGAGGTATTAACTCAATAAGATTCTGAAATCTGACTAATCCACTTGACAGGCTTGAAGGAATGCAATAATTGCCTCCATAACAATCTTTATCATCATGAATCTCTTGTGCATCAGATATCTTTCGTGCTAGTAAATTGGTGGACCTTAGATGTTCATCGACAGTAGAGTCAGTGCCCAACGCCCAGAAGCATTCACAAAATTCTGTCATCAGCTTCGACAAAGAGAAGTTGGATTCCGTAATTCTATATAATTTATGAATTTTTTCTTCAACTATTTTTAGAAATGCATCCGAACTTGGAACATGAAAATCAGACTGCCCAGAAGAGTTACATATCAGGGAAATTTTCACCCCTCCCTCGGGAGATGAAGCAATATCAAACTGTGATACTTCTGAAACATAGTCACCTTTGTCCTCCTCATTCAAAGATTCAGGTTCCAGGAACTTCAAGCCATCTTCTTCAACGTCAGTACTTTTTTCATTTGAAGAACCACTTACACATGGAAGAGCTACAAGAAAACAAGACATGCAATCAGAAATGCATTACAAGCAATTTAATATTCAATAAAACTTACTGCAAATGGAAGGACATTAGACCTATTTCGTAGGATCATGTCGTTTATTAAACTATCCTTCAATTAACAATCACCTAGATAAATACAAAACAATATCACACTGTGATAATTAGAATCATTAACATTTATCCACCGTGTCTAAAGATTCATATTCCAGGAACTCAAGCCATCTGCTTTGGCATTTGAACCATTTCCATTTGAAGCATCATCTACACCAAAAAAGCTGAGATGAGCTAAAAAATACAAATATAGGTAGTCAGAAATGCATCAATGAGGAGTTTAACATTCATCACAGCTAATACAAATTAAACTGGAAGACAGCCCCACTTAGTAGGAGCTTAATGTTAATTTTGAGCCTCACAATATCAAACAAGAACCTATATCTATATCCATATATGAAAACACACACATATATTGGCCCCATGGAAAAGAATTGGAACACAAATGAAGATCAGTTACCACGTCTTCTAAATACAGAATTGCAATTGCCATCAAACAAAAAGCACATTAAAGTCAATCTAGCTTTCAAGTTCTTCCAGACTTCCTGATTTCCACTAGAAGTGATAGACATAATTGGGCCTCACGATACACTGAAGAAAAACAAATAAAATCCTCTTGCCTTAAGTGAGATTTCCTTTAGAAGCAATAGACATAATTTGGCCTTATGAGACACTAAAGAAAAATAAATAAAATCCTTTTGCCTTAAGTGCCAAGGTCTGTTTTTGACCTAATTATCGTTTCCATCAAAAGGTGCAACTTGGCCAAGAACACTCAAACTGAACTTTATCAGGCAAATTTTCAGCAGTCAGCTGTTACTTAGTATAGGGTTTCAAACGAAATGGTATCAGCATGCTGGTCGTTAAATTTGCCCCTGGTTCTTAAACAAAAAACAATCACGGAGATGGTGGTGAGTGGTGAGAAACAGAGAGATAGAGTCAATCTTGAGCTAGCCAGCTGTCTACAGCGTCTAAAAAATTAGCAACAAAGCTTGGATATTCTATTGATATCTTTTAACAAGCCTGAAATTTATTTTTGAAATTGTTATTGAACTAACTAGAGACTGGTGTACCTGGAAGGATCACAGCAAGAGGAACCTCATTGTGTAGCTGGTCATCAGTGAATGGCTCATCTCTAGGCAGATCTAAAGAGTTGTTATGATACATTTCAAGCACATTTTCTACTGGAGTATGGTCCATATAGGGCTCAATACCAGTTCCTCTCTCAGAAATTAAAGCAACTTGAGGAGTTACTGATGTCTTTTCTTTCTCTTGAAATGATAAAGAACTGGACTTAGCCCTTTTGTGGCAATGATATGGTCGAGATGACTCTTTTTCTTCCATTACTGGACTTGTTCTAGGTGAATAAGGTTCCGGGCATCTCTTTCTCAGGCGTCTCAGCGGTGAAACAGGATTTATGTTGCTTTGCTCATTACCAACATTTAGTTGAGTTGACTCAACTATTTCTACTTTGTCACAAGTTTGAGACTGCTCATCTTCAGGACATTTCTGTTGTTTCCTTCTTCTGCACAACCAGTTCATTAGAGGTTCCGAGTCTTCAGGCACAGAACAAATTTGAGAGTTTGAAGAAAGTTCAGTTTTATCCAGATAAGCCTCTATAGATGGAGTAGTCACCATCAGTGAATTGGAGATATCCACAGAAGAAATGTCCACGGGGACCAGAGCCAGTCCTTCCTGGTGTCTTGGGCGTAATCTCTTCACTAGAGGTTCCGATTCTTCAGGCTCTGAACAAGTTTGAGAGTCTGAAGATGATTTGGTTTCATCATGCATTGCCCTTCTTACCCGTGCTTTCTTCGGCTGTGATCTGGAGTTAGCTACACGAGCAGAAGTGTGTTCTTTCTGGTATCTTGAGCGCAATCTCTTTTTTGGAAGTTCAACAACTTCAGGTTCATCATGCAGCTCAGCTTCTCCCTGCTTAGAGTTTACGCCCTGGTGAATGTATCAATAAGCAAATAAGTTATGAAGAGATATGAATCAGTACTAACACATTGATATGTCCATGGAATGGTGAAATGGCAATTATATATATAGTTCACATAGATCTCTTCTTCTGAATAGTTGACAAGATCACTAAGATAACATGAAACTTGCGACAAATATATTTTGATATAAACACATGCTGGTGTAAAGAACAAATATGCATGCCAAGGCAAAAAATGCACCTTTGCTTTCAGGTTCGAGTGTTCTTCTTTCTTCTTAAATTCCACTATCTGCTCAATAGGCATCAATAAGCACACAAAATAGGAAAGAGGCTTAGGGTACACACAACAATTATCCCATACAAAAGGATGTGCAAAGGATATTTTAGATTCTTTTCTTCATACTTTGTTTCTTTGGTCGGTGGCCTTTGTGTCCCCTTTGCCGCTTAGTTTTAGCGATTTTCTTGTTCATTTTTCGCTCTCTAGTTAGGTGCTTTCTCTTGTATATTTTCGGTGTATTTAGGGCGTCTTACGCTTTTAACAAGACAAGTTTATTACTTATAAAAAAAATTATTTAAAAAAAAAAAAACTAAACTAAACTAATCAGTCAAACACTACAAATTGAGAAGATTTAATATAAACCAATAAGGTGCACCTTGTCTTCCTCATGCTTCTTCTCCAATAGAACATCAAGCAGAACTTTATAGTCATCTTCTTCAATAAGGGTCCACTTATTATTATACAATTCTAGAAGTTGATTCAGCGCTGGCTTTACTTCATCTTCAGGGATGCCAACACGCTTCATTGCCTTGCAGGCAGCAGCTACCTTTTTTTTTGGCCGCATTACTAACTTCACCCCTTCACTCACAACAAATGAAAAACAGAAATCACCAACGAAGATATACATAACATGAAAACCCACGTATCAACCACATAATGAGAGTGTAAGCAAATGCCTCTAAACCGCATGTCCCAAGAATGTTAAAATCCCAAAGAGACACATCAAACATGAATCATTTACAATGTCAAGGAAAGAACATGAACTCAATTCAAATGCTATGTTAAAAAACAATATAACGCGATTCCACAGAAAGTCCAAAGACTTGTAAACTTTAAAAACCAGATCACCTAGTAATAACACAATGAAAGCAGGTTTTGTTAAAACATCATTAAAATAACAAAAATAGTTATCATTAAATTCAACCCAACTCATAAAAAATTAAAAGCAAATATACTAATGTCTTTTAGAAAGCTTAAACATTCTGTTAGTGTTCACAGCATGACTCACCTCATTCAAGTGGGACCTCCCAACACCCGGTCCCCCATATGCTTCATATACAGTGTAAAGAAATATTAAAAAGAAAATGCACAAATCCCTAACAAAGTAACATGTGTGTGAAGTAAGAACAGAGAGAAAAGTGATCAAAGGCATTTGCTTTTGCACTATGCAGAACAAATCCAGTACAAAAACTACAACAAACAGAGTGGAGATCAAGAAAGGTTCAAACTTTCACACGAAAAACAACTTTTCACCAACTAGCAGTAATAACAGAAGGGCAAACAATGTGACACACCCAATATTACATAAAACCTCTGAAATGCAAAAGAGGTTTCTGGGTCTTACCTTACAAGAACCCTAGGCCAGTTAGGACAAAAAAAACCAAAAGCATAAAACTGATCAGCTTCTTGCATTCATTTTGTTCTCAGCAATTATTTGAACGTGACAAATGACACAGTGATCTCATCACTCTTTCTTTCTCAGGTCCCATTCCCAAATGGACAACTGGAAAATAGCCACGTGTAGCCACTTGTGCATGCCAACTGGCTAAGTCGGCCACGGGTAGGGACAACCTACAAATAACCGTGAAAGATAGTTTTGTAGATTTTTTTTTTTTTTTTTTTTTTTTTGAGAAAGATAGTTTTGTAGATTAGATTTAGGAGTGGTTGTCTGAAAGGCCATTGGACTGCTTCGGGTGCATTTGGATTACAATTTTGTAGATAAAAAAAAGTGAATTTAAATTAAATCATAAATCGTTTTAAAAAAAATTGTGATTTGAAAATGAATAAAATTATTTTTTCAAATCGCAGACAATGAGATGTTTTTTTGAAAATAAATGTCAAACTGCAATTTTGTCAAAAGCATAAATACGTTTTTAAAAATTACTTTTTCAAATTGCATTTTTTCTTATTTTTTTCATTCTTTATAAACTTGATCCAAACAACAGTGTTTGGCACATCCCAAGGAGCAATGATAGGCAGGGGCAAACCAGCCAGCCCTTACCCGGCCCTTTTCATTTAAATGGGATTTATTTAATCAAAAGCAACTTCTGATGTATCATTTCCCCATCCCAAGGTTGTCGGAGAAGATCTCACCATTCCAACCCAATTAATGTATTTAAGAGGAATAAAATGGTGTCCGGTAAAATGCTATTTCGTTTTTCTCTCCGCCCAAACAAACAAAAAAATAAAAGAAACCACGAGTTGCAATCACAGCTTCATCGTGTCCTGGGTTTTATGTTTTTATTTTTTATTTTTTATTTTTTATTTTTTCCTGGGTAAAACCATATGCATCTTAATTAATTAAAGGATAAAATTTACATTTACCTATGAGAATCCAATCTCCTTCCTGACTATTTTAACAGGGAAAGACTTCTCTTTTCTTAACACTTGGATTTTCATTATTTTTTAGCTACCTAATTGCCAGAGGTAGTGTAAAATGTGTGAATCCGAAAATGGTGCACCTGCTCTAAGCCGTTGATGTTCCATTGCAATCCGCTTCACGCTTCACGAAAATAAAATTAAGAAGAAAATGGCTCTTCTCAAGATGCATCATAATGAATGAACTTCCAGTTTTCTTGTGGGACTAGGGGGATAATCTCTGCTGAGAGCTGCTACAGGTACAAAGAGAAGCTTACCAACAAATTTACAAACTGACGTGGAGCTTTATATGAGGCTCCACGTCAGTTTAATGCAAAAATAGTCAAAAACAAAATTAAATACATAGGACAAAAATACCCTTCTCATTCCGGTAATCCAACACACTGGCCAACCAAGACCCCAACCAGCCTGGTGGAAGCCCGACTAGTAGATCCGACCGGCTAGGAAGAAGTAAGGGAACGGCAGCGGCAGGGGTGAGTTTCCGGCCTGATCTGGGTTCGGGAAGGACGGTTGGCCGGATATCTCTCTTTCTCTGTCCCCATCTGGTTGGGGGTTTGGGGTCTGGTCGCCAGATGTCTGAAGGACCGGCCGAGGTGACGAGATCGGCTCTCCATGAAAAACTACACAGTGCGGCGTGAGATCCAGCCGGGTCTTAGATCTGGCCGAGCGTGAGATCCGGCCGGATCTCAGATCTGGTCGAGTGTGAGATCCGGCCGAATTTCTCTAACCCACGCCGGCCGAGCTTGGGTTTTCGGCCGGATCCAGTTAGAGATCCGACCGGCCAGTGAGAGGGGAGAGAGTGTGTGCCGGAGAGAGGGGAGAGAGAGAGAGTGCCAGAGAGATTTTGAACCGGTGAAAGGAATGGTATTTATGTCTTTGTGTAAAATGTCATGTCAGTTTGTAAACCTCTCTTTGTAAAAGTGTAAGTACCTCTAGCATTTTCCATCTCTGCTAGCAAAGAAGTCTAATCAATAACATCAAAAAAGAAAAAGAATAAGAAAATCAATTTCTACCGCTTTTTTATTGATTAATGAGTAATGTTACGGATCATTCTTTTTTTCTTCTTTTTTTCTTTTTATCTTCTCATAATTATTTAGCTTTTAAAATCAAATTTAAAATCGATCACTACTGAATTTTGCTACAACGATAATTTTAAAAGTCACATCAACTTTAAAAAGATAAAAAAAAAAATAGTCCTCAGCAATATTATTTATTAATACAATACACACGACGATTTCGGCTATGTCAACAGCCTAATATTAAATAGGTTGACTTTGACAACAATTTTTTTTTTTTTTTTTTTGTTATAAGTAACTTTGACATGTTTTAGAGGAGAGAGAGAGAGAGAGAGAGAGAGAGAAAGAGAGGGAACAAGAGATTTAAAGTAGTTCAACATTAAAAACTTGAATCCACCATGATATTAATACATGATATTAATACCTTTCTTTCCAACTCCTTTCTCTCTCTCCATTTGGTAATCAATTATATTTTATTAAATTATCGATTATCCCAAAAGCTCATGCTAATAGCAAATAATAATTTAATCATTTAATTAATATTCTTCATCACGTATGAGCTTAGACTCTCCTCAATAAGTAAAACTCAATACGTAAAATATTTAATTGAATTAAAAAATAAACTACAAACACAAAGTTCGAGCTTAAGATCACTAGTTATCTTGAAACGGTAAATTTAATAATTTAATTAATATTCTAATAATATTCAAATATCGAGACTCAACATCTTATGTTGGTATAGCTTCATCCCCTGCATTTATACGTGGAGACATGATGCATTAGGGTGCCTTCAAGAAAGAAAGGGTCCAGACAACAAATCATTTGGCTTGCTGAAAATGTTCAGGTACATCCTCTTACACATGTCAAGAAAGAGTACTTTTCAAATTGTGATTTGAAGCATCATTTGACTTTGATCATGTTAAAGATATGATTATTTGAACTCAACAAAAAAGTTGGAACTGAATAACTGATCCCAGATAAGTAAGGTGCCACCTATTCTGTTGTTTTAGGTTCTAGGTATTACCTACTCTTGGATAGAAGCTAAGCAGAGGGAGTATCAAGTAAAACGGAGATGTATCAATGATAATGACATGTATTAACGTCATATTGAAAGGGTGTTCCCATGAATTAAAAAAGTAGCCAAAATCAATATTAAAACATAGTTATCTAGGAAATATGTAAAAGATTTGCCAGCATAACAACAGAATACATGTTTAGAGAAGTTTCTCTTGGTGGAAACAACTTAAACCACTACTAGGTTTGGTGCATAGACTCAAAAATATTCAGTTGAACACTGATCAGGCTTATTATAGCATCCAAATATGGATTTTCCTAAAGTTACAGAAGTTCTGCATTTTCAAATTATTATTCCTTTTTTGCTGTTTTCAATTCAACCAAAATGAATACCTAACTGATCTATGATATACAAAGCTTCACATAGAAACATCAAGAAACAGTGATATGCTACCTTGTGGAACTTTCAAATGATATCCCCCACTCTGAAAGTAGGGAGTTCTGGGGCTTCCTCTGTTCTTACTTTCTTGGTTCTCCATCAACATGCTTGCAGATAGAGCTGTAAGGGCCAAGAAAAGTAAAAGGAGGTGGTGGGAAGAATACTGAAAGACATGAATAGGGAAAACAAAATTGTTAATTGCCCAGTTACAACATGAAAATTTACTTGCCCAAAACACATTGAAACATGAAAATAAAGCCAGAAAGGACCAAACTATTGTTGCTTTGGATTAATGTCCAAAGTCAATATAATTGACATAAAATTGAATACCAGTTGCACCTAAAAAAATAAATAAATGAAGAAGAAGAAAAAAAAGAATACCGGTTAAAACCTCAAAGGTATGTATTCGAAAATAATCCACAACTAGCACTTCATAAAATCAATTCATCAGCAATAACCTTATGACACAGACAATATTTTATCAAGGAAAGGTTAGCCATGATATAGGAATGTATGCCTATGGAGTTAAAAAAGTTCCTCTATGAGAAATAAAATTTTACTAGAACGTGAGCATATGATTATAGGACACATACCGTGCTTGCATCTAGTTTGTTGATGTGATTCCTCCTTAGTGGTAAGAAAACATTTTCCCTGAAAGTGCATTACATATAATGCATATTTTCACTTTGTTTTGTGCTCCAGTATATTTCATATTTTTCCTTATTCTATGATACATGCATTGTAGGCAATATGGTGCTATACAGATAAACCAGTTGTAATTTCTCAATAACTAATATCTATTTCCATAGAAGGAAACATATACTTGTGTGAATCCAAAGATGCACGCACAGGAATGCTACATGAATGACAATATAGTGACTACAGTAATCATGTCAATAACTGCAAATCTAGCTTGAGAGAGAGGTTGACCAAGATGAGGCAACATAGAGAGAAGCCCGATTCATGCTTCCACCTGACTAGATGTAAATTAGTCTCTTAATATTTATGGCTTTTAGTGAATAATAGCATAGTACTGTTACGTAAAAGGAAAAGTGGTATAACAGATACAAGGCAGCAAAACTTCGTGTGAAAATTTACAACACATCCAATGGGAAGGATACAGCATTACAGTCCAGTCACAAAAGAAGCTCTCTTTCTCTCTCTCCATATGTGGCTACTACATCTAAAAGAAGATCCTTGTATAGATGGGTTTGAATCGACTTGAAGCCATGCATTAATATGAAGCATCACTAGCAATTGCAGATCATGGCAATTGCCATCTAAAAAGTGATCCACAGATTAGGCAGTAACAAACCATGACCCACTAAATCATGTGCTGCCATGGAGCACCATCATCAGTTGTGTTAGATAGCAAAAGAATAATCTGTGGCTAAGTTAACTATTGATGCCATGCTCAAGTGGTAGCAAAAACCTCAAAATCTAGGTATATCATAATTAAGAATAAAATAAGTATAAAACCACATCTCTTTCAGCAATGACTCAATCCGTTGTCTCTCCCCTAAAAAGCAACTCCAAACACAACACTTCGCTGAAAGCACCACGCAGATGCACATAAGTTCTTTAAAAGTCTTTACATAAATGAAGGAGACAAAATCATCTTCAACTTGCATTCTCATGATTTAATTTGCAAAATTATAATCTTAGAATTGCAGCTATGACTTGCGGACATGGACACCAGAGACAAAAAAATGAGGACAGGGACACAAATATCTGTGTGGGTGCATGCGGGCGCATGCATGTGTGAACTTATAACACAGCATATTTATCCTTGAGAGTATATTTGCATACATAAGAACCACATACGGTGAATTACAAGAGTAATATATATCTATAGAGCATAGTTTTCCTGTAAAAAATACGTACACCTTTCTAAATCTGCACTACTTGGGGAAATGAAGCTGAAATTTCTTTTATCAAAATGCATACAAGATTAGGACACAAGTATCATGTCCTCAACCATCCAAATTGTGAAACTTTCACTAGAAGTGTCCTACAAACATAGCTTGATAGATTCAAGTTCAATGGATTACACCAATTTCATTATATGCTAATGATCATCAAGGTGATATCAAACCAAATTCACTATACCCAAAGCTTGTACATTTGCCATAAAGGAGCAGATTACAGAAGTTTTTGGTCCAAGAATCAAAATATTAAATAAACCAATCAGTACTAACTAACCTAAAGTATGGAAGCACTCTAAATCTAGGGTGATTAGCCACCGTAAAACATGAAAATCAATACGCACTTCATGTATAAATACTAAAATTCTGACTTACTGCTGCAGTACAGAAAGGGTTACAACTACTACGTAAACACCAATCCTGGATCTTGTTACTTCAACTCTTGTACATTTTTTGGCCGGAGAGTGGGACTCCGGGCGTGGATAATTGCCACTGCAATCGAGAAAGACTGCAGAGCTGACAGAGGTGGTTGAGAATGAATAAAATACAAACCATCATGAACATTTACCACCCTCAAGGTGGGAGCAGCATGCCCTGAACCCTGAAAAGTTGAAGTTTGGCCACAGTTATATCATTGAATATCTAAGGCAAGGTTGCTTGAAAGTTCAACAGATACAACATGCATATAGCGTGAATATATGGGAGTAAAAAATTATTCCCCTATAACATGAATAGATGGAAATAAAAAATCATTCCCAAAATCTATCTATAACAACAAAATACCTTTGTTTTGGAAAGAAAGAGTTACAAGATACATATATATCATGGAAGGATGAGTACAAAGTTTTGCGAACATCAGATCTAGTCAGCAAAGCAAGTCATCTTTATTTTCAGTCACAAACTCACATGGATTACAGCAGAATTAAGCTAAAATTAAATACTGTAATGTCACCAAAAGATTCATAACCTTAAGCATGGAAAATAGTAGAACCGAAATAACTTCTTATGTGGAGAAAAACAGAATATATAGTTCTTGTAAAGATGTGTGGCAAAAGCAAACTCTCTAGTTGCTATGGCTTAAAATTACTGACAGTCCTACCATTTGCCGTTCTAAATCGTACTAGAGCAAAAGAATACAAGGAGATTGACGCACCTGTTGAAATAAATCAAATGACTTGCACTCCTCCTGCATCTCCACTTGAGACAAAATCCCATCTTTGCTTGATCTGGTTTTAAGTATTGTCAGAGGACACCCAATATCCCAACCACCACAATCACAGCATCCACCAGATCTCCATCTTTCAGTGAGACTAGAAGGACCACAGTTTGTGGTTCTCGGCCCACCATGAAGACCTGCCGGGATTAGAATGTCCATACTTGTACAGCAATCACCAGTATTTCGAGCACAACTTTCACAACGTACTGAAGTTTCTGGAGAATCAATCATTTGCCTAGACCCAGATTTCTTGAGAAATTTCAAGCCCCAACCTCCAATTTCCTTCTGATGATGATTGTCACGGAGATGGTCTTTCACAACAATGGCAGCCAATTCAAAATTTGGCAAAAGATGATTTTCTAACTTATTAGCCCCACCTAATGCATCAAGGTTGTTGCCTTTATCCACAGATGGCTCTAAAGAACAATTTTCCAGTATGGCACCAGATCCGCCAAACTTGGAGAAAGTTTTATGTTTGGACAAGTGACTCGTTCTGAACACTTCCACCACCTTCTTTGACAAACCCTTATTCTTCCTCAGATTAAGGCTTGAAGTATGTGTCTCTATGTCACAATTTTCATCACCAACATATAAAATGAACTCAGTCTCCATGATTTTGGAATTGTCCGGGCAGAGGGTGAAAGAAGCCGATACCTTCATCTTACCAACAAGGCGCAACTCACTATCACAAATTCCATGATCCTTATGGCCACCCTTTCTTGAATGGAATGAGTACATATAGTCCACACCCTTATCATCTGCTGGCTCAACCTTGCACAAGTTGGTTATGTAAACCTCCCTCTGATCATCTGCAGAGAATACAAAATGAGGAAGCCCTCCCTTCCATGTACATTGGAGCATCCCCTGAGAAACAGTGGCAGAAACAGAAGAAGACTGAACAGAACATGTAGAGTTTGGGCTAGACATAGAAACAGGCTTTTTGTGCCTATCAGATCCATTTTTATGGCTTGACATAAATAGAGGTTCAATTTTTGCCTTCTGTGGTGAACATATACTTGACCCACTGGGAGAGTCCATAATTTCATAGCATATTGAGCCTTTGATATCATTCAAATTAGATCTTCTGAAGTTGGCATTGCCATCTAAGACACCAAATTGGTGAAACAAAGGGCTCTTCAATATGTTCATCATACTCTTGCTCCCCATGATAGTACCTACAATCCATTGCCCTGCAGGGCTTACAACTACACCCCCAGTCCCAGATTCCACTGGACATTTGAAAATGAAATTGGCCGAATCATAAGTATCTCTTCTTCTAATTTTAGTTGGATTTAAGCTGCCAGACAAAATGCCCATCTTCAGAGAGCTCAAATTCATAAATGTGTTGCATCGTGCTGCTTTTGATGCATTGATATGAATCAATTCCAGACAACGACGAAGATATTTCTCATCTACACTTATCATATGCTTTGGAATCCTACTGTCCAAGCCACCAGTACTTCGAAGTAATGAATTCTCATTGCAACTTTTGTGAATTTGTGATTGCTTAAAATTTAAAAGAATTGCTCGAGGTGAATTTACCCTTCTCATCACCTTTTTTGATTTTGACTCAGAAAAATCTAGACTATCTTCCTTGGAGAATGCTCTGTCCTTGCTACTCAAGCTATGCAATGAATCTTCTTTTCCCTGGCCATCTTTATGAGCATTGACAAATTTATTTTCCATCTTCTGCTCCAATGAACTAGAGCGCATCAGTGGCAAAACAACTTTATTTTCCATCTTCTAGATCCAACTACATATTATGAATTTGATTGGAGACCGCATTATATAAACCTCTCACTCTCCAAGTCATACCTCATAAGAAATCTGAAAGCAACAGAAACTGTTAGTATAAAGACCAATTAAAAATATGGAAAAAAAATATATATTAGATGGAAATCAACAGAGGCCGTCACAAATCATGACGGGCAGTTTATTATCAAAATGCAAAAGAGGAGCATTCAGTCGACATGCTGGGCTCCAACAATAACCTAGAACAATTAATTAAGGAAGTTTTTATTTATTTATCAAGATACGAACATCATATGCAGCAATAACAAGCATCTTCCAACTTCCCCTTTCTTGGTATCAATGAAATTTCCTTCTAATCGAAAATGAGAAAAGGAGCAAATCAGGACCCCTTATTTCTTCATGTTATTGATAGTAATAAGATGGTCTAAATATAAGCCTAACGAGGACTTTAGATTTCTAAGGATTTGTGATTGAGAACTTGAGTTAATATAAGGAATCGAAACTTTTAATTGCATACAAGAAGTTCATGAAAGGGAGAGAAACCCCAACAACCGGGGGAACAAAAACACTACAAAGACCAATCAGCAGAAAACACAATTTCACAAGACATTAATACACACACACAAACACAGAGAGAGGATAATTGCTCGAATTTCATACATGTATCAACGCAGCTCAGGTCAACTCAGGAACAACTCCCTAACTGTATATATCTTTCCAAAGAACCGAGAAAGAAGAACATAGGAAAAAGATTCAATTTTTCAACATCCTGCCACTCTTATGTGAAACCCGTCAAAGAAACTTAATTATAATTTGGAAAACCACAAAACAAATCAGTTGAAAATGCAATAAAGCCACAACTTTACTCAAAAGACAACAATAAACAATACACAAAAACCCAACAAAAGTTTCAGACAAAGAAGAAAATAAATCATTAACAATACAAAAAAAGAGAAACTTTTTCTTACCTCAAGAATTGGATCCAAGAAGAACCAATCCCATGCCAGTCAAATAGACACACACGCAAACACAGACCCACTTGCAGGCTGATGACAGGCAGCTGATTCCCAATACACCAACACTCTTTTAATCCTTAAATTTCGAGCATGATATCTCTCTATCTCCAAAACCAAGAAAGAAAACGCTGAAAGGTCAATAGTGGAAGAAAAAAGGTGTAGAACTTGGCAAAAGAAAAAAAAAAAAAAAAAAAGCTCTAATTTTTTCTTTTCTAAGACTGACAGTAACTGTTTTGGACACTATTCTAGAAAGCAAGAGTATGTTTAGTTGGTTTTATGGTTTGTGTGGAAAACCAACTGAACCAAGAAAGGAGTGGCATGGTGGGTGATGAGATGCTGTCAGCCACGTTCCTGATTGAAGTATCGTGGTGCTTAGTCTTCGCTTCAGTCCGCATCAGGCCCCAAAATCCTGGTCTTGGTGGAGGACCCACTTCCCTTTTTATTCTTGCATTTTCTGCACCGAAACCATGTTCAGATTTTCTATGAACTGAATTATGTTTTTCAGTAAACAAACCCCAAAAACAAAGAAAAAGCACTGGGAAGATAAACGTGAGCTGGTGCGCATGATGGCTACGGGTCTGCACTAAAGCCACAGAAGGGCCAACTTGGGTGCCAAGTGGAAGAACCAAATTATTTTTGTTTTGTTTTTGTTTTCCCACTGACCCACAATTTCTATTTTCTTCTTAATTCTCGGGCACGTGAGGGGATAACGTAAGTAAGTGGTACTCATGTTTTTTTTTTAAAAAAATCTTTAAAAATCGACACGATTTTAAGATTGCTATTAAATTAAAATTTAATAGTAATTTATCATATATAATATTTAAAAGTGGTATCACTTTTAGAATGACTTAAAAATAACACGAATCTTCATTTTAGTATTACTCTTTAGAGTTGTTGAAATTTGTGTATAAATTTAAAATATAATAAAAACGAAACAATAGCGAAAGCATGAGAAATAAAAGAGACAAATAATTTACGTTTTTGTTCTGTCTTTGACATACATCCACAGAATAAAGCTCGAATGGCTATATTGTGCTCAATAACTTAATGTTAACAATACATTGCACCCAGGGGCGGAGCCAGCCCCCCAACTTGGGGGGGCCAAATTGAAAAAAAAAAAAAAAAAAAGTTTAGGGGGGGCCAAAATTAGAAAAAATAACAAAATTTTGGGTAAAATTTTAATTTTTTTTTTTTTTTGGAGAACCTTGGGGCTTGGGGGCCCTTAATGGCTCCGCCCCTGATTGCACCGTTGGTCCCTGTGGTATGCTATAATTATTTTTCACTCCCTATGGTTTAAAAAGTTAATGGGAGGTCCATGTGGTATGCAATAATTACGTTTTACTCCCTGGGTCAATTTTCTGTCCACCATTTTGACGGAATCTGTTAGCCCTACACGTCAGCGCCACATGTCGCCATCTTATTGGCGACACGTGTCCATCTTAATAAAAAAAATATAAATTTATTAAAAAATAAATAAATAAACTTATTTTTTTAAAAACAAAACAAAAAAACAAAAAGAAAAAAGGCAGGCCAAGGGGTGGCGCGCCGCCACCGGTGGTCGAGGGTGGCCCGATGGCCGCCCCTAGATTTATTGTTAAATTTATTTAGATATGGAATAAAAAGTAATTTGATTTTTTAAATTTAAATAAAATCAAATCAAAGAGAAGCAGCTTGATAGTTGATACGGAGGAAGAGAGACAAAGAGGAAAAAATATAATAGTAAAAGGAGACCGATAACGTAGGAAGTGGAATTGAGAACATACCTACATACATACCCTCGCGCCACCTTTATTTATTTATTCTTTATCTGTTGCTCTTCGTGTTTTAATGTGCTCATATTCTCCTCTCCCACTTCTTTATTGTGAGGCGGCGTCGGTCAAATTGAATAATTGATTTTTATATTTTTGATAGAATAATGGGATATATTACTTTTTTATCTTGGGCCTATCTAATCATGTTAACGTGGTTGTCTTAATTAACTATAGAATAATTATTTTGAGATAGATATGATATAAAAATGCGGTATTTTATAATATTGATGTGACAGTCTCGACCAACTCTTATATTTTTTAATTTTTTTTAACAGCAACTAATCTAAGAGTTAGTTGAAACCGTCGAGCCAGCATTTGTGAAATAATTGTGATGTATGATGAAAAATATATAATTGGGTTTTTTTTAGGTATTTGATGTTATATTTTAAAAGTTAGAGTTATTTTGCAATTCAATAATGGGTTTTGCCCAAATGAGTCAAATTAGGGCTAGAAGTTTTGTGAGTGTCTAATTTAAGTGTTCTTTCGTACTCCGATGAATACGAATTAGAAATCAATGAAAGTTGTATTTTTCTAAACTATTGCTTGGATGAGATATACGTGTTCGATATGATATTTCTCTTCTTGAGGTGTGATTCATCTTCCTTACGGCAGTTAGATTCTGTCAAACTTCATTGCCGACCAATGAGATTTTGTTAAATATGGACTTTATCTTTATTTTTCAATTTTGTGGGAAAAACTCTTTCTCGTACTGTGTTAAATTATAAGATAAAAATATAATCTATAGGATTACTCTTTAACATTTACAAGAATGTCATGATCACAATTCACAAAGTTTAAAAAATCTCATATGGGCAATAATATTTTTGAATTTGAAGCTCACCCCCCTTCTAACTTTCATCAAACCTTGATCCAAATGATACAAGGATGAAACAATATAAGAAAACAAAGGAAAAAAAAAAATACCATATCAATCCCTAAAATTTGACATTATAGCAAATTACTCTATGGAATTCAAAACCGATCAAATCGGTCATTAAAGTTTAATTTGTTATCAAATCACTCTCTTCACGCCATTTCCATTAACTTTTTTTAAGGAAATGCCAAGCGTCATATTCAATAGTTTTGTGATTACGTATTGCATAATCAGTTTCACCATGTAGAGGATCACCGCATCAACATTTTGTAAAAGTAATAATAATAATAATAATAATAAAAGAGTAAGAGAGGGATATTTGCATGGCCACCAGTTCCCTTAGCAAATGGGGGTGCCGCTCGACAACTCCCTCCTACAAGAGAGGAGCGGCCACCCATCCCTTGCTTTATTTTTTTCTTCTTTCCTTTTTTACATGATGTTAATGTAACATTTTTTATGCGGTGGCCTTTTTAATTATATGGAGATCCACTAAGTTATATGTCTAGCATGGTCAAATTGATTTTACAATATGCTCATGTATTGCAAAATTATTGGATATGACGTGACATTCCATCGTACAAGTTAATGGTGATGGGATGTGGATGAAAGATGTAATTTGATAACATAATGAACCTTAGCGATTGATTTGATCAATTTTAAACACCATAAAATTATTTGATAAAATGTCACATCTAAGGAACTAATACACTATTCTTCACTTAATACTGGGACTTTTTGAATTTCTCTTTATCACTTTCATCATACACATGAAGTAAAATATTTGATTCCTTAATAATTATTGAATAACCACTAAACATCATTAATATTACTAATAATTCCGGAATCATTTCTGAACTTCTCAAGGTTTATTCCAAATAATGGCAGACAATCAACTAATAGCTAGGATCGATCTTCAATCAATAATTAAGAGTAGATTGTAATCATGATCAGATAGGGTAATACTTGAGTGTAGCAAAATTTTTGGAATTCATCTAAAAATTTTGCTTATCAATAGCATTCTTGTAATTATAATTTTGCTACATCGTAGCACTGCTCAATCATATATATGTTTATCAATCAACAAAAACCAAATGTAATAAAATAAACCCACAATATTAAAACGTGGAGCTCTAGAGAACGTGACGACCCACAATTTTCGAATTTTGTTTAGGGATCACTGATTCACCACTTAATTCGAGCGGTATTCTCTCAGTTCAATTTTTATTTGATCATGTAAGTTTTATAAGTGGTATCTCACAATTACGTGTCTAAATTCTCTCAAATTCAAGCAAATAATTTGAAAAAATTCTGATCCAAAAAAGTAGGGGCTTTAAGAACAAATTAACGACTTTTATGATTGCTTTTGCAAAATTTATTAGTGACTGATTCAACAACAGCTAATGAAACTCACAAACATATATACTTCTCATATTTATTTATTTTATTCAAAGTTATTTCTCATGCTAAATGTGTTGTTGACTTTAGACAGTCGGAGGGTGTAACGCTTAGTACGTTGTAGACATGAAAGAATTCCTATTTATCAGCTCTCCCATTCAACCCTCTCCACCCCATTTGATTCTCAGTATTTAAACTTCTCTCTCTCTCGGGCTGTGTCTCTGTTAGGGTTTGCAGGCTGTGGGAGATCAACTGCCGCTATTTTATTTGTGTCTGACAATAGAAGCACCTACTCACTGGGAGCCGCACAAGAGGAGGCCTATATGGTGGGAACCGCTGACACACTCTCAAGTCCGACTGAGCCATAGCTTGACATAGCCTCATCAGAACATCAGTAAGATCCAAAACGCCTAATACTAATATAATTGAGAGTTTTCATTTTAATAGTCGAACTTTTACCTTGATATATTTCCTAATCCTTACCCTTTTTGGCTGCATCAAGGTAAGCACGAAACATTGAACTCTTTGGCTTCTGCTCTATGAATCTATGATATGTTCATGCTCCATAGAGATATGCATATATATATATATGTGAATTTATTTGGTTAAGTGGCGAGGGTGTAGAATTAAAGTAGTAGAATTATCGTATCAATAGCAATGTGAGGAGAAAGAATAAACAATATTTGGCACAATGCTGGAAGCACTGGATGAAAACCCTAGATATTGACCCTGAGAGAGAACTTGGTCAGAAGAAATATGTAACTTAAAGTTCATATACCTCATAAAACTACCATTTAATTGATAATATTTTTTCAAACTTTCAATTTAAATAATGTCCATCATCAATTACCAAAAATTATCAATGTTTCCCGATGACAAAAATACCATTAATAAAACAAACTAAAATACAATTTTTTTAAAAAAATAAATACATAAAAACTAGTGGTAGACAAATTAAAAAGGTTAATAATTAAAAAGTTTTATTTATTTTTTAAAGAAATTAAAAATTTTGTTTTTTTAAAAAATGAAATTTATATTTTTTTAAATTTATAAAGGTATTTTTGTCTTGTTGAAAAAATTGTAAGGTTATTTTTGTCGGCCTTGGAGAACAGTGACAACTTTTTAATATTTTGGGGGCACATTCTCCCAATTAAAAGTTTGATGGAAACATTATTGTGAATTAGGTGGTAGTTTGATAGAGGTATATAGACTTTTTATATGTATTTACTTGGTAAAAAAAGAAAAGAAAAAAAGAAAAAAAAACCTAGTTTAGAAGGGTCCCACTAACTCTACTTTAGATATTGGAAATATATATATATATGTGATGTGTTTTGTTTAAATAGTATAAATATTTAGAGATGTGATATATATTTAGAGAATGTTTTTCGGAAGCGATAAAAGTTTTCTTTTGGGTATTGATTAAAGTGGTTGGTGATAGAATTTTGGGGCATTAAAAGATGGGATAGCTTTATGCCCCCTCCACTACAACCCCTACCTTGTGATTAGACATGCAATCACTTCCACTACCAAGTGCACCATCGGTTTACACCACTTTATATGGGTAATGGAATGCATTAAGTGGGATGAGATTCTATACCCAAAACCCTATTTTGATATTCTCATCATTGATATCCCAAATGCATAACACTCCCGTCTCATCTTTTTAAAGAAATATGAATAGTTTATTATATAGGTCGGAGATTTATAAAGATATTTATGAGTATTAAGTTTCACATTGGTTATTTATTTTGTGAAATTAGACTTTATAAGTTATTATAGAAAAGCTCTAGATTGACTAATCTTTTTAAGATAATACCGCATATATGGTTAACACTTTTTTTTAGATCGTTACAAATAGTATTAGAGCTATCTACTAATGTCATGTGGTACTGGAGCACTCCATGGTAACCTTGATGAAAATGTCAGGCGTTTAAGGGGAATATTAGTAGCTACTTAGTAATGTCATGTGGTATTGGAGCACTTGCATGACGTGACTCTAATGATGATGTCAAGGGTTTAAGGGGAAGATTAGTGCTACCTAATAATGTTATGTGATACTGAGGCACTGAATGGCGTGGCCCTGACGAAGGCATCAAGAGTTTAAGAGGAAGATTAGTAACCCAAAAGAAGTGAATGATTTATAAAGACATTCATGAGTGTTAAGTCGCACATAGTGAGTGATTTGTAAAAACACTAGCAGGTACTTACTTACTAGATAAAATTGGGCTTTATAAGTTATTATAAAAAAGTTTCAAATTGACTAATCATTTTGTAGTAATAACGCAGATATGACTAGCGTTTTATTTAGGTCGTTACAATAAGCCCTCGGACAAAGGGGTACATCTACAACCTCATGAATGAATGTTTTGTTCAATAGTAGCTACACCTACTTATCATGGGGATCACAGATAAACATTTTTCTATGCTCAACAAAAAAAGAGAGTATGATCATCCTCCAAAACCTTCAAAAGCATGGTTCACATGGTGGTTATGTTCATTTTCTAGAATTCCTTCCCAAATTTCTGGCCTTTTGCATACTTTAAAACATGAAAAGTTTTATGAAGTGGGACCAACTGAATCTCGAATTGGACTATTGCAGGCTCATTAGTCAATTTAGATTAAAATTTTGATTGAAAATGAAATGCTTTTATTTGTAGGAACCGAAGTCTGACCAACAACCACCAAACTTTGAGGTGCATTTGTCAAGCACATTGTCAAATTCTTCATCTGATTGGGTTTGAAATGGGTTAAGAATAAGAAAGAAAGGAGAAATGCTAACAACAAAAAATTGTCTTATCAGGAGCCTCAATAGTTTGGAAATTAAGTTGGTTTTGTTGTTTTATCCTAAACTTCAAAAATCAATGTAGTCAGTAAGAGTATTTTTAGATTTGACAATTCAAACGATAATGAAATATACCTAACTTTTAGGCAAGTAGATCATGGAGCCCATATCATGTTTTATTCTGGAATAAATATTAACATGAAAAGTACATGTTGTTTCTTTATTCTTCCTTTTCAAAATTAACTTTTTATCGTTCTTAATAATAGTGGAGTTAGCATTTGAAATTTGTGGGGGCAAAACAAAAAAAATTTAGGGATAAAATTTTAATTTTTAATTTTTTTTAAGAAAAACACGGTGGTTTGGAGGGGCCTAGCCCCAATGTAGCTCCGCCCCCGACTCTTATAATATGTTCTCCACTCATTTAATTAGGTCCTAATACTATTGTTTTTTAGTTGAAGGGTACCTTCCCAGTTTTCCCTTTCAAAATGAGAAAATATAAAATTCAATTACTCCAACTGTAGATTTCAAATGAGAGAGGATTAGCCTATTCCTAGTCTTTTCTTTTCAGCAATATTGGCCTTATTTCTTGCTTAGTGTGTTATTGGGCAATCTTTTGCAAACTGTACTGCTGTGAATGGGCTCAAGATCAGTCAAAACTACTTCAGTGATGCTCCTTCCAGACCAAAGCCCAAAGTTAGGATAAGCCGAAGAAAGTTTAGGACATGACAAGATTATTCACAGCATTTACTTTGGGCTTAGCAAATTCATTTTTTATTCTAGAATCTAGATAAGAAAAGAACTGTTTTTCTCTATTTTAATTATTCACCACATTTGGTGAGTAATCAAATGTTTCCACTTTTTGTTAGGCCGTATGTAGTTTATTTTGGTCTCATTTTAACATCTTGGCTAGCCGGATGAGAGTGCTTACAAAGTACCTTGTGATAGTGATAGTAAGGGCTGTCATAAGGTCATCATAAGGGCACAAACACATTAACCACAAAGGCCATTTAACACAATAACACTAACAAAAGCACTGTGTGTCTGCCTGCAACGAATATGATAAGGCATGAACTCACTGCTCAAGCACTTAAAAATTTGCACTCTGAACAGCAGGTAAACCTTTTCATGAATATTATGTTTAAAGATTAAAAGAGAAACTACATAAAATTGCTCCACTAGTACTATTTCCAGCAACAGTTTGCCACATGCATGGGATTGTAAAACTGTTGGATTCTGAAGTTGGTACAAGAAACGTAGCGTCTACAAGAATTACATTGTTATTTACTTGCTATATCATCCTGACTCAATTAGCTATACATATAATAACCCAATTATTATTTTTTTCCCTTTTAACCTGTGGACTGATACATCCCGGCTGAAACAGGGTCCTGCAAAATTGTAAAAATGTTTGATGCAAAAACTCTCGGTCAAATCCAGGATTGGATTGGAAAGTTGCATTTAAAGGAGTTCACTCCACTAATATGAGAAAAGATATCAGAGGAATCAACCAGATCCTCTTCTTCTTTCACAACTACCTGCACAGAGATGTAAAAGTGTAGGATGAGAGATTTGTATGAATAAGTTTTGGATTGGAAAAAGAATGATCAGGATCAGGAATGTTGAAGTTTTGTTTTGGGAATTTGATAAATGCGTTTTTTTAGTTAAATTTGCGTATGCTTAATAAATCTTACTTCATCATCATCATCATCTTCATGATTGCTACAAGCAGGCCTAGGGGCCTCTCCAAAGTCATCATTCTTTGCAAATCTTCCTCTGACTCGCGGTCGGCTGTCCGCTAGTGTTTTGCGGCAGGCATACTGCATATGTACATGCGTGTACCATTAGTAACTAAATGATATGAATCAATTATAATGCACCTAAGCATATGCTTATATACAGCTGAGCTAAATATAATTATGACAACTAAAAATGCTGTAATGATGATGATGATGATGACATAATGTAGAGAGAGAGAACACCTTTATTTTCTTGCTGAAGTTCCTCTCATTCCTCTTCTTCATGTACCTATGGATCTTCTCTTTCCTTTGCTCGACAGAGAGTTTTCCTACTTTGAAAGTTGAGTCTTCCAAACTTGAAATATCTGATGCTAATGGAGTAGAATTCCCAGCTTTTCCCATCAGTTGCTGACTCTCAGTATTCAGTGCCTATAACAAATTGAGAAGGGAAATAAATGAAAGGTCCAACAGAACTTTGGTTCATGATGATAGTTACATTTGGTTCCAATGGGGGAGAAGATCAGAAATTTATAAGAACTTCATAAGCATCAAACTAGTCGAACAGAACTTTTTGTACCTGAAGGTCTCCAGGGTTGAAAACCCTCTGCACAGAATCTGGACAGTAAATTCCACCATTGTCTCCCTGATAATCCAATTCTTGTGGCTGGAGTTCAGAACCCATAAGAATGCTTCTGGCGAAAATCCCAGAACTGTCAGCAGATAATGCAGTTGCGTTCATGGAGCCAGCAGGCATGTATGTTCCCAAGGCAGGGCCAAAAAAAGAACAAGAAGGAGATAAGGGATGCAAAGGCAAATAATCCTCTTTGAAAACAGCAGGTAAGGGAGCCCCCATAAGAGTTGCAACTGGGTCAGCAGGGTACTGCGAGAGCCCCTCAACTGCAGCATCTGATAAAGCAATTTGAGGGTGCATTGAAGAGAAACCAAATTGGTCTTGTTGTATTGTGAGATATGGTGGAACAGGGAAGGGAGGGGATGGGGAAAAGTCTATGGAAGCAGAGATGTCATTGTCAATCTCTTCTTGGGAATCAAAGATTACTGACAGATTGCTATTATTGTTCATGGTGATTGTGTTGGCGGTGGTGCTGGTGCTGGTGCTGGTTGTTTGGTGGGCGGGGTTGCAGATTTTGTTAGGATTAATGCCATTGTTATCTTGGTAGCCATTGAACTTAGTGTCAACCTCTCCAGGCAAGGAAAGATTTGTGGCATAGGAGGAGTTCTCTTCATAGCAACAGTTTGAGCTAGAAGTGGCCTCGGAATTTTGTAGGGTCTCAGGGAAAAGTCCAAGGTCGCATAAGTCAAAAATTTGAGCACTAAATGGGCTCGAAATTTCATCCTGCAAAACATTTGGAAAGCAGTATTGATTAATATCATAAAGATAAATACTGCAACACATTTAAAAACCTTAACATTAATAATAAGAATGCTATGAACCTTCAATTTGAGCAAAGTAGACGCATCATTCTTCATATTTATCTGTATGACAATGGGTGTGAATCCGATTCCTATCTATTGATCAACACAGGCCATGATTTGAAAAAGAAAACCAAAACTCAAAGCTAAATATTTTCTAATCATGCATGCTGGGTTTTTAGCTTGAAGGTCATCAAAGGTGATCAGCCTCTAAGTTGTGTATATCACATCCTATGGACCAATCTATTGTGTCCGTATATGATTAAAAGAAAAAAGCATCCAAGTCCATAAAAGTGGATGGATATTTTGTGCAAATTAAGTAGAAAGGATGGGCATTTGCGCTCCATGTGAAATGTAGGAACAGAGGTAGCCAATATTAGCATTAAATCAACATCATCAGAAAAAAGAAGGAAGGTCACGGTATGTTGATTTGGTTCAAAGTATTGAAATAGCCCCAGTTTGAACAAACACTGGGAATTGAAAGGCACTAAGAAGAACCCATAATGTTATCCATCTGTAAGGCTTGTCACAATATTGCCCCTTTATCAGAATCGTAATTAGAAAGCTTAAAAGAGAAGCGTAAAAGACTACGATATTCCCCGAGAATTAAAAGGCAAATTTTCAAAGTTCTATTGGGAAATTCAGGATTAGATTACTACTGCAACGATGGTGCCCTTGGACAATGACAGGGTTGGTGGGCATGCATAAAAAGTTGTCTTTGAATGAATGTTGTAGCGAGCAGTGACTGATCGACTCGAACGATCAGTCGCAACTGGCTTATATATATATGCTTTCTTTTTCCTGCCCGAGTCAATATATATCATTGTCATTAAAAGTGGGAAAAGGAAGATGTCACTAATCTCTTGAGCAGGAAGATTTTGGACCTTATATATATCTCTTCAAAAAAAGGAATTTGGAAAGACTTTGTTTTTGATTAGCATATACTCTTGAACTTTTGGGAATGTAAATATTAAGCTAGGATTGAATAACAAGATCTATCAAATGGGGAAGATGAGGAAACGTGGGGAATATCGAGAAAATGATTAATCAAGATTAGAAAATGCGGAAAAGAGAATGAAATAAAAAGAGTTTGCGCCACTTGAGAATAAAGAACTCAACTGAAAACCTGCAAAAAGCTCAATTAAACACTAATATGCTAGGAACAAATTTAATCTTATGAAATCTGGGCTTCAAAACACAAAGAAAATTAATCTCTTGGAAACAAGAACATGCAACATAATCATAGGCGGAGATGATGAAAATTGGGTTTGGAAAAACAGGAAGCAAATTAATACGACTGCATTTTGACCATATCGAGAAGAAGACAAATATAATTGCATGCATCATCATGAACGTGAGTACCATAACACTTATTCTTTCAAAAGGCAAGAAATATTACGGTGGAAAGCTGCTCCGGTGGCTGAACCACGTCCTCCAACATCGTACTACGCTTAGGCATTCCCGCAAAACCGGAGCCTCCTCCCTCACTACCTCCTAAAAAAGCAATGGAGAACATGTAATAATAATAATATGGGATCGCTCCTAATCAGCTCCAAACCTCGGACTAAAAGCTTATCCAAAACAACTTGAAACAGACAAACAGAATAACAAAAAAAAAAGACAGCGAGAGAGAGAGAGAGAGAGAGAATTTGTTTTTGTATTTAGGAGAGAAGGAAGTTATTGGCTAGCTTGGAAAATGGAAGGTATGGGGTGGCAAAAGTTGCATAAATTTATAGGTGGAGGCTGGTACGGGCATCCGTACTTAGCCGCTATGCGGGAGGGTCAACGCGAGTGTCGCGGTACACCGCAAATTTCCTCTCGACTCGTGTCCTGTCCGCGTGGCAGTTTTTCTGAGAATTGTATTGAGGGGGGATCGAGAAGCTATTCTTTGCTCGCGCGGGAGTGTATGTGCAGCAACCCCAACCTTCACAGTCAAACCACGGTGGGGTCCTGACACGTGTGATGATCTGCTGACATGGTTGACCAGGGCCTCTACTATTCCTGGCCGATCGTGTTTGAACAGTAAGAGATTTTAGGAAGAACTTATGGCCGGCCGGCTTGCTTTTTGGAGGCCCCAGGGGGGGGAGAGATTTTTAGCAAGAACCCATCTTCTTTTTTTGCTCTCTTTCTAGATTTTCGATCATTGTGGAAAGTTTTGGATAAATGAAAGAATGAGGAGATAAAATAAGATGATTAAGAATTAAGAATATATGCAGAACAGCACTAAAATTAGATTTTTTTTTTTTTTTTTTTTTTTTACAACATTGTTATGAATTATGTCTTCACAATCATGTTTGTTCTTAGAGGCATGCATGCAACAAGTTCGTCCAGTCCAGCCAAAAGATTATGATTATCTCATTAGTTTTTGCACTATTTTCTATATTTAGGCGCAATAATAAATAAATTAGTTTAGCAGCATCCTCAGGATTATCATCATCCTGCTTCCTGCTTTGCTTATACCTAGGGAATACAAGGTCCAGAGAATATTCGTATAAAAGCTAGACAAGTAATTCTTTGCATGCACCAAGCCTCTTAGGAACAACTAGTCATATCATGCATGATCAGTAGCAGTTATTATGAGAATGGATCAAGTGGGCCGGCTAAAACCTAAAGGTTCCTTTCATCTTGTTGATGATTAAAATTAATAAATCCTGAGCGTTTTGCCTTGTGTCATTTCACATGTACTTTGAGCAGAGATAAATTAGGTTTTTTTGAAATAATTTCAGAAAACCACCGCCACCCATATATTTATGAATTTTCCCTGTGAAAACTTGGAATAGGAAAAATAAAAGCTTGAATTTATGGCCCCATGTGCACTGTCTTGATCTTCCTAGTAAAGAAAATGGCCTTGGCCAATATTGTTCATAAAAAAAGAAGATTAAATAATAAGTAATCCGATATATATATATACACACACAAACATATATGTATATATCAGCTCCTCATAAATGATTATTGCATGTGAACAAGAAAATTCCTAACGAATAAGACGGCAGCAGACTGCTTTGTAGTACCACATCGGTGAAGATCCCAACTTCAACTTGACTCAGTAGAATACTTTTTACTTTCTGCAACTACATGCTTTGCCTAATACATCTCCAATTCCATCAACCTAGCTAGCTTTATTATGACTAAAAAATGGAATCAAATACTGGCATTAATTAGTCGATAGTTTTAATACTATATTAAATCATCAATCGTTCTAAAAATTTAAGCTAATAGAAAAAATAATTTCAATCATTTAATCAATATTTTAAAACCAAAAAAAAAAATACTAATTAGTCACATATGTGCTTTCATCCCAAAATGACTAATCAATTTTGAGCTTTCTTAATATTTTTTATAAAGTCAAGTTTCACCTAGTAATTGGACATCAGGGCCACGTCATACGGTGCTCCATGCAGTACTACATAATCTGACATTACTAGATGGCTCTGACCTTTTGAGGTGATACACGGATGTGACTAGCGTTTACATTAACAATAACCCTCATGGGTAGGCTCAAACTCCGGCCCAATACGTGAAATATTTAATTGAATTATAAAGTTAAGATTCGAACTCATAATCTTAGTATTTGATACCGTGTTAAACTAAGACTTATCCCAAAGAGAATAAATATCCTAAAATTGTAAGAGCCGTATTCAATTGTATCACATAAACGAAGCTTTCATCCACAAAGCACCGAATTGATCGAGGGCAATCGATCACTACTCAGTACTCACTAGCACGTCGACAGCACGAGATCACGGAGATGAAACAGAACATATCTCAAACTAAAAGAAGGTTGTACTTCTGATTCGCAATTCATTGTGAAAGACAGACAGCTTCATAAGGAGCCATGAAAAATATCTGCTTTGCATCAACAACATATCTTTACTCATTCCCCGCCTAAACTCTTTTCACACAAGCACGTTCAGGAATGAGGAATCCCTCACCTTTCGAGCCCATTCATGGTAGCCTAAGGAACATGCCTCGTGCATGTGTTCAGCAAAAGATGGCGAGTTCCCCACGGACGCCATCCACTTTCCCAAGTTTTAATTGGGCTATGCTTTATGCTGTTATATATATATGGTCAAGTTTCTGCCACTTTAACGCAATCTTTTTGCCTCTTATAGCATGGCAACCCAAAATTCCTTCCACAGAGCTTCCGTCTTCCCTATTTGGGCAAAATTCGATTGCATGATGAAGTGGTTGGTTTGCGTGGTCCATACTCCATGAAGTGAAACAAATATATGAGAACAGATTCCAGGCCGGGTTGAGGAAATTGGATGATCAGCTTTAGTGCCAAGGTGCACACGGCCGTCGGCCTCTATATATTCACTGTATTAATTCCAGTGGCGGTAGTTATGCCAATATTCTCTATTATTATGGATTGGGGAGGCATCAATAGGCCACTGCTCGCGAGGCACGATTAGACCATGATTTTGTGGGAATGAATATGACCTTGTCATTATCTCTTCATAATGTTGTATGCACTTGCAATTTCATTGGTTATGATTTTTCGTTAAATTCTGTCAAAAATTTTAAAATGTTCTTATTTTTTTAAAATAAATATATATATATAGCAAAAAATAATAATTAAAGATTCAGACATTAATAATTTTACAGATCATGTTAAATCCTGATTAATGCCTAAATTTTTGTAATTTTTTTCCCTTTTTTTTTTCCTTAAAAAAAATGAAGGGGTATTTTAAAAATTTTGACACCCCTCCTTTAGGATTTAACAAAAAATTCTAACGGGGTTGAAATTAAAAAATAAAAGATGTTATGGGTATAATTGTAAAAGTGATGAAAGATCACGGGCGGTAAATGAAGTTTTTCCTAAAATGATTATTTTATACAAATTTTTACCAATTTTCCGACAGAATTTGTATGAAATTACAAACTTACCTTTACATAAATCCTGATCAATGCTTAATTAACAAGGAATATTATTTAGTATACTAATATATATACAACTTAACGATGTGATAGTGAAAAACAAAAAAATTAATTTTTATTGCCACATCATCTTAATTATATAACAGATTAACTCATATATATATATATATTGATTGAAGAATAGTATTCCTCTTATTAAACAATGACAATGGCAATGTTACATAAAAGATACTGGTCATGCATGTGGCTGAAATATGTGCACGATGATACCAATCATACCGTAAATAAGTCTAGGACCCAATTAACATAAAGGCTAAAAAGCCTAGCTAGGAGCTTCCTGCTTACATATCATTATTATGCAACCGCAAGCTAGGCCACAATGCGATAATTAAATAAGAAGTCTTATATAAAAGAGGGTTACCATTTCCAAATAAGACATTCTTCTACGATTTTACCTTGATACTCTTTCTCTGTTCTTTTTTTTTTTTTCTTTTTTTTTCCAGCAAATTTATTGACTTAAAACATCATAGGCTCTCCCGCCAACTGCCAACTGCCAACTGCAGCCGATACTACTCCAATAGTTTTTTTTATTCTTGTCTTGCAGATGACCCATCGTCTTGCCTAGCCGGTCAAAAATTTGCTTATGCAATGAATAGCATGCATGTGCCAAGATCAATTAGAATTAATCGAGGCTTGGATTTATGACAAACCTAATGTCCGGAGCTAGGTGTTGAAATCAATGTGCAGGGAGCTATTTAACACCTCTAAGAAAGTCGATAGGTGAAACTTATAAAGATCCCTCAAAATAATTGGCAAGTTAGATTATTAGCCGTCTTGAGTTTCACTGATGCCTTGATGAGCATGAGTCAAGTTATTATCCAGTCATATTTGAGGGAGCGCTTACGGTTTTCACCATCTAGGCTCTTTCTATCGTGGATCCGATGCTTTTAGAATAACCTATTTTTATATATATTTTGAGATACATTGTACTTAAAAAAAAATCAATATAAAAAACTCCTTGTGATATCGACATGGCTAGGAGATGTACACGTATTATTGACGATTGAGAATCATTTAATTAATTTGTTAGAGAATATAGTTTTGTTTCACTTTTTAAGTAAACAAATCTGCTTTGTACGTAGAAATTAATACTTAACCAAAATTCTGGCTGCATTCCTAGTTTGTCTCACTTTTTAATACACAAGGCATGTAACATGTAACTTTGCATGTACTTTTATTTACAATATTCTTCCCTATACTTTTGTATACGCAACACATGTAAAGTAGAGGCCAATAAAAATAAAGAAGAGATTAATTATTCCTTATTTTCTATTTTAAGTTCAACAATTAAAAAAAATAAAAAAATAAAACTTTAGGTGAGTATAAGATTCCTATCAGAAAATCCCCTTTCCATTATTTTAACCAAACAAAAAAGTAGAGTGCGACTCCGAGCACATAGATCATTGGCCCATTTAATTTAATTTAATTATACGAGCTAGGATGATATTTATTTTTTATTTTTTTTCTGAAATTCTTTTCTCTCTACCAATTAATTTACTTAAAGAAGTCAAATGGTCTTGTTTTAAGTGTCAAAGCAAGATAAAGTCTTAAGACTAAGATTGTGTTGTTTTCTTTCTAATTCTTTTTTTATTTTTTATTTTTCATTGAGATTGTGTTGTTTCAACTAGAGTTGGGCATTGACCCGATTGGATATGAAAGAAGAAACGGAAAACAGAGTATGAAAATTGGAGATGAATAATTCTTGTAGTATTCCATACACTCGACTCGAGTGCTGTATGTATAAACTTTACAAAAGGAATAAAAAATAAATAAAAAGATCAGAAGGAATATTTATGATCCAACTCATCTAACAAACTAACCAACAAATAGAATCTTATAGAAAAATCTAGCTTAAAGCTACTTGTCGAGCTTATTCGTAATTCTGCATGTGCGAGTAAAGCGCTCAAGCTCCATATCTTGTGCTCGAGCTCTTTAACTTGTGCTCGAGCGCTATTTGTGCTCGAGATGTTCCTTTGTTCGCTCTATCGCTTGATGCTTGATAAGATGAAATATATAAAATCAAAATGAATTCGGCCAAAAGGCTTGGTGAAAATGTCAACAAGTTGATGTTAAGAGGTAATGTGTATAATATGAATAAGACCTTGCTAAATTTTATTGCGAACTAGATGACAGTCAATGTCGATGTGCTTAGTATGTTCGTGAAATACTAGATTGACAGCAATATGCAAAGTAACTTTGCTATCACATAAAAGGAGAGCATGTTGAGGATGAAATATAGTGAAATCCCAAAGTAAAGCAATTAACCAAGTGATTTCACAAGAACAAGAGACCATGAAACGATACTCGGCTTCTGCAGAGGACCGAGAGACAGTTGATTGTTTCTTGGATTTCCGTGAGAGGAGGGAATCACCAAGAAAAACACAAATACCTGTGATTAAACGTCGAGAATCACTACAGCCCGCCCAATCACTGTCACAAAAAGCTCTGAGTGTAAAATCTGAGGAAAAAGGATAAAAAATGCCTTGTCCTTGAGTATTCTTGAGATAGCGAAAAACGTGTGAAGCTGCATCCATATGTGGTTGTCGAGGACTATCCATATATTAGCTTACAACTTGAACAGATAAAGCAATATCAGGACGTGTGAGAGTTAAGTAAATCAAACGGCCAATAAGTTGTCGATATGGAGTAGGATCTGCAAAAGGGAGACCGTTATCTCGTGAAAGCTTTAAATTGGACTCCATAGGAAAAGTGGAAGGCTTGGCAGCGAGAAGACCATTGTCTTGGAGGATGTCAATAGTATATTTTCGTTGACTCACAAAGATGCCCTTGGTAGTCCAAGCAATATATCTTTAAACCGATAAAATATTTGACAATGCCTAAGTCTTTAAGATGAAATTGAGAGTTGAGGAATGCAGTGAGAGAAGATACAATACCAATGTCATTATTGGCAATGACAATGTCATCAACATAGATAAGTAAGGCAATCAACATAGATAAGTAATGCAATGAAAGATCTCTTTGTAGTTGAGTGAAAAATAGAATAATCTGACTTAGATTGTACAAGGCCATAAGTTAACAAGGTAGTAGAAAACCGGGAGAACCATTGGCGTGAAGCTGCATGTAAATCTCTTCATTCAAAGTGCCATGAAGAAAAGCATTGTTGACGTCGAGTTGGTGTAAATGCCAGTTCTTAGCAGTAGCAAGAACAAACAATAATCTGACCGTAGTTAGCTTAGCCACAGGAGAAAAAGTCTCATGATAGTCTAAGCCTTCACATTGAGTAAAACCCTTAGCTACCAAGCAAGCTTTATATAGCTCAACCTGTCCATCCGATTTAAACTTGACCTTGTAAACTCATTTGCAACTAATGGGTTTTTTGTGAGGATGAAGCTCAACAAGAGTCCATATGTGATTTTCTTCTAGAGCACCAATTTCAGCCTGCATAGCTTCCCGCTAATGAGGATATTTGACAGCTTGGTGAAAGAATTGTGGCTCAAAAGTGTAAGAGGCAAATAAACTAAAATGATGGTGAGCATTAGAAAGCTTATTATAAGAAATATATGAGGAAAAAGGGTAAGGTATACTTGATGAAGGAGCAAAACTATCCGAAGATGGAGAGTGGAGTGGGGGGGAAGAGGTGGCCAACTGACAATGAAAATCTTGCAGATAGGTAGGCGGCTGGCGAATCTGTGAGGATTTGCGAAGCGGAAGAGAGATATGTGGAGAACACTAGAGTGTGTTAGTTGAGGGCTCGAGTGTAGGAGTGGAGCGCTCAAGTTAGGCAAGCAAGCGCTCGAGCTCAAATGTAGAGCGCTCGAGCGTATCAGGTGTACGCTTGAGCTCTGTAGCAGAATCAGAGACATAAGGAAAAATAGCAGTATCATGAGAGGGGTGAGGAAGCATACAACAACCATCATAAGTATGATGCAAAATATTTTATGCATAAGGAAAAATGGTTTCATGGAAAATGACTTCCCTGTAAATAAAAATGGAATGTGTGTGGAGGTTAAACAAAATGTATCATTTGACACTCGAGGGGCAGCTTAATAAGGTTTAGCCCGTGAGTCAAATTTGGACCTAGTGCGAGTAAGAGTGGAAGCATAACATAAGCTACCAAACACACGTAAATGAGAATAAGAATAAGGTGTTTTAAACAAAAGTTCAAACAGTTATTTGTTATAAAAATGAGGAGTATATATTTGATTAATAAGGTGTATGACAGTGAGAATGCAATCAACGCCCCCCCCCCCCCCCCCAAAAAAAAAAAGAAAAGGAAGGTGTGCTTGAAATCGTAAGGCTCTAGTAACATTGAGCAAGTGTTGATGCTTACGTTCAACAATGACATTTTGTTGTGGTGTTTCCACACAACTACGTTGATGAATTATTCATTTGGAAGCATATAAATCAGTCATAATAAATTCAATGCCACTGTATGTACACAAGCATTTAACTTGAGTTTGAAATTGAGTTTCCATAAGATTTATAAATGATTGAAGAATAAAACGAGTTTGAGATTTAGCATGCATCAAGAACACCCAAGTAAATCTACTATATTCATCAACAAATGTAAAGAAATATTGAGAACCATCAATAGATTTACCAGAAAAAATGATCTCATAGATGACAATGTATCAATTCAAAAGGTAACCTAGTAATTGAATAACTAGTAAAAAATGAAGTCTACGCTGCTTGGTAAGATGACAAATAATACAAATGTGTTTATTGTTAACTGAAATTTTAGGAATATAAGTTTGCAGTAAATGAAGTCTAAATGATGACAAATGGCCTAAACGGTAATGCCAGATGTCATCAAATGCATTTTTCATGGAAAAAGTAGAAAACACAGAAGAAACCAACAATGGATAATCTAGTTGCAGATAGTAGAACAAGTCATCCCGTTCTTCACCCACTTGGCCACTCCAATCGTCCCCCAACTAAGCATATTCAGCAGAAAACATAATTTATGGATGAATATAAGATAACAATTGATGGATTTAATGAGCTTGCTAACGGAAATAAGATTGAAGGAAAAAGAAGGAACATAAAGCATGTTAGTCAAAACTAATGAATCTGAAAGTTTGACATTGCGATGTGAGTAACAAGAGTTGTTTGTCCATCGGGCAAGTTCACACAAGAAGAAACAATAGCGGTGATAGATGTGAAAAATGTGATCGAGCCAACCATGTGGTTGGTTGTGCCTGTATCGATGATTCATGAATTTTTATGATGAGGGTTGGATGCAGTGCGAAAGGATTGAGAAGAATAAAAAACAGGATGTTTATTATTCAGTAAACAATAATAAATGCAAGTAGAACAAGCCATCCCGTTCTTCACCCACTTGGCCACTCCAATCGTCCTCCAACTAAGCAGATTCAGCAGAAAACATAATTTATGGATGAATATAAGACAACAATTGATGGATTTAATGAGCTTGCTAACGGAAATAAGATTGAAGGGAAAAAGAAGAAGGAACACAAGGCATGTTAGTCAAAACTAATGAATCTGAAAGTTTGACAGTGCGATGTGGGTAACAAGAGCTGTTTGTCCATTGGACAAGTTCACATAAGAAGAAACAATAGCGGTGATAGATGTGAAAAAAAGTGATTGAGCCAACCATGTGGTCGGTCGTACTTGTATCGATGATTCATGAATTTTTATGATGAGGGTTGGATGCAGTGCGAAAGGATTGAGAAGAATAAAAAACAGAAAGTTTATTATTCAGCAAACAAGAATAAATGAAACAGGTTTGATTAAGGCAAGAAGCTGTTGGCATTGCTTCGGTGTAATGGAAAGAGCATGGATGGAGCCTATGGAAGAAGAATGAGCTTCAGATTCTTGAATCTAGTTTGCTAAATGGGGGCTTTTTTCTCTGTTCTTAGTAAACTTGAAACTTGGTTGGAAACTGTGGAGTTTGTAGCATTTCTTCATGGTACGTCCAATAACACTACAATGGCTACAAGTGAGTTTGTCTTTGTGCAGGAACTGCGGCTTAACAGATTGAGATGGTGAAGATGAGGTGATAGATTTACTCATCAATGAAGCGGAAGTATGAGTGAAATAACCAACAAAAACATATGTTTTTCGTTGCCGTGAATGTGAGAAAAGGGTCATTCAAACCCATTAAAAATTGAAACACATATTCATTGTGAAAGTAACCATGAATTGTTTTCATGTAACTACGAGAGCAAAGATGAATGGGTCTGTAATTAGGTAACTCATCCCAAAGAGCTTTGAACTTAGTGAAGTAAGCTCCCACTGAAAGAGCTTATTGAGAAAAATGAGTAATGCTACATATCACCCTTGTGTCCCCCCAAAATTAATGTGGTTCTTAAAATCATCATTGAATCAAAATCCAATAGTGATCTATTATAATTTAATGGTGGTTTTTACTGTAGTTGACACTAGAGGCGATATCCTTTGAAATGGAGTTTAATATCCAGGAAAGGACCATGGTGTTGCAACGAATCCAAGCACAAAATTCCGATCCTGATTCATCAGACGGTTTGCCCAAAGATCCATCAAAGAAGCTAGGCTTATTCTTAGCTGTAAGAGCCATTATCATGGATCTACTCCATGTATGGTAGTTTTCAGCATCCAATGGTTGAGAGGCAAGAATGGAATTAGGACTATCGCCATGGTGAAAATAATATGGTTTGAAGAGTCCCCAGTGAAAGAAGAGGAAGAAGGAACGAAGGAAGCCATAGAAAATCAGAGATGCTCTGATACTATGTCAAATATAGAGAAGAAACGAAAAATAGAGTATGAAAATTGGAGAGGAATAATTATTGTAATATTTCATGTACTTGAGTGTTGTATATATAGACTTTACGAAAGGAATAAAAAGAAAACAAGATTATAATGAATATTTACAATTCAGCTCATCTAACAAACTAACCAACAAATAGAATCTTGTAGATAAATTGAGCTAAAAGCTACGTGTCGAGCTTATTCGTAATTTTGCATGTGCGAGTAAAGTGCTCGAGCTCTATAGGTGCTCTGGTTGTTTCTTTGTTCGCTTGATGCTTGATAGAATGTCTAGTTTCAACTTTGGCAATAAGTTATTACAAAAAAAAAAAAAAAAAAAAACCTTTCACAACAAGGGTTGAAAGTTGATTTTGACTTCCAACTCACACCACCACCTTTTTTTTTTTTTTTTTTCCTTGAGTCGAGCCAATCCTAATAATGTTAGGTCCGTTTGCTATGCGATTTGAAAATATTTATTTTAAAACATTTGATTTGAGAATGTGATTTTTGAAAATGTAGTTAAGAATTTGAAAAAAATTACAGTTTGATATTTAAAATTGCAGTTCATCATTTAAAATTGTATGTTTTCAAAAAAACACTCTTACCTACGATTTGTAAACGAAAATTTTATGCATTTTCAAATATGTATATATATTTTTTAAAATGTAATATCAAACTATTTATTTTCTACGATTTTAAACAAAATCTCATTTTTTGTCTAGAAAATCGAAATGTCGAATGCAACCTTAGTTTGAAAACAGATGGTCATTAGATGTGTGGCAACAACCACACAATTTCGTATTTTAAAGCTTAAATGAATAGGAATAAGATGAATTTATACATACTTATAAAAAAAGAAGAAGAAGAAGAAGATGAATTTATACATTAAACAAACTACTCCAATAATAAAGCCCTACTTTGGGTGTAGGCCAAGTCGGTAGAAGCCCGTTCCTGACGGCTCACTCACGCTTTGTTGCAGCCCAATTTATGGTGTCGCAGTTTCTTCGTTGGGTTTTGTTTGGCATACCTGGACCCTAGTACAAAAACCACCTCTTGTCTCGCGCATTCCCTCTCTCTCGCTCGCTCGCTCGCTTGAGTCGCTTTCTATCATCTGACTACTCCTTCTCAAAAGTACAGGCAGCACAAGCTCGAAGCGAAACCCTAGCTCTCCCAGCCAACAATGAACTGCTCAAGTAACTCTCTCTCTCTCTCTCTCTCTCTCTGTAGCTCGCTCTTTTACTGTTATTCAGTGGCATTTCGGTTATTCTTATCTGATCTCTGTTCTCTGTTGTTTCTGCTTTGGCCGTACAGTCTCCGGCGAGGTGCCGGAAGAGCCGGTGGTCTCCAAGAAATCTGGGCTGCTCTACGAGAAGCGCTTAATTGAGAGGCACATCTCGGTAGGTTTTGTTTTGCTTTAATTGCTTCTTTCTAGGGTTTCTTTGTGCCTTTTCGTTATTTGCTGTTTGTTTGCTTAGAAGAATTCCGGAAGTGAAGTTGATTTGGGAATTAGAAAGCAAAAAGAGAAAAAAGAGGAGAAAATTTGGAACTGAGGAAAATAAAATCTGCGTCTAATATAGGTTATCTTAGCTGCTGAGTGTTGGCTTATACTTAGCAGCCGACAAGGGCTTGGCATAGAAATTCGTAATTGTATTGGAACCTTGGTAATAAATTCCATTTTCCAAATTAAATTAATCTGCTTTTTTAGCACTAGGTTAATTGGTTTTGATTATTGTTTTGTCCTTTTGGAGACTAAAATTTCGATACAAAAAAGATTAAATGCTGCATTTTTCCCTCTTTTTGGTTTTGGACTGCAAGCTGGGGTTTTGGATTTTTATATGCTTACTGAGAGAGGTCATTAAGAATTTATCCTGTGGCCATGAAAAAAGTTCACCCCAAAATTGTGAGGTTTGGAGGGGTTCATACTTGATCAAATAGAGAAATATGCAGTAATTTTTTTTTCCCCCTGTTTTCTGTGTAATAACAAACCAAATCTACTGTTTCATAATGAGCCTAATGCAACACGTTGGAATGTTTTCATGCTGTCGTGAAAACAACATGGATAAGATGAATTGGCACCATTTTCCTCTTTTCCCTTTCTTCGTTCTCTTCAGAAAATTAATACCTTTACTTCGAAATTTTCTTCACTTCTTTGTATATTCCTTACCGATTGAACAGATGGCTGTTTTATCTTTTTCATTATTTAAGTAGTTAATTTTTTTCCTGCAATTTGATTGTTGCAGCGAAAAGTCTTGGTTTATGTTTTCTCAATTGTTTATTTATATTTTTCATTGCTTCATTCATCTTTCTATCCAATTCCAGTGGTGTATATGATGGAAAAAATTCATTTTTGTTTGTTATTTGGATAGGATTATGGAAAATGCCCCATTACGGGGGAACTGCTGACACTGGATGATATTGTTCCTATCAAGACAGGCAAGGTATGATTAGTAAAATTTGTATATTTTCTGCTTTTAACGTTATAGTATGTTTGTCATGGTTGAATTGATGCTAGTTCTCATGTACAATGACTAGGAGATTCTACCAGCTGAGTTAGTTAAAGCCATTGCTGTTTATTTCTTTTGTTCTGTACTGATGCATTCTTGGTGGCTTGCCTTGCAGATAGTGAAGCCCAGACCTCTACAGGCTGCTAGCATCCCTGGCATGCTTGGAATGTTTCAGAATGTATGGGACTTCGGTCTATAACCACATTTTTCCAATCGTTATTGTGTAACTTCTCTATATAGCTTTATATGCAGCAGACCTCTCTGCATTTTTCCTCATTTTTTTTTTAATTTTTTTAAATTTGAATTTGAATTTTTTATCTTTTTTGTTGCTGCCATCACTTACATTGTGACCTTTGTGGCAACCGCTGACCCCACCACTTTATGGCTATCACCATGACATCACTACCCCTTACATTATTGTGACCAGTATCACCACCGCCATGATGTTGACGTGCTTCCGTCACCCCCTCCAGAACTATATTTGTGACAAACATTTCGAATCCTAGTTGATGGTATCAACTTGGCTTGATTTTAATGAGCTTTCTAGTAATGTTTTGATTATTATAGTGGCTTATGTTTTGAACTTCGATTCTGTTTATATAGGGAATGATTTCGTTGTTATAGTAATTGATTTTGTCTTTGGTTTTCGATCATAAGGTATGTTTTCCTTCTTTCCGTGCTTATAGGAATGGGATGGTCTGATGCTATCCAATTTTGCATTGGAACAACAACTACATACAGCAAGGCAAGAGCTAAGTCATGCTCTGTACCAGGTATTAGTGACTAGATTATATGACCACTATAGTTCTTGCATTATTTTTTGATCTGGTAGAATATTTTAATGTCAAATGAAGTACATAATGTTTTTTATTTTTATTTTTATTTTATATTGCTGGTTTTCATTTACTGTTGTCTTAAACGTTTGTATACTTTGTTCATAATGTGCCTAAAATCCGTATGCAGTACTTTTGAAGCTATCTTTATTAATTTTTCCCCAAAAAGTTAACTTTAGGGAAGTAGCTTTCTTCGCTTGGTCGATTGCTTTTGGGAAGATCTTCACTATGGATAACATAATGAAGCGGCATCTTATAGTGGTAGATTAACGTTGTATGTGCAAGAAGATTGGAGAAACTGTAGATTACCTTTTATTCCATCGTGAGATTGCTAGTGCCTTATGGAGTTCTATTTTCGGTCTTCTTGGGTTAAAGTGGGTCATGCTTTGACGAGTGGTGGATCTCTTTGCATGTTGGAGAGGGAAGTTTGGTAGTTTTCAAAGTGTAGCAGTGTGAAAGATGACCTCGTCTTGTGCTTTTAAAAAAAACTTCGCTAGATTTGAGGTGGGGGATGGGGTTAGGACAATTTTAGCATGATCTGTGGTGCTGGGATATGGTTTTGAAGAAAGCGTTTTTTGTTCTCTTTGGTATTGCTAGTGCGAAGGATGCCTCAGTTGTGGATAATATGGAGATTTTGGGCGGTTCTACCTATTGGAACGTGAACTTTGTTAGAGAGGCGCATGATTGGGAAGTGGATGTCTTTGCTTCATTCTCCCAGGTGTTGCACACTGCCATTGTGAGTAGAGATCGTGTAGATAGGCTTTGGTGGGTCTCTTCCAAGAAAGGTCTATTCAAGGTCAATTCCTTCTTGCTCCTTGGCTTGCTCTGAAGGTAGTCGCTTCCCTTGGAAGAGTGTGTCGGACTTGGGCTCCTTCGAGGGCGGCTTTTTTTGCGTGGTTGGCTGCCCTAGGCAAGATCCTGACTGTGGATAATCTCAAGAAGAGGCATGTTATCATAGTTTACATATCTTGCTTATGCAAGAGAAATGGGGAATCAATGGACTACCTTCTTCTTCATTGCGATGTGGCTTCCGCTCTGTGGAATACTATTTTTAATTGATTTGGTTTGTCTTGGGTAATGCCTAGAAGAGTTATCGACTTGTTTGCCTGTTAGTGGAATTTTGGAAGGCCGAGGAGTGCAGGGATTTGGACGATGGTGCCAATTTGCATTTTTTGGTGTGTTTCTAAGGAAATAAATCTTAGGTGTTTCGAGGATTTGGAAACTCCCATGGAGGATAATTTAGTTTCGTTTTTTCATACTCTGTATCTTTGGTTCCTGTATACGTAGGGGCGCCGTACGCTTTTTTTATAAAATTTATTACTTATCGAAAAAAAAATACTCTGTATCTTTGGACGGTGGCTTTTTTGTCCTCATTGTCAGTTAGTTTTGTCGATTTCCTTATTCGTTTTTCTCTTCCTAGTTAGGTGTTTCATTTTGTATACTTCTAGTGTAGTTAGGGGCGCCTTACGCTTTGAATAAGACTAAATTTTCTTATATATATAAAAAAAAGATGATCCCGTCTTCTTTAATGTGGTGTATCTGGAAAGAAAAGAATGATCATAGTTTTGACAATTTGAGAGGACGGTAGTGGAGCTAAAGGCCTTATTCTTCAAAACCCTTTACTATTGGACTGCTGCCTATGTTTGTCTTTATGTTTCCAGTTTCCAGTTTCCAGTTTTCATGATTTTCTTTATCCTTTTTCTAGTTAGTTGTTTTTCAATGAATTTTGATAACTTGTGTATAAGAATAAAATCCCGAGTCTCTCATGCTTGGTTCTTTATCTTGCATATTCCCTGTTACCTTTTAAAATTTACTGATTGATGCTTCATTTCTTATCCTTCTATTCTTTTCTTGTTTTGCCTGTAAATTATATATCCGAACATGCATCTGTCAATTCAATTCATCTAAAATATGGTTGGTTCAATCTGTCATATATGGGCAGCATGATGCTGCTTGCCGTGTGATTGCAAGACTTAAAAAAGAAAGGGATGAAGCAAGATCATTACTTGCTCAGGCCGAAAGGCAGATACCCATGCCTGGATCAGCAGCAGTTACAGAAAATGCTCCTGCACTTAGCAATGGGAAAAGAGGTAGATAGTTCCTTTACGTGCTTCTTTGTTGGTTTTCTTTTTGTATTAATTTAACACATAGCTCATTGGAGTTCTGTTAATGTCGTATAGCTGCTGAGGATGAGGAGTTGGGCCCCGGTGGAAAGAGAATACGTCCTGGAATATCTGCTGGCATTATTGCTGAGCTAACTGATTGTAATGCATCTCTCTCACAGCAGCGGAAAAAGCGGCAGGTATTGGTTGTATGATGTAGTATGACAGATTGTTTTGATTTCAGTGCTAACTGATTTGTGAAGAGGATATCCTTTCTCGAACCTTTCTTTTGATTCCTTTAAATTCTGTTGATAAGGGGGAAAGGGGAGGGAAATGAGAATGGTGAGGGGAAAGGATGGATGGATAGTTAGAACATTTCCTTTGGTTGGGTGGAAAGGGAGGGAAGGGAAAGGATGGGAATTGTTCTCTTTCCCTTTGGGCCCACCATTGTGCTTCCTCCCAATTTTGGAGGAGGTGGAAGGAAGGGTGGAGAAAGAGTGTTTTTTAAATGTTTAATAATTATGGGCCCCACAAATCATTTACCTTTTCTTGAATTCCCTTCAAACATACCAAATACCCAAAGGGAAAAGACCTTCCTATTTCTTCCCTTCCCTTCCCCCTCCATTTTTGGAATTTTGACTTAACATATTTGGTTTCATTTTCTGTAATATCCATGAGGAAACATATTAATGTAGAGTTGTTCTTTCAGCATATGTTTGTGAATTAATAATTAATTGAAATCCCCTCCCCATTTTGTTTCCTTTCAGATACCTCCAACAGTGGCTACTCTTGATGATCTTGAGAGATATACTCAGATTTCTAGTCACCCCCTTCACAAAACAAGCAAACCTGGCATTGTATCTCTTGATATCCATTATGACAAGGTACTGCATTCACTAATATCTGATTATTTTTTCATGCATAGCTTATCAACTTCTGTTATATGAGCAGTTCTTAGGAATAAGTAGTCCAACATGCATTGCCTAGGTGCTGGTGCTGAGTTGCAGCATGAATGTCGTGGCAAGTGCTTTGACTGATGGTTGCTTTGGTCTTCTGCTTCTATTTCAGTGCATGTGTTCCCTTTTATGTACTTGTGGTGCATTTCTGTCTTACTAATGTCAAATATGGTCATGTTGTCAAATCTGCAACCAGAAAACAAATGTTGAAAGATGCAAAAGATAGGAACTGAGAAGAAAAAAATGTCATTTGGTTGATTCCAAATTATTGCCTAGAAACTGGCTTTAGATGATATGGCGTTAGATATTTGCGCTCACAACTTAAAATTCCTTAAATCTTTTTTTTTTTTCTGGCCATTTATTTGCTCATTAATTCTTGTACAAAACTCAACACAAAATTATGCGTTATTTTGAATTTCTTATGTTTTAAGGGTCGATATTCATTGTGACCCTAAGATACAGATTTTTGTGAGGAAAATTGCCCTACTGTGGTGAGCTGGCACTATCAGACAATTACTTACACAACCAAATTATATGTTAGAAGTTGTGCATGCTTTTTGACACCACCTTAATCAATTTTGTGCTTACAAGACCCTTACAATTCTTTTCCCCTTTCTGATATTGCATTCTTTCTTGTCGTAAGTGCTGAAGTTATGGACTGACACCAACTATTGACATCGATAGAAATAATGGCTTCTCAGATTTAGAACCCTCTTCAGCTTAAGAATCAGTCATTATTGTGATGCTCATCATTATGGTTTTCTTAATGTTTGGACTCGGGGGAAGGTTTTAATGTACAAAATACCAATCAAAAGATAACCTCTTATGTTAGACAAGATAATTTACTCAAAAAAATTTAGACAAGATTATTGTAAGTTTTAAAGAGATGAGCAAGAGTTTGGGTTTTTATTGTCGTATTTGGGATGTGGTAAAAATTGCCATTATCGCATGCATGCGTATTTTGTAAATGTTATTTTTTTGAAGTTGTATTATTTTTGCATAAGCTTTAACGTGGCTTTGGAATCTCCATTCCAAATAAGCTATTTGCTAAAGATCTTCATGATTAAAATCCTTTTGGACTACCACCATCAACTTACAAGGACTATAACGATACAATTCATTCAAGGAACGAGGAAAATGAGATGGTCAAAGGTCATTCAATTGACCTGTTTATGATTTCTCATGTTTTGGTTGGTGGAAAATTGCAAGTGCTAGTAGTGTCATAGGGGGCTTTCCAAGCTCAGGATAAATTTTGTGCTATTCCATTTGGTTTGAACCACATGGCTTGAGGCTTTCTCATCACAGGCGAAGAGCCAACTTAAGCCATTGAACATCTCAGTACAATAATCATGTCCTGGTGAAAAGCTTGGCTCAATCAGGTTGGTTACTGCCTCTGGTGAGTGCACATCATCAGATACGCTCAATGACAACTCGATTTGGTGCATTCTTTGTAGTGTAAGTTCAGTATATTGTTTTGATGTATAAACGATAAGGTGTATGTGCTTTGCTCAATTAACTACAACTTCTTTCAAGCTTATATTTTGGGGGAATTATGCACAGCTATGTCATACAATACCAGTGGGGCTTCTAAGCTCTTATAATTAGAGGCTCATGATTGGGAGGCGAATGTATTTGCCTCGTTCTTCAAGATGTTGTACTTTGTTAGAGTGAGACGGGTAGGTGAAGATAAGCTTTGGTGGGTCCCTCTAATATAGGAATGTTCAATGTAAGATCATTCTAGTGTCTTGGGTTGTAATGATGGTTTCCTTTTCTCTTGAAAGAGTGTTTGGCGGGCTACGGTTCCTTGAGGGTAGCCTTTTTTGCTTGGTCGGTGGCCTTAGGAAAGTCATGGACAATCTTAAGAAACGGCATATCATTGTTGTTGATAGGTGTTGTATGTGTAAAAAGAATGGGGAGTTTCGTGGACCGTCTTCTACTCCATTGTGAGGTTGCCAGTGCCTTGTGGAATGTTTTCTTCTATCGATTTGGGTTGTATTGGGTTATGCCTAGATGAGTAGTCGACTTGTATGCTTATTGGTGGACTGCCGGCAGCACTCCGAGTGCTGCTATGTGGAAGATGGTGCCTTTGTGTCTTTTGTGGTGTCTATGGAGGGAAAAGACAGGAAAAAGTGACAGAAGTTTTTGAGGACCATGAATAGACTTCGGAAGAGATTAAGTCTTTTTTCTTCAAAACTCTATTTCTTTGGAAAGCTGCTTTTGTTTCTCATTTGGTGATTAGTTATCATGATTTTCTTGTTCTCTTTTCTTCTTCTAGCTTGGTGTTTTCTCTTTTATACTTTTGATGTACCTAAGGCACCTTACGCATTTAATGATACATCAATTAATTATTTAAAAAAATAAAAAATAGAGGTGCATGGAGGATCTCCCTATGGACATTTGAGCTTCGTCACTAGCTTGCCTTATTGTCTTTCTTATTTTAACAATTTATTCCAAAGTCTTTAGTTTAATAAGAGTTTGCTTCATGGGTGCATCTGTACGATTGCTGGCAATATTATGTTTTCAGTGGGTACTTGGAGCTTGAGTGGAGTTCTGAACTATCTTCTTGTGCATTTGGTTGGGTCTTTTTGTTTTAAGTTCTGTGATATTCTCTCTTTCAACATTCTTTTGGTGCTCTAACCATTATTTGCATTCTAGATGGTGCTGAAATTGACTCAAATATTATTCTGCCACTGATAAAAGAATATTCTATCACTTTCTAGGACATAATTGCAACGGGAGGGCTTGACACAAACGCTGTACTTTTTGATCGACCATCAGGACAGATCTTATCTACGCTCAGTGGTCATTCCAAAAAGGTTTAACTTTTATTTCTATCATTCAATTGCTGCAGTTGTATTGACATTTCAATCCATTGGCTGATTAGACATTGTATGTTTCATAGGTCACAAGTCTAAAATTTGTTGCTCGGGGCGATTTATTCTTAACTGGCTCAGCAGATAAGGTAAACGGTCAGTTTTTTGGGAATAAGATTTCATAATTATGAATCATGACTATTGACATGCATTGCTTTTTTGTTTTTTAATATTAATTTTTATTTGTGTATTTTCTTGGATTTTTATTTTTACATGACCATAAGAGTAATTTTGCTAATTGAGAGGGTACAGGTATTTTTAACAGAAAGTTGGATTTGGACAATATATACTCTGTTTGTTTGGAGGGATTGGGGAAGGATGGAGATGCTTAGGAGGAATTGGAGGGGGAGATAAAATCCCTCCGTTTGGTCAGAGAGAGAAATAGAGAGTTGTTGAGAAGGGGAGGCAAGCCTGTCTTGGACAGGTCAAACTGCGGATTGGAGGAAGGGGAGCTGACCCTTTAATTAAGTGTGAAATGTCAGTTTTGTCCTCACTTGAAACCATTTAAGTTGGGGCATAATGGTAATCTTACCTTAATTTCTCCTTTCTCTTTTCCTTCTCTTCTACCCAACAACATGAGGGAGATGGAATCCCCTTCTCCCCTCTCCAATGTTCTCCATCCCTCATACTTCCATCCATCCTACCAAAGATAGCGTAAAAGAATGTCTATCAATACGTTCGACTCCCCCGTATTAGCCCCAAATCCCTCCTTCCTCCCTCGAAAAAGAAGGAAAAACATTCTCCACTTTGCTCATGGGTTATAAGGTCAGTGGAGCTCCACTCCTAAAAGGGGGAAAAATAATAAAAAGGAATCAAAAGAGAACTTGGATATATAAGGTGTTCATAAACTGTTATGACATGGGATTTTGTAAGGGCAAAACACTTTGATACTGTGAATATTATCAATTTTTCATGCCTGTTTCAGAAGCCAGAGGACTTTACTGTTACTACAAACCATGGGTGGATCAGAAATTTAACATTGGGATTAATGTTGGTTATTTTCTAAGATCTGGTGGAGTGACTTTCGTTACAGCACAACGTTATTGATCAAGTTGTATTTTGACTGATTTGAGGTCAGAGATGCTAATCAATTTTTTTTTTTGGCCGATTTGAGGTCAGAGATAGCTAGGATCATCTCAAACAATTACATAATATCAGGATTTTATTTTCAGTTGCTCTAGGTTGTCTTGGGTTATGCCACGATGGGTTATCTATCTGCTTGCTTGTTTGTGGTCTTCGGGTCGGTCGAGGAGTGCTATGGCTGCCGCTCGCCTTTTTTGGTGCTTATGGAAGGAAAGAAATAACCGGAGCTTTGAGGACATGGAGAAGACCTCTTAGGAGCTTTTATCATCCTTTTATTACACTTTGTATCTTTGGACTACGGCTTATGTGTTCCCCTTATCTATTAGCTTTTTTGATTTTCTTACTCGTTTCTCTAGCTAGACGTTTCCTTTTGTATATTCCCAGTGTACTAAGGGGTGCCTCACGCTTTTAATGAGATTGGCTTATTACTTTTCAAAAAACATCAAGATTTTAAAACAGTTAATTTAAAAACAATCTAATTATAATGGGTAGGGAAAACAACTATCGATTGGGCTGATTTGTTTACTGTTGCCAGTCAAGCTGCCTTTGGGGCCTCAATTGATAACCAAGATTTCTAAGCGTGAAAATCTTGGCTAGGTCCAGTAGATAATGGGAAGTCTACAAGGTAGCAGGCCTATTCAGGAAGGCATGCATGTGTTATTCGGAAGGGTTCTAATGTAACTTGAGCATCGAAAATTGTGATTCAGAAGAACTCTTCTTCTAGACATGCTTTCTTGTATGTAGAGAGGCTGAATTGCAGATATTGACCTGGACACTACTAAGAGGAAATTATAAGGTACTGATATGGAAAGTTGCAAGTGAAGGTTTAGTGTGTGCTTGCCTTGGCGTTTCCCTTTTAGATTTGAATGTTTCTAGAAGTGGCATTGAATAGCTTTGGTAAAAAAGTAAAATATCCAGATCATCTTTTTAACTGGTGACTTTGCAGAAGAATTAGGAGGTGTTTTGCTTGATTGCATTTTGTAATTTGTGATGATTCTGCATGGTTTGTAAACGTTTTCATTTAAACTTTTTTTTTCCCCTAAGCATGCATTTCCTCTGCAGCTTGCACGCTCTGTTTATTATGATTAGATATAGACATTCTGATTACCAAATACTAAATGAGATGAAGATGCTTCTGAGATGTACAAGTTTCTGTGTTTTGAGGACTATAGTGAATAAAATTTCAATCCCTAAAGTCTTTCTTACATCTTCCATATAAGAAAACTATGGTGCATCCTGCTCTGTTTTGATTTACTATGCCATGACCCATGAGTGTGTTCAAGAATTGCTCTTTAACAGTCTGTTTGTACTTATTTTGTTTTTGTCTTATGTACTTAATTTTTTTTTTTGCTGTAGACTGTTCGCTTGTGGCAAGAGTCTGATGATGGGAACTATAACTGTAGACACATTTTGAAGGATCATACTGCTGAGGTAAATAAGTTTTCGACTCTCTTGATCATTTTCCATAACCAATTTCCATGTTGTGTCTAATGTGCCTCCCAATGCTTCATGTTTTACTTTGTCCTTTGGGAATTAGAAGTACAAATGTTCTCATTCCATTCTTGTCTGAATTCGTCTGATTCCTTAGTTTCCTTAAAGTTTTGACTAGCCAATCTAATCTGTTATATTTGTGTCACTGGATACGAGACCTCTGTATATGGGCATTAGTGTATATACGGACATGCCACAATTCAGAGAGTTCACAATTGAGTCTATTAATGCTGTATAACTTAACTTGTCTTTCCCCATGCTAATTGCACTACTCTAGTCATGTTCTTTGTGTTCATGTCAATGAAGGCAATGAGGCATTTTTTCTCCCCCCTTTTTTTGTTAAAAATGTTGCATAAGATTTCAGTTAATAAAGGAGATGAGGTATTGAGACATGGTGATCAAAGTCATTCTTGCTTTCATATGCAATGAAATCATTAATTCCATTGACAAAAATGCCTCGACAAGAGGTGTTCGTAACTTTAGAACAATGGCATGCTATGGCTTAGTTTTCTTTTTGGAACTATTGAAAATCTCAGATTTATTTCTTGTTGATTACTATTCTGTTATGATTCGTATCCTTATGTGATTCAACAATGATGTGCCTTTTATTTTTCTCAGGTGCAAGCAATTACTGTCCATGCTACGAATAACTACTTTGTGACTGCTTCTCTTGATAGCACATGGTGCTTTTACGAACTTTCCTCTGGATTATGTCTAACACAGGTTCCACTCCCTCTCTCTCCTCTCAGAGACAGACACTTTTATCCAGTACCTCAAAAACTGCAAATAGCAGGAATGATATGTATCTAAAAGTTGACAGCCCATTACGTTGACTTGATCAATAAAATGAATACACACACACCCACACCAACACGCATCATAAGCCGTTGAGCTTTTGTATAAATTGTTAGGGGTTGCAGAAGATATAAAAAAAGGAGTTTTAAATGCTTTTAACAACCTTAAAGTACCTTGTAAACATTAGTGTTTGTATCCCTCTTGCTCCATACTTGCTGGTGAGTCTATTTAACGTTCTTTTAGTTCTGCAGGTTGTGGATGCTGCAGATTCTAATGGCTATACTTCTGCGGCATTTCATCCTGATGGTCTAATCCTTGGAACAGGCACTTCAGAGGCTGTGGTTAAAATTTGGGATGTGAAAAGTCAGGTAGAGTGAGCTTATTGTGTAGCTTTCTACCTCCATGTCTTCAATTCTTTTTTCTGATTAAACTTTCTTTGATTGGTTTACAGGCAAATGTTGCAAGATTTGATGGACATGTTGGGGCTGTAACTTCCATATCTTTCTCTGAAAATGGCTATTTCCTTGCAGTAAGTATTCTGATAATGAAATATGCCTAGTGGATAGAGGATTAAACATACCATGTTTTGATTTTCATATCTGAAACGGTCAGACTGCTGCTCATGATGGTGTTAAGCTTTGGGATTTACGCAAATTGAGGAACTTCCGGACATTTTCCCCGTATGATTCAGATACCCCAACAAACTCTGGTATGTAATACAAATATATCCATCCCTGAAATTGATGGTTCTATAAACTTGGAAGCTTTCCTTTTTGGGCTTCTTCCTTGTTTCTCTTTCATATATTCTCATTTTCTATTTTCTTTCTGATGTTATTGATCTATTGCTACTGTTTCTTGTCTGTTTTGTTCTGTGCCTTTGTGATATTTATTAGTGATGAAGTGGAGAGTTATTTATTTATTACTGATGTTATTGATCTTTCTGATGTTATTTATTAGTGTCTTGTCCAGGATCCTTGACTTAATGGTACTTAATGGTACATTGAGTACTATTGTACCATTAATACAACTCTTGAATAAATGTATATTGTAATACAAACCTTTTAATAAATGTATATTGTAATACAAACCTTTTAATAATTGTATGTAGGAAAGCTAAGTTAGCATCAAATCACTATTGTCTGTTTTCTTCCAATATACTTATATAATACAAGTCTTTTATTTTTTTTTATTTTTTATTTTTATATATATATAAGTAAAGCAAATTTACTTGTATGATAACTTATATTATACAAGTCTTGAATAAATGAAATGTATATAGTAATGGAAGCTCCTTTTCTGCTTGCAGTGGAGTTTGACAATAGTGGATGTTACCTTGCAATTGCTGGCTCGGATACAAGGTGGGTGTTCAAGAACCCTTCAACCATGATGTTTGTTTAAGATTTCGACTTATTGAGAACGTTGAAGTTCAAATCCAACGTTTTAGCTATTTTGATGCATGCTTTAGGTCGTGTCTACGAACTGTCATTGTTTAAAATAATTTCCCCCTTCCTTTCCCCTTTTCTTCTTTTGGTTGGAAGAGAGAATGATTAGCAATACCACATTGAAAAAGGTCCATTGCTCCATTTATCACGACACAATCTTGACATCAGAAGGGTAGTTGGGCCCATTTGTCGGTATTTTCAGAAAATTATCCTAAACTAGCGAAATAGATAACAAGTTCATATGAGAAATCTGACATTCATGTTAAGATTCTTACAATCTTGTATATGCTAGCTTAATAACATTGACCCATTAACAATCTTTGCACCACCTTTTCTTTGCAACCGCTAAAATTGCTGGCCAAGTGCTAAAACCCAAACCTTCTATCAGAGCTGGATGTTGTTTTGGGCTTTTGTTTCTATAACTTTTGCAGACATGGAAACTAATTTGGGGCTTTTACTTGTGCAGAGTTTACCAAGTTGCAAATGTTAAATCAGAATGGAGTTGTATCAAAACTTTTCCTGATTTGTCTGGCACAGGTTCCTCTACATTTGTTGCTATTTTTTATTATTATTAGTGGGTTCTTACGTGTTAATCCTTGATGTTCAATATATTCTGCTGTGACTTCAGGTAAAGCAACTTGTGCAAAATTTGGTACGGATGCAAAATATGTGGCAGTAGGATCAATGGACAGAAACCTTCGTATTTTCGGCCTGCCCGGTGAGGATGGTCCATTAGAATCATAGAGCACGCAAGTGGGACTAGGTTGCTGCTGCTGTAGTGCTACTTGTATTTATTGACTGAAGAAGTGGATGGTTAGATTCTTTAATTATATGGTGTAGGCGCTATTCCCAGATTCCTCTTCCATCACTGAGCATATTATGCATCATTGTTGTGAGGTGCAGTGTCAACTGAGCTGGAAACAATCATAATTCTAAGCACATGCCGGATCTCATGTATCATTACTATTTCAAATTTTCGTAACGAGATTTTGCCCTTCGAGAATAGCTTTTTCAGTTGGTCGAAGTTCTTCACCTTATATCCTTTTGTATGATCGAATGTGGCTGGCTGGCTGACGTGGCATTTTTTTTTCCTCTTCTTCTTCTTGTTTCAAAACTGTCAGAGATCACTCTTTTGGTGTAATTCGTTGTACTGACAAAGCTTGGTTAAGCAATTTAGATGGGCTTGTTAACCTGCTCTTAGCATGTATGCAATTCACAGTCACGGTAGTCACTAGTGTGTATGAAAATTGTGTGATACATCGATCTTTCTTAGTTTCAGTAAAAGTAGACAGCTTGTTAATTATAAAGGAGGCCAACCTTTGATATCACTGCACAGCGCTATTGATGTCAAAGGCACACCATTTTCTCTTGTTTGCCACATTAATATGTTGACAGTCACAAACATCCAGGAAGGAAGCAGGGCCAAGTCAAAATTACTGCCGGGGTTCATGTACGGGGCAGCTCTACTACAAAGAACATGTACAGCAAGCTACTATAGGAGTCAACACTTATATTCAATTTTCTTCAATGGTTAAAAAAATAAAATAAAAAAATCAATAAATAACTTATTACAGCTGATGAAGGTTTGTAATAAAGCAGTGAACAATATCTACTTGATATATATTAAGGGTCTGTTTGCTTGTAAATATTTTTTAGAAAATGTTTTTCTTATTTTTTTTGTGTTTAGTACGACTTATTTTTAACCATGATTTTCGGTCTACTAAGAAAACTTTTTTTTAATTTTCGTAAAGTAGTTGTAAAATTATTAAACAATTTTTCGAGTTTGAACTTCTTTTAACTCTCTGATTCTCCACCGGAGGTCGTTGGCGTCACTCGTTGCCGATTTTCTGTATGAATTAAATGCCGGAAAAATGTTTTCAACTGAACATTTTTCTGAAAAATAATTGTGTTAAAAATATTTTCTAAAATAACCATTTCTGAAATGGAGGATTTAACCATTTTTAACAATTTGATTGGAACAACAAACATGAATGGAATAGGAAAGTGTTTACAATATAAAAATGAATCTGAGTGGATTAGACAGTTCAAATGTTAGAGACAGGCATTTACTACAATTGCATCATTTCCAATTACACTCTAAAGATAAAACCTTGGATGTTCAATAGTTTGTTTGGACCTGGAACTTCTACAGCACTAAAAGCTCTGCAAATTTCTCCATGCAAAATAAGTTTTGATTCTGGTAAGTTATCAACCATCTAAACCACTGAAAAGCAAGCATGCCTAATCGAAATACCAAATTTATAGAAAGCAATTTTCAACAAAAATTCGAAATCTATTAATTAATCAAATGGAAATTCATCATCCCATATATAATCATAGCCCTCCTAGATCTGAAAGGAAGGCAACGTAAATGAATAAAGAATAGGATCACAATAGATCAACAAGGATAAATAACACAGCATCTGAGAGTCTCTTCTTAGGCAAGGTAATGCGATGCATGTGTAAAACCCCATAGCTGCATAAAGACAAGACTTAACATTAAAAGATCATTAGATATAAATTAAAACAAAGAGCAAAGTTGAAATTGCAGTTGAGAACATGGCTGCTTGTAAAAGGAACCAACAATCAAAACACCCAACATCGATATTGTTTTTCTATTTCTTTCATCTAAATGATATTCCACATGCTTTGAGAAAGTAAATTCATTTTACTGGACTTACCCAGCATTTTAGCAAATTTCTGTTGATGTACTAGTAGTCCACTTAAGTTGTCTTTCATCTTAATTGATCACCCTCAGTACCCTATAGTTCTCTGGATCACCATAACGTTACTGACTTTTAGGGATCCTAAATTCATGTTCTAGCTAATGCACACCAGCCATCACAAGAGGTTAGTTTTTGTGTATAATATATGACATGGAGACGGCATTAGAGCGTTTCCTGGATTGAAGCAGGTCAGTGGGTGAAGAAAGATAAGTGAGCATTAGGTGGGTTAAGGTGGACGGCAGCAGCCAACCCTTCAATCTTTCTTAACTCACAATAGTATCAATAGATGATTACGCCAAAAAAATAGAGGTTCCTCACACTGACAAGCAATAGCAAAATGTGATCCAGCCACTGAATGTCATCAATGGACAAGATCTGGTCAAAAAGCTTACATTACCTCAACATTCTTTAACTCAAACTCTTGGTTATGAGCCAAGCATAAACTCCCAAATGTTTCGCAAGGTCCACTGGTTCCACTTAACCTTTTGGAAGAGAGTTCACAACCACGAGAAGAGAAACATTAAGTATTACTGCATCTATCAAACAATTCATGTGAAATTCACAACAGAACATTGAAAGGAGCAACTTACAGATCTCCATCCAAGCACAAAGCAAAGTTACCGCCGCCGCCAAATGCTAGTAAGTCATTCAAACACAAGTAATAATATCGATTGGCTCCTACATACACAAGTTTGATATGATATCAGTTTAGGCATAATAAAGCCCATTAAAGGCTTCTCATGCATTGTAACATCTTTCTTTAATTTGAAATTGATTCCTATGTCTTCCCAGGAAAAGCAAGCATTACACAAGTGATTAAATCAAGGTCCTTACCAGTTGGTCTAAATAGTCTCGGCTCACCATATATGGTCGTAAATACAAATGTTTGGTTTGTTCCCTGTCACCAAAGAAGAAAGAAATACAAAATCATGCTTCAAATATTGAAAGGGAAAAAGATAGAGAGACAGACCAGACATGTGAAAGAGCAAAGAGATAGTCACTTCATCAAGAAGACATCCAACTAAGACTAAAATATCAATAAAGTTGAAAGATAGTTAACTTACTTGATATTTTCTCTTTGCTGTAGGTTTCAAGGGACATTCCAGCAGCCCACCAAACACAGCACCTTGCCTATCACCAACAATCTAGGAGTATAATATGATTAACATTAGTTCTCGTTATTGACAAAGGAGTGAATGCCATGAAAACTGGTGAATCTCATACTAATATCACCACTTAAGAGGTCTCATTGGAAAATAGACTTCAACATACCAGCAAACATGGGCCAGAAAGGTCAGCACTCTTGCGAATAAGCGTACGCAGTGATATACCATGTTTCACCGTACTGCCCTTCATTTGAAAGAACCAATATTGAATCAAGACCCAAATACAAGAACACAAAAACTGCTTTTAGTGCAAAGTACATAAACTTATGGAGGAGCTTAAGTCTTTATTTTTCAACACATTGTATCTTTGGACAGCTACTTTTGTTTATCCTTTGGTGATTAGTTATCATGATTTTCTTGTTCTTTTTGCCTCTACTAGTTAGGTGATTTCTCTTGTATACTTCATGTGAACCTAGGGGCACCTTACGCTTTTAATGATATTTCGATTACTTATAAAAAACAAAAACAAAAAACTAACCTGTACAACAAGACCCATTGGCACCCCTTTACAATATTAGGAAGGGATGACAGCAAGAAGTCATACAAGTACGTGGATATAAAAACCGACTCATCCATCAGATAGGGTAAAGGTTTCTGTGGACTGTGTGTTGCTTCTTCAAACATTTCAGACCCACTAGTGCTTCTTCCAGAAGTTGGTTGTTCATCATCTTCTTGATTACTCGGAGTTACCTTCTTCTCACATACTGGACTACAGTCTACATAGTTATCCAAAGATTCATCTAGAGCTTTGAAGTTCACATTGCTATGTCTAACAGGGAGTGCTTGAATCGGTTTGAGATCATGTTGATGATTGTTCGATCTGGATCCATCAAATCCAGCTGAAGGGATAATGTAGGAAAAATACGAAGACAAAGATTTCCCCTGTTTTGAATGTGGCCTGGCCTACACATTTAAAAACCTCGTGTCATCATGAAAGTAAAATTCGCATGCACAATTGAAATGGAAAGTGAGAGAAAATCAGCTACCTCCGCTCCCAAAATGTATGAACAGTAAAAAAGGGATGAAGATGCTTTTTTCATGTACTGTCTCCTAACAAATGAAAAAAATCAACTTTTTTTTTGACTAATCCATTTAACTTTAAAAGGCTCAGTTGGCTGAAAACTTTGGTTTTGGTTATAAAATTCATGTCTGTCTTTCTTTTTTTCCTTAAATATTTGTCAGCAACCAATATATAGTCCAAGAACATCCATTAGAACTCTAAAAACCAGTCTTGAAATGTAAATTACAATACATGAAAAGCCACAAAGTTTTTTTTTTTTTTTTTTTTCCATAAAATATTTTTTGCCAGCAACCAATCTATAGTCAAAAAACAAAAATTACCCAACTGGGTCTTTCTTTTTTCTGCAGTAATCTTGATAATTAACAAGGTAGATTTTTTATTTATTATTATTATTATTTATTTATTTGATAACATTTGTAGCTAACAATGGCTGACAAAATCAAATTATCCTTCTTCACATGAGATCACAAGCATTCAATTGCAAATCCAACCACATTCAGACTCAACCTAAAGAATCACACTTCTCAAATTCAACCAGATCTAAGTTTTTCCAAGAACAAAGATTACAATGAAGCTCAACCATTCATGTACCATAACAAAAAAAAAAAAAACAAAAATTTACCTGCGGTGAGGGAGGAGAGGAGGGCGTTGAGTTGGGGGAATCAGCGAAGAGGCGGGACAGCCTCTCCGACACCTTCTCTTTCAACGTGTGCATTATGGGTTTTTGATTTTTTTGACGATGATAGTCAATATCTCCCATCTGCGTGTCTGCTTTTATTTTATGTTTTTGTTTTTGCCTTTCTAAAAGCAAAACGAAAAAGTCGGTGGGGGTGGCAGCAATCAGCGGAGCATAGAAACTTCAACGTGCGTGTGTGTCTATGGACGGTGCCATACGTACGCATCCTATGTCTGAGGTTTGAATGTTTGGTGCCTCTGCCTCCTTTCGTTTAGGCTATCGACCCATATCTCCCCTAAGTTCTATCATTCGATAGGAACATGAATTTTGGATGGGGGAAAAATGGTGGGTTTCTTTTTCTTTGCCGATGTGATTGTCTAACCGATTGATATATGGTCACTTTTCAATCATTTGTTACCTCAAATAGTGTCACATACATTTAGTGCGTGGGAATTTGGTTTTTTTTTTTTTTTTTTTTTGGTCGTTCGAAAACCTACGTCAGATAAATTTTTTGAAATAATGAAAATAATAGGGTGATGTAAAGCATTACTCGTTAATTAGAGTTTTGGTTAGATATTGTACCTTTTAATACAAATGAACGGTCTGAATGAAGTGTATGGCATCGGATCTTGGTTCAATAGTGGTAGTACTCCGAATGGTTTTCGGTCAAAAATTTTTATGATAAATATAGAAAAATTTAAATAAAAAAAATAAAATATAAAACTGATAATAATGGCTATGGAGTTGCATAGAGTGTTAGGCTGACGTCCCAGGAGAATAAACAGGGTATCTTCTTTATTATTGGATCTTTGACCATTATTGGATCTTTTTTAAGAACATGTTAAAATGGTCACAAATGTTTTAATTGATCCATTATCAATAAAAGAGTAGGCCTAACCTATTGTTCATGATGGAATAGGATTCTCCATTTTATTTAATGAAATATATATTATCTATTTTATGATTATAATTTAAAATTAAACCATAAAAGAGAGTATTCATTCCATTTGAAATGGAGATAATTTTATTCCGTTTATGATAGCGAGTTTTGTAAGTACGGACAAATTAGTTTAAAAAAAAAAAAAAAAACACATTTTATTTTTTATTTTTTTTATGTTTTGGTTCAGAAGTATGAAATTTAGTTGGAATAGACCAAATTGACCATTCTGGATAGAACCAAAAAAGAGTAAAAAAATTTAATAACCGGTGGCGAAAGCTGTTCTTTAAGACATTTTTCGATAGAAATACAACAAAGGTGTTTCATTAAGAATTAAGAAACTGACACTTTGAAGCAAATAAAAATAATAAATGGTTAAAATCTTGGTAAAATAAGTTTCTCGCATATATATGTAACTTTGAAATTCAAATTTTCCCCAAAAATAAAGAAAAAGAAAAAACACTCGTCTTTAATAAGAGGTTAGTCCAAAAGGGGTCGGTTGGTCTATCCTAACTAGGCTAGCATAAGTTTATTAATATGTCTTAATATTTGTTCAGGTAGCTAGCTAGCTGATAAGGGACATTTTTAGTTGGAGGTAAGAGGTAAGTTAAATTTCTTACTCGTTATAAGGTTATTTCATTTATTGTGTTTAGTGCCTTATGTATATGTGAATGTTTATTTCATCTTTGGATTATGTTATGTAGCCACGCTGAGTGTTAGGGATGTACAAGCGGGATGATTACTACACTGAAAACCTGAAAAACAAAAAGATTTTTGGTAGTAATAATAGCTATTCTAAGTCCATGAATTCTACTATTTAAAAACGTTAAAAAAATGCCCAAAAAAGTATAAAATAGGCCAAAAACAACAACAACAATAATAATAAGAAAGGCCCAAAAGACCAATTATTTGAAAAGCAGTTAGCAGTTAATAACCTGCCTTCAATAACCACATACTCACCGGTTGCGGTTAAGAGAGAATAACCGTAACTACTCGTACACCTATTACTGAGTGCACCTTGGTAAATCTGCGTGTCAACACGTCTGTGGTCACAAAAACCACGCAACCCCAATACAAGGGGCATAACAATGTACATGGGCTCTACTATGAGAATGTTAGTTATAAGTAAATATTTAGATGTTCTATATAGAAAAATATACTTTAACTTAGTTTTACAGGGAAAAAGATGATTTTTAAAGAAAATAAATTAAAATACGCTTTCGTGTGATTTCAAAGAAGAAAGTGTTTTAAGGAAACTATTTCAAAGAAAATAAATTTAACTCAACTATTTTATGGTTGTGAATTTTTCTTACTAAGCCTTTTTCACTCATTCTTTTTTCATGTTTTGTTTTAAGGTTATGAGTAAGGAATAAGAAGTCGGAATGTGGGGGTAGGAAATCCATAGAGAGTATTGCCATGAAACCCTTTATTTTAAATAGGTGAAGTTGCACAATGAAGAGAATTTTTATAATTATGGAATTTTATTATCATTATAATATTATTTTAGAAATTTTGATCAAGCATTTCCGCATTCAATGAAGTTTTAAATTTGATGTCATTTTTTTTTCATGCATTTATTACCACATTCATTTAGTTAATTGCTCTAATAAAGCTTATAATGTTTTGAGCCATTGTGCTGACAAACTTAACCCTAATGAGCTGGGACGTTACACTTGATGTGTGAAATGAGGAGGAGCTCTCCCCCCCCCCCCCCCCCAAATATCTTTTGCACCCATGGCCACCAATAGGCAATAATGGATTAAACAAACTGAGGTCTCGTTTGTTTCGTGAAATGGGTATTCTATTAGGAAAATGAATAGTTATTATTGGGAATAAAGAAGAGTGAAATGGAATAAATTATTCAAATTCTTTAGTTTGGTGATAATATATATACCACAATTGGAATTGACCCAAAATTACTAAAAAAAACCCACATAATTTCTTATTTTTCAAAAAATAAAAACTCAATCTTATAAAAAAAAAAAATAATAATTGGACCTTAGATCTATAGGTGATAGATCTGATCTAAATTCTTTGTTTTTTTTTTAATTTTTAATTTTTTGAATTTTTGAATTTTTTGATTTTTTTTAAGTTTATTTTGGAAAAATTAAAGAATTTTTTTTTTTTTTTTTTTTTTTTTTTTTTTTTTTTTTTTTTAAGAAAAATGTTGTTTATTCATCTTCGTAAGGGAATAGTTATTCCCATGGAATAGCTATTCCAAGGACTATGTCTCTACAAAATAAAGGAATAGCTATTCCAATGACTTATTTTGCGAACCAAACGAGGCCTGAGAGTGTAAAGTTATAGAGGAATGGAGATCCACCCCTACCGTCCCCTTCAGCGAGGTTGGAGAGCGGAAGGTTTGGTATTGGAAGTGGTTATCCACCCCCAGTTATCCATCTCAACCATATGTTTTTTCTTTTTTGTTCTTTAACATAATTGCATATGTGAGATGATGACGTGGATATGGAAGCACATGTCACGTTTTTAGTGGGCACGTGGAAAAGTAGACAATTGACACTTATAACATTAAAGATTGATGGAAATTAGAACGGAATGACCTATTTATCAAACGGCCCAAACTCATATATGTAATTGTCAAAGTTATATAGAAATGCAAGTCTTTATTTGTCACTGAATAATGTTTTTTGCACAACAATTCTTCCTACTTAGAATCCTCATTAGGGCTTATATTGCAATATATATAGTGTCCTGGATTGCATGTGTTACTAACTTAGCTCTAATACCATTTTTCATGACTTGAAATGTGCTAGCCACGTCTGTATAAGATCTCAAAATGGAGTAATGCTACATATCATCTATTTGTCCTCATTTTGTTCCCCCAAATTGATGTGGCTTTTAAAATCACCATTGGATTAAAATCCAATAATGATCTATCATAAATTCAATGGTGATTTTAAGAGCCACGTCAATTTTGAGATGACAAAATGAAGACAATGGGATGATATGTAGCATTACTCCTCAAAAGGATTAGTCACTATTGAAGTTAATTTGTTGTAATTATTTATATAATCAAATCATATCTAATACACAACTAATGTAAGACCTAACACATGCCTATAACTAGGGATGTAAATAAACCAGTCCGTTCGATAGCCCGCTCGATACTCGCTTAGTTTAGCCCGATCCAAACTCAAGCTCGATACTGTAAAAACTCGATCGTTACCGTAGAAACCCGCTTGATTAGTAAGTGATACATATCTGACTCGCTTGACAAAACTCGATAGGGGCTTGCGAGCTCAACTCGTTTAAAACTAGACTGGATCGCTCCCCCGGCTTGTTAGTTCGACTTGTTAACTCATTTATATCTTACATATATATTAGTAAATAGTAAATATAGTATAATATATATAGTATTACATATTAATTATAATGCTTTGATAACAATATTTAGTATGTTAAATTAACATATTAAGTTATTAATAGTTAGTATATAACAATATTAAATAGTTAGCATATATATATATATATATATATATATATATATATATATATATATATGTAAACACATATATCACATCACACATGGTTAACAATAATTAAATATAATACTTATATTATAGTTACTTAGTTATATAGAATATATTAGACTTACTATTTGTTCACATAATACATATACCATAGTTTATACTCTCTAGTTATATATAATAACATATTGTTAATTTGTTAGTTATAAACTCTAGTTATGTACTATATTTTATAATATGCCTTATATATTTATATTATTAATAAGTGCATAGAGGTTGTTCATAAACTTGGGTTTGAATTCTGCTTTGATCACTTATTGAAAAATTTAATAGTCTACATCGAGCTCTGGTTGAGCCGAGCTTGTCCAGTAACCCCGCTCGGCTCGAATGTCATTTTCAATAGACTTGACCTTGAGCTCGAGCTCGCCCCAGTTTTAAATTAGCCGAGCTTGAACATGCAATTTATAGCTCGGCTCGAATTCGAGCTCGACTATTTAAGCTCAACTCATAAACGAGCCAGTCTTGAAATCTTCAAACTCGACTCGGCTCAGCTCGATTACATCCATACCTATAACTTTCAAAATCGAATTCAATCCAATACAGTCCAACTTGGAATATCAGTAATATCATAAATGGGTTTACATGGGAATGCAAGATCACCCTTAAACTTCCAAAGGCAATGCGGGGTGCTCAAAGATTTTTAAATGCTTTTTTAACCGTTCAGATTTAATTTTACACTATTTTTCTTATATAATATTTAAAATTAAATCTTGATGTTAAAAAAACTACATCATATATCTTGTAATTTTTTTTACATGAATTGACCCAAATCCATCTTGTTGGTGTAAGCAGTGTGGAACTAGTGGTCAAGCTATGGAATTTAGAGTAGTTTTGATTGACTACTTATTTCAACCGTAGTGCAGTGAGTTCTTTATATAATAACAATAGTGTTAGTCCTTTAGTAGGACTATACAAGATTTGAGATTAGCTTTATCACTTAAGCTTATCAATAGCAGATAATTATAAACCTAATGAGATACAACTTTTAGTCTAGATAATAGGATAAGCTATAGAGCTTCTAGCCTAGATAATAGGATAAAACAAATCCTTTTAAATCTGGATAGATTTATCTTTACTAGAAGAGAAAGATATATCTGATCTAATACAAGCAACATAGTACTTGACATGAACACAGGGTTGGCTGGAGTTTCAGGCAGATTAGGCAGCCACCTAAGGCCTCCAATTAAGAAACATTAATGGAGATTTATTTCTAAAAAAGAAAAATTAAGGCATTAATTACCATCAATATTATTTAATTAAGGCCTCAAATTATGGTAAAAAAGTAATTAAGAAAGACATTAATATCATTGCATGAGATATAAGTTTTTTTTTTCTCTATCTCTCTTACATCTGTTGATTTTTTTTTTTTATAAACTTACATGTGTTGCTCCAGTACACACATAATGTTCAAAAATAGTGCATTTATAATTGGAGTCCAACGTTCAAAATAGAATGGAAAAATAAAATAAATAAATGTTAAGAAGATAGAAAGTCTCTAAATACAAACCCCTCTCTTCATAAGTTTTCATTTTTTTTTTCCTCTCAATTTCCCTATTCAAGGCTTATTCAAATTTGAATTCATCTCTTCTTCTCCAATTTCATTATTCAAGTCCTTAAAATTATTTCATATTTGATTAGTGATAATAATAATAATAATAAATGTTAGTTACCAAAAACTCAATCAACCAATTACATTACTTTTTTATATTCGATTTTAGGAAATATTTTTACATTAATTTACATTTCCTTGTGAGGGTTAAAAGTGTTAGATAATCATATCACAAAAATTATTTTATTTGACAAATCGGGTTTTATTGTTCTATTTTTAAAATTTATTTTATTCTAGTCATAATATATATTTTTAATATAAATTGTGTTTATTTAATTTGTAAATATTTTTAGTTATAGATGTCTACTAGAAAATATGCTTCTAGATATGAAAAAAAAAATTAAAAAAAAGGTACAAAAATTAATTGAATCTCAAAAAGGATCTATCTCTAAACAAATTTATTATTAGCAATAAACAAAACATAAATGATAATTTAGTTGAAAAATTCATAAATGATCATGAAATTCATAAAAAAGAGTTAGACGATAATAAAATAATACAACCAAAAGATGACATATTTTGCGAACCAAACGAGGCCTGAGAGTGTAAAGTTATAGAGGAATGGAGATCCACCCCTACCGTCCCCTTTTGTGAGGTTGGAGAGCGGAAGGGTTGGTATTGGAAGTGGTTATCCACCCCCAATTATCCATCTCAACCATATGTGTTTTCTTTTTTTGTTCTTTAGCATAATTGCATATGTGAGATAATGACGTGGATCTGGAAGCACATGTCACGTTTTTCGTGGGCACGTGGAAAAGTAGACAATTGACACTTATAACATTAAAGATTGATGGAAATTAGAAAGGAATGACCTATTTATCAAACGGCCCAAACTCATATATGTAATTGTCAAAGTTATATAGAAATGCAAGTCTTTATTTGTCACTGAATAATGTTTTTTGCACAACAATTCTTCCTACTTAGAATCCTCATTAGGGCTTATATTGCAATATATATAGTGTCCCGGATTGCATGTGTTACTAACTTAGCTCTAATACCATTTTTCATGACTTGAAATGTGCTAGCCATGTCTGTATAAGATCTCAAAAGGGAGTAATGTTACATATCATCCTTTTGTTCCCCCAAAATTGATGTGACTCTTAAAATCACCATTGGATTAAAATCCAATAATGATCTATCATAAATTCAATGGTGATTTTAAGAGCCACATCAATTTTGGGAGGACAAAATGAGAACAAGGGGATGATATGTAGCATTACTCCTCAAAAGGATTAGTCACTATTGAAGTTAATTTGTTGTAATCATTTATATAATCAAATCATATCTAATACACAACTAATGTAAGACCTAACACATGCCTATAACTAGGGATGTAAATAAACCAATCCGTTCGATAGCCCGCTCGATACTCGCTTAGTTTAGCCCAATTCGAACTCGAGCTCGATACTGTATAAACTCGATCGTTACCGTAGAAACCCGCTTGATTAGTAAGTGATACATACCCGACTCGCTTAACAAAACTTGATAGGGGCTTGCGAGCTCAACTCGTTTAAAACTAGACTGGATCGCTCGCCCGGCTTGTTAGTTCGACTCGTTAACTCATTTATATCTTACATATATATTAGTAAATAGTAAATATAGTATAATATATATTGTATTACATATTAATTATAATGCTTTGATAACAATATTTAGTATGTTAAATTAACATATTAAGTTATTAATAGTTAGTATATAACAATATAACAATATTAAATAGTTAGCATATATATATATATAAACACATATATCACATCACACATGGTTAACAATAGTTATATATTATACTTATATTATAGTTACTTAGTTATATAGAATATATTAGACTTATTATTTGTTCACATCATACATATACCATAGTTTATACTCTCTAGTTATATATAATAACATATTGTTAATTTGTTACTTATAAACTATAGTTATGTACTATATTTTATAATATGCCTTATATATTTATGTTATCAATAAATGCATAGAGGTTGTTTATAAATTTGGGCTTGAATTCTGCTTTGATCACTTATTGAAAAATTTAATAGTCTACATCGAGCTTTAGTTGAGCCGAGCTTGTCCAGTAACCCCGCTCGGCCCGAATGTCATTTTCAACGGATTTGACCTTGAGCTCGAGCTCGCCTGAGTTTTAAACGAGCCGAGCTTGAACATGCAATTTATAGCTCGGCTTGAATTCGAGCTCAACTCATAAACGAGCCAGTCTTAAAATCTTCAAACTCGGCTCGATTACATCCATACCTATAACTTTCAAAATCGAATTCAATCCAATGCAGTCCAACTTGGAATATCAGTAATATCATAAATGGGTTTACATGGGAATGCAAGATCACCCTTAAACTTCCAAAGGCAATGCGGGGTGCTCAAATATTTTTAAATGCTTTTTTAACCGTTCAGATTTAATTTTACACTATTTTTCTTATATAATATTTAAAATTAAATCTTGATGTTAAAAAAAACTACATCATATATCTTGTAATTTTTTTTACATGAATTGACCCAAATCCATCTTGTTGGTGTAAGCAGTGTGGAACTAGTGGTCAAGCTATGGAATTTAGAGTAGTTTTGATTGACTACTTATTTCAACAATAGAGCAGTGAGTTCTTTATATAATAACAATAGTGTTAGTCCTTTAGTAGGACTATACAAGATTTGAGATTAGCTTTAACACTTAAGCTTATCAATAGCAGATAATTATAAACCTAATGAGATACAACTTTTAGTCTAGATAATAGGATAAGCTATAGAGCTTCTAGCCTAGATAATAGGATAAAACAAATCCTTTTAAATCTGGATAGATTTATCTTTACTAGAAGAGAAAGATATATCTGATCTAATACAAGCAACACAGTACTTGACATGAACACGGGGTTAGCTGGAGTTTCAGGCAGATTAGGCAGCCACCTAAGGCCTCCAATTAAGAAACATTAATGGAGATTTATTTCTAAAAAAGAAACATTAAGGCATTAATTACCGTCAATATTATTTAATTAAGGCCTCAAATTATGGTAAAAAAGTAATTAAGAAAGACATTAATATCATTGCATGAGATATGTGTTTTTTTTTCTCTGTCTCTCTTACATTTGTTGATTTTTTTTTTTGATAAACTTACATGTGTTGCTTCAGTACACACATAATGTTCAAAAATAGTGCATTTATGATTGGAGTCCAACGTTCAAAATATAATGGAAAAATAAAATAAATAAATGTTAAGAAGATAGAAAATCTCTAAATACAAACCCCTCTCTTCATAAGTTTTCATTATTTGTTTTTCCTCTCAATTTCCCTATTCAAGGCTTATTCAAATTTGAATTCATCTCTTATTCTCCAATTTCATTATTCAAGTCCTTAAAATTATTTCATATTTGATTAGTGATAATAATTATAATAATAAATGTTAGTTACCAAAAACTCAATCAACCAATCACATTACTTTTTTATATTCGATTCTAGGAAATATTTTTACATTAATTTACATTTCCTTGTGTGGGTTAAAAGTGTTAGATAATCATATCACAAAGATTATTTTATTTGACAAATCGGGTTTTATTGTTCTATTTTTAAAATTTATTTTATTCTAGTCATAATATATATATTTCTAATATAAATCGTGTTTATTTAATTTGTAAATATTTTTAGTTATAGATGTCTACTAGAAAATATGCTTCTGGATATGAAAAACTTTTTTTTTTTTAAAAAAAAAGGTACAAAAATTAATTGAATCTCAAAAAGGATCTATCTCTAAACAAATTTATTATTAGCAATAAACAAAACATAAATGATAATTTAGTTGAAAAACTCATAAATGATCATGAAATTCATAAAAAAGAGTTAGACGATAATAAAATAATACAACCAAAAGATGACATTCAAAATAACGATAAGGATGTTCAAATATGTAATACTACAATTCTCGGTGAAGAAGTTAAAGAAAATTTAAAAAAAAAAAAAAAAATTTAAAAAAAAATCTAATTCTATTGTTACCAATATTTATCATCCAGGTCAATAGAAAAATATTGATAAAAAATAATAAATCTGAAATAAAAAGCTCACTTACCAAAAATGAAATGTATCCAGTCGCCCTGATCAACACAACCTTTATTTACAGAAGAAGTTAAATATGAAGGAAAAGAGAGAGAGGAGGGAAGCTAGGTGTGGACAGAGAGTAACACAAAAGACAACGTGAGAGAAGGTACGGTTGGCTACTAGTAGTGTCCAGTGTCTACTCATCAAAATTGGACACATTTGCTATCATGCTGGGCAATGGGTATGGCTTCATCTCTCATCTCTCAAGTGGGAATCCAAAGAGGAGTAAAATAAGTTTGCTTTACCCCCAAATTTCAACTCTTTAATTTTGTGTTAAATTCGTGTCAGATTTATATGTTGTGTTAAAAATTGTCAGCTATAATTCTCGTGCGTTTTGTTTTCTCTCTTGACGTCGAGTGATTAATTGAAATTCTCGAAATTTCGTCAAGATTTGGAAGTGATGAGCATTACTTTGAAAAATTATAGTGGAGGAAGGATGGTTTTGCCCACAGAATTGGCACACAAAGAAAGCTTACTTCACATTTTGAATGGTGGGTGAATCAGTCATCCAATTGCAATCTCATTCTTACTTACTGAAGCCATTTGTTTAGTGGTGGCATCCAGTTATTTGTGTATTTAATAAGATAAAAAGGGCAATTAGAAAAAATATTTTAAAAGAAGAAACAAGAAACAAGAAGAAGAAGAAAGAATATTTATTTATCTTTCTTCCTAACATTACCCATCGGACAAATGATTTCCTGCTACAGCACCAAAATATCTTCCTTAATGGGGTAAATAGGTTATGCTTCGTGGCATGATGTGTGTGCTTCATAAAAGTAATTTTCAATGTTTTACAAAAAGATTGAAGGAAGGAGACCCCACTGATGCTCTATTTGTTTGGGCGTAAAATATTTTTTATTTTTTAGTGTTTGGTGCAACCGAAAATGATGGTCAACGAAAAAAATCATTTTCAGTTTGACCGTAAAAACATTTTTAATTTTTGAAAAACGATTTACGGTTTTAAAAACGGTAAATCGTTTTCTGGATTTAAATTTTTTCATTCTTACAAGCACGATTGTGAGAATCTGCCACCGTTGGGCATTAGAGTTTGTTGGTAGCTCGAATCTACCACCAAAGGTCCCAAATTTTGGTATTCGATTGTCGGATTCTGGCAAAACAGGTCAGAATCTGGCGACGACTGACATTGTCGCTGGATTCCAGCCAGTTTGGTCGGAATCAGGCTGTATTTTGCTAGATTCCAGCTAGTTTGGCCGAAATCCCCTGAAAGTGGCTGGAATTCTGTCGGCCAATGATGAAATCTCGTCACTGCTGATTTTTTCATATGAGCTAAACGCCGAAAAATCATTTTTAGAAAAATCATTTTATCTAAAAATAATTTCATTGAAAATATTTTACCTCAAAACAAATTGAGCATAAGTAAATTTTTGTTTTCATCATTTTCAAAACAAAAATATTAACAAACAACTCAAAACATAAAACACTAAAAACTATTTTTATGTTTATATTACATCAAAATAATTTTTTAAACAAAAGGAATTCTCTTAAAAAAAAAATTAACAAGCGACCCACTGCAAAATGTGTGTGTGTGTGTTTTTTTTTTTTTTTTTTTTTTAAATATAAAGTGAAAAAAAAAGAAAAAGAAAAAGCAAAAAAGTTTGTGAAAGAAAGAATTTACTTTCTTTGTTCTGGGTTACAAGGGAGAGTTTAAAAAGCAAGAGTTTCAGAGCCCAAAACCCTTTTTGGTACCAATTCCCTTAAAGCTCTGCCTACGAATCTAGAAGTCATTCATCAACTTTATACACAATTCGGTAATGGATACAAAGTTTGAAATTTGTATCATACACCTTACTATATATCACACACACACACACACACACACACACACACACACACACACACACACACATATATATATATATATATATATATATAAAAATATTAAAACAATAATACTTGTGATGCCGTGAGATTAAATTTTAGAAACGATACTTTGATATAGAAAAATTATTCAAATTTTTGTTTTTAGCTTTCATTGTCATATTTTTCTTTTTGTTAATGTGATTGGTTTGAATTTATTAATTTATTTAGCATTCTTTCACTTGTTCGTTAATAAGAACTATATTAACATTCTAACAAAAATCTTATATATGTAGGTACTTTTCAGGTTAATTCTTTATCCATATCTTAAAGTGCATACAAATATGAACAAGTCAAAAACAATTGATTCATTCTTTAAAAAAAAAGATACAAAGTCATTCATAAGTTAATACACCTTTAAATAGACTTTTAGCAATGGATCTTGATGTTTCGGTGATTGTTGAGCATCTATCTAAATGATCAAGAATCCAACATGAAGAAATGAATGCCACTTCTTTGAAACGTGATTTTGGATTACGTCCGCAAATATGATAATTTCTTGTTAACTTACAAGATGAAATCTAAAGTGCTTATATTAAAGCTAATCCATGTAACCAAGCTTGCATAATATTCATTTTCAAAAATACGCAATCATTGTCACCGATTTCAAGCTTATTGGTTCGAGACACACTCGAATTTTTTTGGAGTACTCACCCTTGAAAAATGCCATATTTTGTCTTTCATGCTACATTTTTATTAAGAAATCAACAACCCGTCAAGGATTCAATGCATTTACAATAAAAAAATCTGACAATTGGAAATATGTGAACGGTGGAATGAATTGTCATCTAATAGGTCATGCGGGAAAATATCAGGATTCACCTTCCTCTCCTTCTCACACACACACTCTCTTAGCAAAAGAAATGGGCTCTTGCGTTTCAGCCAAACATAGGAGTGAAGTAAATTTTATTATTTAATCAATACTTTAATACTACTCCTCACGTGTTGGCTCAAACTCCTATTTAATAAGTGAGATCCAACACGTGAGATATTTAATTGAAATGTGAGAAAAACCGTAGAGTTAAGGTTCAAATTCAAGATATTTGACTTTAATACAATGTTAAATCTTAAGCTAATAGTAAAGAGTTAAAACAGCAACCACCGCTTAGTGGCCATCAACCTCAAGGCTTTTTGAGGTAGCCGTCATGTACGGTTGCCGGCCTTTGGAGGGTGGTTTTGTGCCGATTAGAAAATGGGTCCGGTTTGGGTTTTAACACATTGAAGCAGAAAATTAAAAAATCATTAGAAAATAGAATACAAATCGGATATCCAAAGCAGTTAAAAGCATGTGAGAGGCAGGCTTTTATCAAGTAATTGATAAACAATCCTTTTTAGTCAGCCCTGCCCCTGCCCCTGCCCCTGCGCTGCGGCACGGAAAAAGCTAAAAAGAAACGCCAACACAACCATACCCGAAGCTACGTTTGCATTGTTTCAATGCCAACCATTATGTACGTAGATATTGGGAGGAATGACCAAAGACAAAAAAAAAACAAAAAGAATCTCACTCCACTGCTATATAATAGTGAATACAGCTAAACAAAAAAGAAAGCATATTTATTAAGTAACACACCATTCGTTTTACTACCAAAACAGGGCTTTTGGTTGGACGTGTTCGATCTCTCTCAGAAATCAGAAGAATGAACAATATATAGAATCTACTTAGAGAGCTTTGTTTAATGGTTAAGTTAACCCTAATCATGTGCCATAAATGATTCATGTGCATGTCGTGAGGGTTTCAAATTGATGTTTATTGGACTACAAGCCTCACCAACTCTCTCTAGAAAATGGAAAATGGAAAATGGAAAATGGAAAATGGAAAATAGAAAACAGTAATCATTATTATTCAATTCAACCATGATGTACTTTGAGTCAAACTTCACACACTTCTCTCCCAGAAAGTCAGATTCCCCTGCACTCACACGCTCCTCACCTTCCTTACATTGAGAATATATCTCTCTGCTATAACTTTGAACAGCAGTTTTATTATTCAAACCATTTTGTTCTCATTCTCTTGAAATATTAAAAAATATCACTTAATTAAAATCTAACAAATAGTTCACTATTCCATAAAAAGTATTATTTTATGTCTACGATTCGTGTACATTGTACTGCTTGTGGAGATAGAGTGGGAAAAGCCCTACCCTGCTCACTGCTCACTGCTCAGCCTCTGCTCATCTAAAGAGCCAAAGGGCAACCCCTCCCTCCCAAATCTGAAATCCAAACCCTTCCCAGCAAAAAAGCTGCAGAAATCAAAGAATCAAACGCAACCCATTGATGAGATGAGAGATCCTTCCCTCAGTTTCACCAAAACCCACTTCTCATAACCCCCCCAAAAAAAACCTGCCATGATTTGATTTATCAACACCGGCCGCCCCAAATGGGTTTTGCCTCAAAACCCTTTTCCTTTCTCCTTCTTCTCTCTCTGATTTTCTGTACCAATCTTGAGCTCATCCCACTTGCTGAATCTGCCAATGACTACACAGCCTTGGTCTACAAGGGGTGTGCGAAGCAGTCCTTTTCAGATCCAACTGGGGTTTACGCCCAGGCCCTCTCAGCCCTCTACGGTTCCCTGGTTTCACAGGCCACAAAGGCCAGGTTCTCCAAGACCACCTCCGGCAGCGGCCAGACAACCATATCCGGTCTCTTCCAATGCAGAGGGGACCTTAGCAATTCTGAATGCTACACCTGTGTGAGCAAACTGCCCCAGATGACCGAAAGTCTGTGTGGCAAAACCATAGCCGCGAGAGTCCAGCTCTTTGGCTGCTACATTCTCTATGAGGTTTCTGGGTTTACTCAGATTTCAGGCATGGAGTTGCTGTACAAGACGTGCGGGGCAACAACCGTGGCCGGAAGTGGGTTTGAGGAGAGGAGGGATACTGCGCTTTCGGTGCTGGAAAACGGTGTCGTTAGCGGCCACGGGTTCTACACCACGAGCTATGAAGCCATGTATGTATTGGGCCAGTGTGAAGGGGATTTGGGTGACTCCGATTGTGGAGAGTGCGCGAAGACCGCCGTGGAAAAGGCTCAGGTTGAATGTGGGAACGCTATTTCGGGCCAAATCTATCTTCATAAGTGCTTCATTAGCTATAGTTACTATCCCAATGGGGTTCCCACAAGATCAACTTCATCCTCCTCCTCCTCCTCCTCCTCCTCATCATCATCTTCATCAGGTTAAGTCACTTTTTTTCCGCCCCTCTCTGTAATTTTCTTTTAATCCCCAATTTTAGTAGGATTAATTAAAACTCTCTCCTATGGGCCTTTTTTGTCCATACCCAGATTAGTGGGGTTTCTACTTTTTATGAACAATTATGTTTTTTATTAGATTTTATTTAAATGAGTATAATAATTAATGTGGGATTTGTTTTAATTATTGTAAGTACAGGGGGTAATACAGGAAAGACAGTGGCTATAATATTAGGAGGGGCAGCTGGAGTGGGGTTTGTAGTAATTTGCCTACTGTTTGCTAGAAGTTTACTGAGGAAACATGATGGTACGTATATGTGAAACTTTGAAATGGATCTTTTTTTTTTCTTTTTCTTTTTCTTTTTTTAAAATTAATGCTGATATATGGTTGGAATGTGTTATTTTTATGCAGATTTTTGATAGGAGATGGGTTCTAAAAAGAAGCAAAAAGTTGTTCTGAGGTAGAATTTTTTCTACAATATTATTTTTTGTTTTTAGGTAAAAGGAGATGGGTTTTTGTGGTGAATATAAGTGGCAGAGAGAGAGAGAGAGAGAGAGAGAGAGAGAGAGAGGTTTATTCTTAGTTGTTATGGTTGGTTAAGAATTTTATAAGAAGGGGATTTAAGCAATTAGGGCATGAAAAGTAAGAAGGTTTTTTTTCACAAAAAGTGAAGGGGGGGGGGGGGATGTTTGTCATTTTGGGTGGAAGAACAAGAAATTCAGTGGGCTCATGGGATTTGGCCTTTTTTTTTTTTTTTATGAGATCCCGCCATACCCATGTGATGTGGGCGTTTCTTTGTTTTTCCTTCTTCTCTAGATTAATGCACCTCTCTATTTTCTTCTTACACACTTTATGCTTTTTAGAAAGTTGCATCCTCTCTCTCACTCGCTCGCTCGCTCTCTGATGTACACGCGCTCCGGCTCCCGCTCCCTCTCCCGCTCCCCCACGCGTTGTCTATTTAAAGCGATTAATCAATCAATCGCTTTAACTGCCTTAATTTAATTAATTGAGGGTTATCATTTTTATTTTTATTTTTATTTTTATTTTTCGTGTTAAGAGTTTTTTTTTTCTTTTTCTTTTTTTTCCTTTTTTAAGTATATTTTTCACAAGCAGGCAGTCGGGAGCGAGATAAAAATGTGGTTGTGGTTGTGGTTGTGGTTGTGGATGATGATGATGATGATTGGTGCTCATCCTACATGAAGAAGAGTATGAATTTCACGCGGAAAAGCCAATTTGACAGTTGTAGACCCTTATGATTTGTCAGAACAGTAATGCACCATTGCTCCCCAATAATATCCACTGCACATTCCAAGCTGTATACAGTTCACAGTTCACAGTTCAGACGTGTGTACAATTTCCTATTTATCTATCTATTTATTGCTTAAAATTGGGGGCTTTTTTTATTTTTATTTTATTTTTATTTTTGGAGAAGTGGGTTAATGGCCCAAAATCACAAAAAAAAAAAAAAAAATTTAAAAAAAAAAATTCATGGTTCAAATTTTGATTTACCGAAGTAATAAATACTGATATGATCAAATCTGAAGTCATTTCAAAACTATTTTGATCTCTATCCTTTGGATGACCGACTAAATTCATATGTTCTGACTTGCAAAAGAAAAAATAAAATAAAAAAGTTTCATATGCTGTGTTCCAACTCTCCACCATTGATCTTTCGCCCAGACTCACTCACACCATGATCGCACCCTTTCTGCTTCACACCAAAACAAACCACATCCTTCACCTTAAAAAAATGTGGAGCACCGACCTTCACCTTTCTACATTTTTATCCGAGGCTCCGTTTAATAACACCCTCATTTCCCTTATTTTCATATCTCTAAAAAAAAAAAAAAAAATCAACTCAAAACATTCTTAATTTCTTTTACTTTTTATATCACATCAATAATTTTTTATTATTATTTAAATAAAAAAACTAACTATAATACATATTTTTTTTACTTTTTGATATAAATTTGTTTTACTTTATATTCATATCAATCACTTTTTATTTTCACTTAACAAAAAAGAAAATTTCATGAGGAGAGGAAGATTATTAAACAGGACCTAAATTTAGGATACCCAGGTTAGGGGTGACCTACATTGGTCCTTTGACCTAAATTTAGGATACCCTGGTTGGGAGTGCCCTACATTGGTCCTTGGCTTTGACAATCTTAAAAATGTTTAGAACTCTTACAAAAATACTATAACCAGTCAAATGTATAATTTTTGACCTCCACCCCCCCCCCCCCCCCCCAAATGACAGGTCTACTGGTATGTCAAATCTCTTTTAATTTTGAAATGTGGGATGCGTCTCGAACAACACGCTTATGGTTTGGATGCAAAACATCCTTATATTTGACTTTTAGAAAATGCAAGTACACTCTGATTTAATTTACCAAAAGTCTTCTTCACATTGCAAAAGGGGCAATGGATTGAGGAAGAATTGTTATAAATTTTACTAAAGAAATGATAATATGGACGAATTTTATTTTATAAAAGACTATCGTCAGAACATAATTTGAAGGAGATATGGTCTTTTTTTTAGGTTTTTTATACATGTTTATAGGCTCATTGTAGCAAACTAGGAAATTTTTATATTCATTTGAAACAGGCCGGCTCGATATATTTTGGGCCTAAGGCGAAAATTTTAAATGAAGCCTGTTTTCGTGGGTCCCATTCTCAATGATGGTTGTTTTTGTAGAGTTATGACTTGCATTTCAACAAGTCTTTTTCTGTGAGCCCCACTCTCTTCATTGGCTTTCTTGTAGTTCACATCCTTTTAGTTGAGTGTCTGACTCTCTAAGAGAGAAAATGTACTTTTTTTTGTTGGTATTAATTGTTGTGTTCTTAGGCCTCTAACTATTTATTTTTCTATTGAAGTTAAAGAGTCTTCAAATAAGAGATCATGCTTTCTTTCTTTTTTCTTTTTTTTTTCAAACAAATCTATCATTTGGAGCCTTATTCCATTGAGAAAAAACTGTTTCAGCTTATGATTAGATTTTTTCTTTTTCTTTTTCTTTTTTCAAACAAACTTGTCTTTTTTGAGCCTTATTCCACTGAAAAAAAAAACATTTTCAGATTATAATTAAGCTTCTTTTTTATTTTTTGGAACAAACCTGTCTTTATGGGGCCTTATTTCACTTGGGAGCCTTAGGCGACTGCTTAGCTCGCCTTATGGTTGAACCGGCCCTGAAAAGAAAAAAATATAAAAATGAAAAATAAGGAAGCAATGTCATGGCTACTACCATTTTGTTCGCAAGTGCATGGCACCAAGCCCCTCTAAAACTTTGACATCCTCCACAGCATGAACCACGTATTAGACTCGATCCCAAGCAACACCGAACCACGCGTAGCCCATGCCCAAGCCATCAAAGCCGGCAACACCGACCGCTCGATCTACAACAAGCTCGTCACCCTCTACTCCAAATCCAACCTCTTGTCCTACTCCCTCCGCCTCTTCCACCAAATCCCATCGCCCAACGTTGTCTCATGGACCGCCATCATCTCCGCCCACGCCAACACCCTCCTCTCCCTCCACCACTTCATCTCTATGCTCCGCCACCCCACCTTCCCCAACCAGCGGACCTTTGCCTCTCTCTTCAAAACCTGTACCGCACTCCCTTGCTTCTCTTTCGGCCTTAGCCTCCACTGTCTGTCCCTCAAGCTCTCACTCTCTGGCGAACCCTTTTCTGGGTCTGCGCTTATCAGCTTCTACTCCAAGTATCGCTTACCCAATGAAGCTCGTAAAGTGCTCGATGAAATTCCTCACAGAGATGAGGTTTGTTATTCCGCCATTGTTGTGGGACTCGCGCAAAATTCAAGGTCCATCGATGCGTTATCGATGTTTGCTGATATGAGAGCTTGCGGTGTGGCATCCACAATGTATAGTGTCTCGGGCGCGCTTCGTGCAGCCGCAGAGGTTGCTGCATTTGAGCAATGTAGGATAATACATGCCCATGCGCTGCCTATCGGGTTAGATACAAATGTGATTGTGGGTACTGCTCTGGTTGATGGATATGGAAAAGCAGGTTTTGTCATGGATGCAAGGCGGGTTTTTGATGAGAACTTGCCAGGGATGAATATCGTTGGGTGGAATGCATTGATGGCTGGCTATGCACAGCAGGGGGATAAGAACTCGGCCCTTGAGCTTTTCAATTCAATGGAAGCTCGAGGGCTTGTACCGGACGAATATAGCTTTCTAGCGGTCCTAACATCGTTTAGCAATGCAGGTTTGGCTGCTGAGGCTGAACAGTGGCTGACACGCATGGAAGTAGATTATGGTTTGGAACCGGGGTTAGAGCATTATACATGTTTGGTGGGTGCATTGGGACGGGCTGGTCGATTACAGGAAGCTGAGGGAGTTGCGATGACAATGCCTTTTGTGCCGGATGCTGCAGTGTGGCGAGCTCTGCTATCCAGTTGTGCATATCATGGTGCAGCAGACATGGCTTGGGCTATGGCTAGACGGTTATTGGAAATCAACCCGCATGATGACTCGGCTTATGTGATTGCTGCCAATGTGTTATCAGTTGCCGGTAGGTGGGATGAGGTTGCGGAAGTGCGGAAGATGATGAAAGATAGGAGGGTGAAGAAGGAAGGTGGCAGGAGTTGGATTGAAGTGCGAGGGAAAGTGTATGTATTTTTGGCTGGGGATAGAAGGCATGAAAGCACGGAGGAAATATATGAGAAGTTGGCTGAGCTAATGAAAGAGATTGAGAAATTAGGGTACGTGCCGGTTTGGAAAGAGATGATGTTGCATAAGGTAGGGGAAGGGGAGAAAAAGGAAGCACTTTGGTATCACAGTGAGAAGTTGGCAGTGGCATTTGGAGTGGTGAGTGGAGCTGCACCACCGGGGAAGGCACTAAGGATTGTGAAGAATCTGAGGATTTGTAGGGATTGTCATGAGGTTTTTAAGTATTTTAGTAGGGTTTTGGAGAGGGATATCATTGTGAGGGATGTAAACAGATATCATAGATTTTTGAATGGTAGCTGTTCTTGTGGAGATATCTGGTAACTTGTAGGAAATGAGGCACTCTATAATGCTGCCCAAGGGAGAAAGAATCCGCTCGATCTTCAAATTTTACCTTGTTGCACTTTTTATTTAAATCCAACGCTCACTGATAAAGTCCTTGTTTTGCCAAGTACGTACAGAAACCCGTTGTCAACAAACAGTTTTTAAGAACTAAAAACAGAAGACGGGGGAAAATGGAGGATTAAGATCCTAGGTATTACAATTTTTTGTGGGCCGTTCTTTTAAAATGGACGGACAGATCATGACAACAAAATCAAAACCAAAAAAGTCCATGGGATATTTTTAGGGTGGGTGTGTGGTAGTAGGCTAGAAGCCACCCAAAAGGGCAGGCCGGAGGAGGTGAGGGTGGTTCAGCCACCAAACACCCACCACCCCCCAAAAAAAAACCATTTTTTTTTTGAGCTTTGTTGTGACGATCTGAATCACAGAAAAGTTGTTGGATAAGATCTCAATTCGAAAATGGAAACACCATTTTGCCATTTTCCGGATCAAATTTTTCGAAGACAAGTGCACAGTGTCCACGCAGTGGGAGGTCTGTCTTTCAATTCTTAACCAATGCATGCACTCTCTTGTTTTTTTTTTTTTTTTTTTTTTTTATCCTTTTGCGTCTCACTAGCCGCCCGAACCCTCTTTTCAAGCTTCTCATTGCCATATACCTATTTTTAAAAGGTCTCTGAGGTTCATCTTGTACTCAATTGCTCCAAATAATATCGGATCCAGAAGATGGAAGCGAAAATCTTTTGACTCCGGTAGGTTCCTTTCCAGCTTTTGTTACAGAAATCTGTTTCAACCTTGAAACTAATGCTTTTATTCTCAGACATTATGTACATGAATGATGATGCTGATGGTGTTTTGTTTTCCCAGAAAGGAATTGGAAATATTGACTGAAGTGACAAAGCCTTATTTTGATCTCACAGCCACTGTTAATCATTTATACTAAACTAAATTAAAGGTTCTTCTTGTAACTAAAAATTTCTTCTGTTTCTTACCACTGGGGAAATATTGACGTAGGATGTATGCCACAATTCTTACTCCAACGAGGTTAGTTTCAAACTTTTCTTCTGCTTCTCTATCTTTACTCTTTATATGTTGATTTCGCTCTAAAAATGACAATAAATTAGAATTTGTAGTTCTGGTATAGTTTTTTTATCCTAGCAATGAGCAAGGAAATTTATTCTCTGGAGTTGAGAAATCACGGATCAAATTTTGTGTACTGATACTGCCTGCCACTTCATTTTCTACTGAACCATTTTTTGTTCATTCACAGCAATAAAAGTCAAATAACATATATTCTTGATTTATGTTTCTATTGGAGTTAAGGTCTGGCTTAATAATGAAGAATCGATAAATCTAAACAGGTCCAACTACTTCTATGCTTCTATGAATGATTATTGATTCACGGACTCTGGTTTTCTTTTCTTCCGCTTGACAGTTGATTCAGGGGGTCAGTTTGGGGTAAATGGGTTCAAGCAGTTCTGTCTAGTAAGGATTTTTGCAAATTGTTGAGTTGTTGATGGCAAACTTTGTTTCATTGGAAGGAAAGATGTTCATGTAGGGAGAGACGCAGTGAAATATAGCATACAAGGAGAAACAATAGGTTTGCTTTTAGCATTGGAGTTGATGCCTATATATTTTTAATAAGTAATAAATTAGTCTTATTAAAAGCGTAAGGCGCCTACAAGTAGCCTATAAGTACACCGGAAGTATACAAGAGAAAACACCTAACTATAAATCGAAAAACAAACAAGAAAATCGCCAAAACTAAGCGACAAAGGGGACAGACACAAAAGCTACCGTCTAAAGATACAAAGTATGAAAAAATAATAAAATAAAATAAAATATTAGAATAAGAAGAAGAAGCTAAAATATCCTTCAAGAACCTCTCTAAATCCTAGAAACACCTATTATTTCTTTCCTTCCAAACACAATAAAGTATGTATGTCGGCACCATCTTCCAAATTGCGGCACTCCTCGACTTTACAAACGTCCACCAACAAGCAAACAAGTCAAAGACTCTCCTACCAATTCCATCTATTATCTTCTCAGAGTTGGGGACTATTTGCTTTAGCTAAATAGTGTACATTTCAATCTCCATTATAAAAAGTTGAATGCCTCAACCAAATGAATAAATAACAATCAAGAATGAAACATAGCACTCCTTGAGCGGATAGGGATCTACAACAATTAGCTGGCCAAATTGTTAGAAATTTAGGTAGTTATTGTGAAACAGTTCATATGGAACCTGTCTACTCAAATAAATTTTGGGCTGCCTAGCTATCTATCATGACAAGTGGGTTCCACAACAAGTACTTGCTGTGGATCCCAATCCGACTTACAGCAACTCCATACTACTGCAATCCCCGGGGTTCCAAATTAATTACTTTCCCTACTCAAAGTAATTATATGAAATCCTCAAAGGATTCATATAAATAACAATCAAGAATGAAACATATCACTCCTCAGCAGATAGGGACCCACAACAATTAGCTATGCAAATTGTTAGCAATTTGGGTAGTTATCGTGAAAGAGTTTATATGGAACCTGCCTGCTCAAATAAATTTTGGGCTTGCAGCAACTCCATACTACTGCAATCCCTCAGGTTCCAAATTAATTACTTTCCCTATTCTAAGTAATTATATGAAATCCTCAATGGATTCCAAGCAATGGTGTGTGTGCATTACTTGCTGGTGCACATACAAAAGTAGGTTGCTAGAAGAATAACTCTATTGCAAATGTACCCATGTTATCAGTTTCTGGCCACTACGCAAAGGACTTGGATATAATAATTAAAGAGCACAACCATGAAGACAACTTGGGAATTCACTGATGAACAAATTATAGACAATATTATGATCTTCAAATCATAAAGCTTCATAAAGAACAATTTTTAACAGAATTTAAGTATAATTGCAGAGAAATTTTTTTTTTATGAACCCAATCTACAGTCTCTGTGCATGAGAAAATCTCAGAAGCATCATATGGAAAACACTCTTTGAGGTCGATCATACTGCAAACTGCAACTCTACATATATTGAGTTAACACTATAGATAACCATAGCCCCAAGTTCAAATTTGTCAACGAGACATTATTGAGTTAAATTTTGTCCCTTCATATTATTCTTTATTAACCCAAATTCTTTGAAAGATTTTCCCTTTTCTCTGTTTTCTCACCAAACAAACGGCATATCATCGAAAGTCACCAAAACTTGTCAAATTAACCAAACAAAAACGAACGAAAGAACCCTAAATAACTTAGGCATCCATTTCATTTGAAAATCCGAAGCAATTAAAGAGAATCCAATTAAAAATGCTCTAACGCTGCAAACGCTAATTCTCAAAACACCAAAGCCAAAATCACATATAACATCCAATCCAAAACCCAATCTCCGATGAGCGGAGCTGACCTGAGTCACTTGGGGGTACCGAGGAGGCTGGCCTGCTGGAGCTCGAGGTCATTGAGCTGCTGCTCGCGGTCCATCTCGATGATGAGGGGCACCACCAGGATGAGGAAGGTGGTGCCGGCGATCCACGCGGCCTTGCCCGTGCTGCGGATCAGCTTCTTCGACACCAAGGCCGCGTCCGAGGCTGCGCGCTTCGACTGGTGGACGATCGGCGACTGAGACACGCTGCGCGATACCCTCGCGATTAGGGACTGCTCGTTGCTCGTCGCAGAGACTCGCTTTTTGCCCTGAGACGACGCCATTTCGGTCTTCTTACTAGTGAGTGAGCCAAGGGTTTTGGGGGGTCTCTTTCGTCTTTAAGGGTTTTGCAGCTTTATTCTCTCTTTTTTTGTTTTTTGTTTTTATTTCCCATCCTTCAAAAATTAAAATCAACGGCCTACGTTTTTAGTGCTGCTTTTCTTTCTCTCCGTTCTAGATTAGAATAATGTTATTTAATAGAATTTCGTAGCATAAAACTCAATAATGTAACAATAAAAATCGGTCATCCTAACAAATAAAAAAATAAAAAATGCCAATTCAAAAGCTAATTTTTACTATTATATCATCTAATTATAAGGCAGTTGTATATGAATCTATTAAATTGAATTACTCTGCTCTTTTTAATTATTTTTTTATATTTTTTTTTCTCCCATTGGAGAGGACATTTTTTGGGGGGACTTTGGGTAGAGGAGTAGAAATAGCGAAAAGTGAATGCAAGATACTACATTATTTCTTTAAAAAAGAAAAAACTTAATAGTATAATAGTAATATTATTTAGTAAACTACTATACCTATATAATTAGGATGACGTGGCAAAGAAAATCAAATCTTGATTTTATTTAATATTTTGACAAGTACTGATATAAATGCAGATTTTTACTGTCACATCGTCAAGTTATATAACAATCTACTAAAAATCATTACTCATAATACAATTCCAAGAGACTAATGGATTTACCAACTCTCTGTTTTTCTTTTGCGAAAAGTATGATTGAATTAGAGTCGAATCGAGTTGAGTATTAAATATTCAAGTTTGACTCATTCAATTTTATTTTGAACACAAATCGAGCTTAAACTTATCACCAAGCTAGATATTTTGTTCAAGTTTGGCTCATTTAATTTTATTTCGAACTCGATCTTATCATGAGCTGCTCAATAAACTTTCTCGAGTTTATATGTATATATATAAATTCATTATGCACATTCACAGATTACGCGTGTTCATATACATACATGTCACTACACATACTTATAAACACGTTCATGTACATACAAATCTATAAAATTAAACCCACAATAATAATTTAAGTTATATCTATCATATTAAAAAGATAATTCATTTTTACTTAAGATGTTTTTATTACAAATTTAAAATAATACGAAAAAAAAATTGTAAAACTTATCTTATACAAGTGTATACAAGCTTATTCAAGCCGAATTGAGTTTATATGAATATATATCATTTAATATTCAAACATATTATTGTGTTCACGAACAACTCATTTATTATTCGAACCGAGACCAAACCGAGTTTAATCGAACCAAACCGAACTAAGTTTACGAGCGACTGAGCTCATCTTACACCCTTAGTGAAAAGCTTACTAGTTGAAGTAGTTCTACTACTTTGGCAAAGATGAAACTAATGGCCCGTTTGGTTCACGAAATAAGCCCATAGATGGATTATAAGAATAGCCATTGTTTAATTTGGTAATGGCCTATTCCTAGAAATAGCTACTCTAATAAGAATAATTATTCCTCTAAAAAAATGATAGGAGTGGTGCGGCCACCCCTGAGTTCTACAGTGGGTGGCCACCCACCCACATAATTCAACATTTTTTTTTCAAAAAAAAAAGAAATCAGGTTAGATATTTTAGTAATTTTGATTAAATTCTAATTAGAACATATCTATTGTCAACAAACTAAAAAATAAGAATAACTATTTCATTCCACCCTCTACCATTCCAAGTAGTAATTTATTCATTTTCATAATGAAATACCTATTCGTGCACGAAGCTAAGTGTTGGCCGATACAGGGCCATGATCCCTTGGTTTTCAATTTTTTTTCATTTTTTTTTATCAAGTTAAATATATATATTTACGCTTAAAATTTAAGCTTGGTCTCTATTAAAAGTAAAGTAAACAAAAAATAATAAACCTACAAAAAATACTAAAAAAGAAAGGGTCAGAAGATAATCTCTTGAAGTTTGCCAAGAATGAAAAGATAAATAACTTCAAACTCTTAAAATATCAATCAACCAATATAAAACCTCTCTTTATATAATGCAGGCATGAAAATGGCAAGTTTAGGAGATGTTCCACTTCAAGGGATTTTGATATGATAGCACTCATCACCAAATCCCTGTTTAAATACGCACCACTCATTTGTAAACCTCTGCACACAACAAGAGATGTATTACACACCCATGGAACTGAAACAGTAAAACCCAAACCAGAACCTTCTTTCCCGCCACAAGAACTTCCATTTCCCACCAGCATATCCTTGTATGCTCTGCCAATTCTGGAAACATACTTTCCTATTGGCAAAATTTGCTCAAGAACAGATGGAACAGACCCATCGGGATTCAAAAGTTCAGAATCTGAATGAAGGTTCACCACAACAGTGCCATGTTCAGGGTGAAGTTGATTACTGAGAGCTTTAAGAAACGGGGAATTAGGGTCCCATAGCTTGCGAGGGAAGATGTCGTCACCGTCATAAGCATCAATGAAGATCATATCATACAGATTGGTATTGTCAAGGACAAAATCCTCTGCGTCTGATTCATAGAGGTATAGCTTCTCATGGATGCCCTTCCACAGTACTTCATCAATGGTATTAGGTTTTGACAAGGCACGTTTACCTGATGGGGTCATAACGGAGAAAGCAGGAAAACCCATAGCTTCGATCGAGGCTGAGATAACAAGGGGGTCAATTTCAACTATGTGAACTACAGCACCTGTAGGGAGCACAAGAATTCTGAGTCAGGTATATGTGGAACTGCCACCAGTCATTCAATCGAAAAATCGTTCTATTGTTGGCTTTTTAAGGGTAGATTTGTAATTCATAATGAACCTGCTGGAAAAATGGTCAGAATTTGTATGGAGGGAGTTGTTTGTCACACAAACATACCATATGAGTTATTTGTCACTTTGAAACCCTAGGGGGTTTGTTATTTGTTGCAAACTCAAACCCCAGGGACTAATTTAGCAATTTTTCCTTTATTTTATATGACTAAAGAATCGATTAATCAAGCAGCTCGTGAACAACTTCAAGCATATTCAAACAATAAATGAACTAAGCTTGAACATGTAATCTAATTCAGTGATGAGTTTGAATTCATCACAGCTCAGCTCAATTATAGCTTTAATCCTTTATCCACTTTCCAAAATCACAAAAATATGCTAATTCAAAAATCATTTCCAAGAGGAGAATTAGAGGTTTTTCCCTGGAGCACCATTTCGATGCCAAGAGCAAAGAAAGAAAGAAAAAAATATAGGTAACATCATCAAGTAAGGTCATATATGTGCATAAATACATATATGTACATATTCATACAAACATACATGTGTGTGTGTGTATAGACACACACGTATGTAGCATAAGTAAATAGTCATTTTATTAATAAAAAAAGAGTGCTCCTCTACACATGAAGTATAATTGAGCAACATTTAACAAATTACAGTAACATTTAAAAAATCAATACAAACTTTATAAAAGAAATTGGAATTAACATTGCCTAAGATAGACATCCAATTATACAAATTTCTAAAGAACAAAGATACGATGGTGATTGACATAAGTTTGACCCCTTCAAAAGTCTAACTATTTCCTTCTCTCCAAATTATCCACATAAGGCACAATGGAATAGAATCCCAGATTTGACTACCCTTTAAATGAACATATTTCCCCAGATAAGAATGAACAAATCAATTACCATCCTTGGCATGATCCATCTAACTCTAAAAACTAAAAAGATGAGTGACCAAAGCTCTCTTGCCACCACAAGATGAAGTAAAAAGGTAAACCGTTTTTCTCCATTATCTTTACACATACAAAACAAACAAATCTAATACGAATATGCTAATTATTTTTTCCGAATAATGTACACTATAAGAATTTTCTCCCAAGCAACTGTCCAATCAAAAAATGCAACCTTTTGCCAAATCTTTTCCCTCCCTATACTTTTCCAAGGAAACCTAACATCCCATTTTCCTCTAAATGTTCCATAATAAGAACAAACATCAAATTCACCAGATCTAGATAACCTCTGATATATATTATGGCTGCAAGTTAACTTGGTGACAGGCTCCTATTGTCTGCAGCCATGATCAGAATGGAAATAAAAGAAAAGAAGAGAGGAATGTCATAGCGTAGCATTCAAAGATTATGAAGCTCTTAAAAAGCTACAAATTACATTTAATAATGTCAGAGTTGCAGCATATTAGCAGATCCCAAATTCATCTCAAGTGTGCCAACTTTGCTACTAAATCAGTCCTCCTGAACTGCAAAATATGATTCTGCACTGCACAACCCTTTTATGCAAACCATAAAAATCCATCTTCTAATTTATCAAAGAACTAATCTTATAGCCCAATGCCATTAAGTTGCTTCCTAATACTGAATATTAGAAAAGGAAAAAGAAAAAAACAAAAAAGACTTTGCTTTACTGAACCCCTTAAGGCTCAATATCAGCTTTCCTCATTCTAGATGAAGGACCTCACACTCCAGAATTTTAGTGCTTTGAACAACCTATATCTATGCATATGCAACATAGCTCTTGAAAATGCTGGTTCAGATGCGAGGGTAGAGCAATTACACTAACATTCATACCTGCTATGTAAACAACCTCAAGCTAACATTCATATGGACAGTCTATCATCCCCTTTCATCATATCACCAAGAAATATGAATTTCATGACCTAGTTACAAAAATTATAGGAGCACTCATTGAATACATTTCTGTTCCTTGTTCATTATCACATCAATTTGCAGCTGTCTTAACTCTTCTTAACTCTCCAAATCGGTGGACAGTCTTTATCTCAAAGAAATATTTTGTTCATTGTATTACAAACAAGATTTAATACTGATAGAAGAAAAGCACAAGCAGAATGGGTAAGAGATTTTCCCTCACCTTTAATTTTACTAGCCAAAAATAATGGTAAGCTTCCTCCACCATGACCAATGCATAAGATATTCATAGTTTTCCACCCATGCACCGCATTTTTGATATCGTAACCACAAGATGCTATAGTAGCCAACCCAACTGATAGCATACTCTTCAGATCTGCAAAATGACATCCAGACCATCAACTGGTTACTTCTTTTTTCTGGTTTCAGCAGAGATCACAGGCTTACTTTAAGAACAAAAAAAAAAAAACTACAAGAACAACAACAACAACAAAGAGTAGCACAATTGAAACAGGACCCATTAACATAACATACTGAGTATAAGATACCATATTCTCAATCAATATAAATGTACATAAAGAGAAAACCATAAACAAACATCAAATAGCACATCTATTGATTGCCATGAGAAGAAACTGGGATCTATAGACTATAGTCCTTGACAAACACACTCAAAAAAATAAATAAATAAATAAAATTCAAAGCACAAATAAGTGTGCATCCCACTAATAAACTGCCCAGATTTCCAATTTGCTAAAATTCAACATTCAGAAACTAATATGATCTGTGTCATATACTACTTTCTATCGGTGAGGGTTGTACAGAATAGCACTTAAACGGCTGGCATCTATAGGTAAATACACCCATAATTATCTAAGTACCAAGATTCCCAAACCAAGGGTTTCTGGAGGTACGAAACCATGATATTAATTAGTGATCACTCAAATGAATGCATTTTTAAACAACTAAAGCAAGACAAGGCTATCCAAAACAGGTCTTCAACCATAGCACAGCATTTGGTTTTCCGACAGCAATTTGTTAAGTTATTTCACTTCAGCTAAATATTTCATGTATTGAATCTCACTTATTAAGGGAGAAATGGACCCACGAAAGTATTAAAATATTAATTAAAATAATTAAATGGACCCTTTTTGTATCAGATGAAGCATTTGGGACAACCGATTATTTAATATACCAGAAGAATCATTGAACTCACTCAGACACAACTTGATCCAATTGACGCCGCTCTTTCTTTCGCAAGACTACAACAGCACATTACAAAAAGGCAAAAATAAGGTTAAGGGGTTTACATGGAACAGCCAGGCAATGTGGCTGCTGCATCAGGAACACCGAGCCCGGCTCTGATTCCCGGTAACCGGCCATTACTTTGACAGTGCTCTGGCGAGTGTCATCGTTGAACCTAAGAGCCCGCCATTGGTAGCCCAGTATCCTAAAACGCCCCTCATCTTCACATCCCGGACGTAACTCTGCGTGCCTACGCTGTAACCATCTCTCTGTTTCAGGCCAGTGCACTTCACTCTGCACATTATTTACAACAGCACCATTGCAAATATTTACTTTTCTGCCAATATCACAAACAAATTAATGTATTTTTTTTTTTATATATATATATATATATAACTTTTTTGGCTCAATAGAGAGAGGGAGAGAGGCTAACAGGTTGAGAGGAAGGGTAAGCGACGACGGAGACGGCGCCGTTTCCCTTTTCGGAAGTTGAACGGAGAACGGTTTGACCGTCGGAGTCCGTTCCCCACCACTCGGAGGCGTAAGACCAGTCCCCCTCGTCCTCAATACGGCGCCGTACTGCCGTGGAGAATCCTCGCCGGACGTTCCATGCCGACCTCAACCTGCGCCACATCACTACAAAACCCTAGTCCTCTCAAATTTGGTTTTTGAAAACACTGAGGTTTAGGGATTGTTTAATCCAAGGTTTTCACTTTTCATTTGGTACAGAGATTTTGACACCTTCCCGTTGTAAGACTAGATTGATTGCTCATCTAAATTGTATTAATGCAAATTTTAGTTATGCTTTGGATTTTGACACAGTATAAAAGAGCATTCATATGTTTAGAAGCAGCAAAATCTTTCTAAGTTTTAGCTAATTTTTTTTTCTTTAAAATAAATAAATAAATTTGCATACCTACCTCTAAATGTGCGTTTAAGATTACGACCTTATAGATAAAAAATGTAATTTTAAACTAAATTGCTTGAAAATTACGTTTTTAAAAAATTACGAGTTGAAAATGCAGAAAATTGATTTTTTCAAATCTCAGGCAATTGAGTGTTTTTTTGAAAATGTAGAATTTTAAAGACTAACCTGCGATTTTAAAGGTCAAAACTACGATTTTGCCAAACGCTTAACTGCGTTTTTAAAAATAACTTTTTTAAATCGCATTTTTTAAAATCATAAATCCAAATGAATCCTAAAACACCGTGTGTCGCGCTCTATTCTTTTTCAATAATTTTTTTATTATTTGTAAGAAAATAAAGTTGAGAGAAGAGGGAATAATATAATAAAAAAAAATGTTTTTGCTCACTAATTTTTTTACTAATGTAACTAGCTAAATGTGAGTTGCTTTTCACCAAAATTTGCATCCCAATTTCTGACCAGGTGAGTGTGAATGCTCTAATACTAGGCTTTGCAATTCGGGTTGCTGTGCCAACCCGTTTAGCTAATTTGGTAAAAAATGTGTCATTAACGCGTCATAAACAGGTTGATAGGTCATTAACGGGTTGACGGGTCATTAACGGGTTATAGCTTAAACCCAAACCCTATATATTCGTATCGCATTCGCGGATCGTGTCAAAATTGCTAAGCCTATCTAATACCATTCGCGTGCTGCTAGTTAAATTAGCTTTTTGGTTAGCCCTTAAAAAATTAGCTAAACTCTTTGTTGAGTGCTATATTTATTGAATGAGTGCAGCCAGCAGAAAAAATAAAAAAAAAAAAACAAATAAAAAGGTTTTTTAATCCTCATTATCTCTTTTTTAAATGGATTTGAAATGATTTTGTAAAAAAAAAAAAAGGAATAAAAATTATAGTATAGAGAAAAAGAAAATTACAATGGAGGCTGTTGCATGCTGGCGCCCTGTTGGCGGAGGAGGGCGACATTGAGTGAGAGAAGAGAGCGGTTGGAGTGGGCATGTTGCTTCCTTTATGGGCATGAATGTTGCCTACCCCTCGCCAATTCATGGTTCCATTTGTAGGCCAATGCTTGTAGCAATTGATTGAATTTAGTTTTCCATGGATTTGCCATACCACCACATCTAAGTCTTATTTATACAAGCAAAAAAAGGCCTATTGTTGAAATTTAGCTTGTTAAATTTACTCTTTATAGATTGTTTGGGTGCTTGGAGGGCATCTAGTTGCTTATGGTCTTCAACAACTTTATTCTTTGCCATCTAAATTAAGTCTAAGCTATACTATACCTGCAAAAAGAGTGAGAATCAATGTCCAACTTGGGTTTAGAATACTATTCAAACACTGAGATGCCCCCAAATTATTGACTCTTGAAAGAAGATATAAAGCTATGAAATTAAAGAAAAATAGCAAAATAATAAAATAGACACCTAGCTAGTTCGGTATATGATTTACATTTACATGATAAAAAGCCTTGTGGGATATATTTTTGCTCTTATTCATTGATGGAATTACAATACAATGAATCCTTCTTTATAGGGAGGTGGGGATAATACAAAATAATATGCGAGATCAAATCAAATTAGACTTAAATGTATTTAAATCTAATTTGATTTGATTACAATCAATGCTAAAATTAAATCTCGTAATTTATTCTAACATCCCTTCAAACTCAATGTGAAAGATTTTAGAAGCATAAATTTGAGATTTTTTTGTTTTTTTTTTTTTAAAATGTTAGCGTTTGGCGAGGGAGGCCGGAGATGATGGCCAAAAACTCATTGGAGTTGGTGGCGATGACTGAAGTTGATGTCGAAGACAATGACCGGAGATGGTCCTCTAACAAAAATATGCCGAAAAAATTGGGCCAAACAATGAATCAAAAAATGACAAATTATGAGCCGAAATGAGACCCAACAAATGATTGAAATGAGGCAAACCATGTGCCTTAAATGGGTCTCGGTCTTTAAATAATAACAGAAGTGCCAAATAAATTGGGCTAAAAAAAAGTTATGGGTTAACAACATAATCAACAATAAACCAAATAACTAGGCCAACTATGGGTAACCATATATCTCTTTGGCTTCTTCTTTTTCAACCGTTTTTTTTTTAAATAATAAAAAAAAAAATTTGCATCTTCTAGAGAGTATACCGTAGAAAAAAAGAGACAATTTATTTATTTATTTTTTTTGTTTGGTTTCTTTTTAATTGTTGACTACCCATTCACCACACAAACCGAACCTTTTTTTCTCTTCTCTTTTTTTCAAAATAGAGGCAAGGAACCACAACAATCGCACGTGAAACCTAGGGTCAAAGAAAAGGCCAGGGACTCTCAGCAAAACATGGCCGCGGTTGGGGCTGTGCAGGTGGGGACGCAGAGATCGGCATGGTGGAGCGCCCCCAGCTTTCTAAACAAGCTATAAGTGTAATTATTTAAAATTACACATAATATTACTACATAAAATAGTAACATACTTTTTTTAAAAAAAATATATATATATCAGAGTTCTTCTCAAAAGTATAATTATACCAAAGCATCTAATTAAAACTTCACGCGCACACATATATATCAACATCCAAGAATTTAGTTTTCCACCAAGCAGCAGGCTATATCTTTTACAGGGTTAATTATTAACAACACACTGTAAATAAGAGGTTGTCATAAGTGGCATACTAAAATACACGCACATAATACTACAAGTATTTTCACCATAGACTTAAAGTACGTTAGTCTTTCCAAAAACTGAGACTTCCAGTCAGCCTCACTCATCATAGATCGAAGATTCAAACAGGTCCGCGTTTTCTTTTTCCTCCTCAACCGCATCTATAAAAATTATAGGTGGAAGGGTGAGTCCACGGCTCAACAAGTTTAAACAAATTGACTATTTATAATCTGAACCCTTAGTTGTTTATAAAATATCTTATCACTAGTATTTACTAGACAGCCACGTATGCAAGATTTTCACAAAGGAGTTTTCAATAAAAATATGGCTAACTAAGAAACCATGTGATAGACAATTTGATATATTGTATATAAAACATAAATATATTTCTTTGCATTTTCTTACTACATAATTAACTCCATATTTCATAACACGAAGCAATGAAACAGTTCATAACATGATGAGTAAAATGTCAGTTAAAATTAACATACTTTAAGCACATAATATTGCAGAACATAACATATTATCATAAAAATAAGTGAATTTATATTCTTACTTATCCTCATGTGTTTGTTAAGTGTTACCCCATTTAACCGCTAGACTATTAGACAACTTTGTTTCTCCCTCCTAACATCGGGGTGAGCGCATAATCCTCACCTAACCACTTAGCCTTTGCATGCATTCGTATATAATTTCATATAAAATTATCATTTTTGCAATTCACATTTTTCTTTCCAAAACTCAATCTCTTTTCATAAATAATTTCATTTGAAAACATATTTTCATTTAACACATACATAAAACATATTAAAATATATTAATACATGTAATTAAAATAATAGGGCTCAAGAAAATATATATAACATGCTTTTATAAAATATTGCAGGGTCAATAAGTTTGAATTTATAGTTTAGGCTTATAGTCTTTAGATGATTTTATGCATCTTCGTATACTTTTTGCATTAATATTGTACCTTCATATTAGCCTATATTCTTAATTTCTCATTCCTAAGCCTTTTTTTTTTTTTTTTAAATCCTAAAAATTCGGGCAGCAACGACATGTTTACAATGTCATAATACAACTTAAGCATCATAATGACATTTCTAAAATATTTTAGTATTATTTGGGTATCATAACAACTATGTAGCATTTTCATGTATTTTTCATACGAGCATTACTACAGCAATAATATAATATTTATTTAAAACCTTTATCATTACCTGGGCATTATAATGGCGCTATTGTAAAATATCTAATAATATTTGGGTAGCACAATGGCGCATTTATAATTTTAAAAGAACGATTGAATATAATATAATTCTATGAGATATTCAATCACACTTTCCACATCAATTTAGACATTATATTGACATAATTTAAATTATGATAACTATAATAGACATAAACTAAGGATAAAAAAAATTATACTTAGCACTCTCACTTCAAATAGCTCCAAAACTTAATTATTATTCTTAAATATTTTTTTTGGTACAGTTTCCGGTATGGTGACGTGTCGCCTGATGATTCGTTACTGAGTTCTGATCAATTACCTCAATCCTGCAAAAAGAACAAACAACTCGTCAGGGGTGCCGACTACGCCCACTCCGATTCCTAAGTCAGTTCAAATCAATTTTTTGAAGAGTATTTTCAATCTCAATCTCAAGAGCTCGGAGAATTCGTAATCTCATACCTGGTGCCACGGTCTTATTTATAGGCCAGACTTGCGGTCTTACCAGACTTCTTGACGCCTAGTTGGATTAGGAGTTTGAGTCCTAGCTTGGTTGAACTTTAACCATATCTTCAGGGAATTCGAATGGAATTGTAGAGTTCGAAGTTGATTGCGTTTGTACCTCTTTAAACTTGATTCCGTATCAATAACTATCTTATCCCATTAATTATGGAATTGTAGTTTATCCCTGATCTTCTGGGATTTTATCCTTATCGCATTCTAAGACAACTGCGGCACACTTCAGCCAACCTCCGAGGTGATGATACCCGAGATATGTTCGCTCCGACTTGGAGATCTTGGGGTATCGCCGCACCATAACAGGGTTGTGTAAGGCCGAGATGTAGACGTTGTCACACCGAATTGATATCACCCCGAAGCGATATCACATCGACTCGACATCACCCCCGATGCGTTATTACTCTGAGACACAAATACCCGAGATATGTTCGCTCCGTTCAGACTAGGAGATCCCGGGATATTTTATTTACCGTAACCTGTAATGTTAAGACCGAGACGTTGTTATACCTCCGAGATGTCTTTATACCTCCGAGACGTCTTTATACCTAGACGATCTTTCCTTCGCTGGGCGAAACAAATGTCCGAGATATAACTCCGAGATGTTTCTGAATCCACGTGTCTCTAGGGTTAATTTTATCCTTAACAATTTTTCCCTCTCTCTTTTTTTCTTTTTCTTTTTTCTTTTTTTTTTTAAAAAAAAAATACTCTACGCGACTCAAATGGATTTTTGAGTGAAAAAAAACACTGCTGCAGTTCGGCCTATTTATATGCAGATTTTTGGGACAAAATTGGAATTTTGAAAAAAGTTTTAAATGGTGTAGTAGGCGCCAAAAGTTTTAAATGGTATAGAGTGGTCAACGGTGGGGATCCTCCTTAGTTGTTGGGTAGCTTTTTACTTTTTTTTTTTTCTCAGATTGTATTTTTAAAATTTATTTTTTAGATTTTAATTTATAAATTATTTTAAAATAATATTTTATAGTGATTTGACAAAATGTTGATGTGACACTAACCAAACATTTAAAAATTGGACAAAAAATAAACAGAGGGACCTATTTTAAATTTACGAAAACTCAAACAGTAAAAATAAAAAATAAAAAAAATGAGTGATTTCAAATCACGCGTTTACTCATGAATTTATCATACATTTACCTTAATTTTTTTTTTAAAAAAAAGGTTAAATACATTTTTCCTCGTATAGTTTTTCATCCATAAAATTAACGAAAATATAAGTGAAACCAATAAAAAACTGACATGATTATATGCCTTGTCATAAATTTAAAAACTAAAGTTAATTAAAAATGATAAAAACATTAAATATTTTTTTTGTTTAAAAAAAAAAAGTGGGGGTGTTTCGAGTCATCCTTCAGTCAAAATGAGGGTGAGCGAACCACTCCCGAGCCTCAAACCAGCGGAAGGACCACTCCAAACGGTAGTCAAATCACCTCCAAGACAATTTAGGGTGGTTTCGGCCGCCGGTTTGACCATTTGGTAAGCATTTGGCCATTTGTTTAACCAGGTAAAGTAAAATTCTGATTCTGTCACTGCAATAGCGTGCTATTCTTTACAGTCACCCCTTCTTCAACTCCCCTCAACGATTGTTTCCTCCGACTCCAGTCAGTCGACAGTGAATCCTACCACACTTTGGGGACCGATTTACTGTTTCTCGCCGTCAAAGTAGAGTCGCACAACTGAAAGAATAGTGGGCCAAACACAAGCGTTGACAATCCCATTTCAGAGGGAGGGACAGTAGGGCCAGAGGCGAGGCGTCTCTGATTCCAAAATCACGAGTTGCCAAAAAGTGTCCGGAGTGGACCCACCACCCCCACGTGTCATCTTCGCTCCGTCGTCAAACAATCAGAAAAAGTTGTTCAAAAATCACAGCCATTTTCTATTCTTCGAGCAGCCGCACTCACATGTTTCCCGTGTTTTGGCTTTTCATTTCACAGCCCAAGAACAAACTCTCCCCCCATAACATAGTTTTCTTAGCAGCCGAAAAGCTTACGAGTCTCAGCAATAGCAGAAATGGAAAAAACAAGTAGGTTTTGTTTTTTATTTTTATAGCTTTGGTCGTTTGTTGTTGCTTTCCTTTTCTTGGTTTTGTTGTATATGTTGTATACTGAAATGGGTATTGACGTATTGTCGTTTTGTTTAAAATCTTGAAGAGTATCCAAAGGTGAAGGTGAGGGAACAAGACGACCGAGAGGATCTCAAGGGAATTTCTTTGCTTCCAATGAATGGAGGTTCTTGTTTTCCGGGTATTTCTTGCTCCGGGAGATTGTATTCCTAATCCTATTTTAGTTCTTGGTTTTGTTTGTTTGTTTGTGAAACTACCCGTGCTATTATTGGTTGATTGAGATTTTTGGGGGTCTTAAATTTTATATCATTTATGTGAAAATTGATTATTTGGATGAAATTTGAATTATCTTGTTTACCTTCTTTTTTTCCTGATAAATTGATTGGGCCTGTTGCTCTAGTCTTTTCTGTTATGGATTTTTCATTTCTTGTTCAATTAATCTCTTCAACAGCTTCCAATGAAAAAATCAGTGTCTGCTCAGTCTCAGTAGTACTTATTGACTTGGTCAAAAGAAAGACCGGATGTGTTATTATGCCTGGTGAAGCAGGGCCGGAACCAGGATTTGAGACGAGGGGGACGAAACTATAAAATAAGGATCTTTAAGGGTAATAAATTAATTTTGGGGGGATCAAACTCATAAAAAATATAAAATTTAAGAGAATTTTTTAAAAATTTAGAGGTTTTTAATAATTTTGGGGGGACTTCTGTCCCCCAACCCCAAGGGTAGTTTTGCCCCTACTGGTGGTGACTGGTGAATCGAGCAACATATAGAATGCTGAAGGAAAGTTCAGTATCGTGATGATGATGAGATTTCCAAGTTCTCTCCTTTTTCTTTTTAGTGATTTGACATCTGTGAGCTCAGGCATTCTTTTACAGTGGAGTTGGTCGTTACATATTGTAAAGGGTATTAGCTCTCACTATATGGAACTGCAATGATCAAGTTTATAACATGTCTTGGGCTTCACTATTTCGATGGAATCATGGAAGAAATGATCTTGCAAAAGGAAGCTAAATATGTTGTTCAATCAGGAACATTTGGTTGACAACTGACCTATCGTGAAATAGGATCCTCTCCATTTCTAGTGAAACATAGATATGTAATAATAGGCGGAGGAAACATAAATATGTGATCCACAAAGCTCAACCTTGCTGTCCTTCAACAATAACTGTAGTATCATTCGTATTTTGAGGAAAATGATTTTTTGTAAACTGAGCTGGCTATGCCTGTGTCATTCAGCCAATTCATCGTGGCCGGTTTGCTCCTGATTTAAAGCTTCAACACGTTTCTTGATGATATCTTGTCCTGTTAAGAAGTTGGAACAAAAGTAACCGCGGTTCAAATGTTACTGATATCCGTTAACTGTTGAGAGTTATGTGGTTGATCCATGCATGAAACCAACAATTTTACACTTTAAAGATGGTTCATTTTTTCCAAGTGCAACATTACTACGACAACATTATTATTATTATATAAGAATTTTAACTGCTATAGTGAAGTTTACTATATTTTATCTATATTTGCATCCTGTAAACTAATTGATTGGTCATATATTATATAATCCTTAACCTCTTCTTCCATTCCCCACTTTCCTCTTTTTGTGCAGTGAAGGATCATGAAGACATTTCTCCACCATATGTTGCAAAAATTCCAGCATCTTATGTACCAAGTGTACTTATGTCGACAACTTCTGTATCTGAAGGTTTGATCATGCCAACAATTTCTGTATCTGAAGGTTTGGTTTCATCCTCATGGATTCCGAAAAAAAACAAATTACTCCTTATAGATTTCTGTATAGAGATATCTTGCAGTTATGACATCCTAATCTGCTTGATCAACAGAAGCAGAGAAGAACGACAATTTTTTTGAAGAGGATGATAAAATAAATATTAGAGTTAGTTCAATCCTGCGTCCACGTGCCGTCTTGTCTAGTCCTGGTAATTTCACTTAACTATTTCATTAAACTTTATGTTTTCCTTTTTCTTATTTATATTTCTCAATTTAGTTCTTGCAATTAGGATATATCTAAAGATTAATTCCCTGATGTTTGTGCTCAAGAACTTCCTATAAGCCATATAGGAATAACTATTCCCAAATGAATTCTAGAGAATGTTTTAATGTTTGGGTTTTTTTTTTTTTCAAAAACAAATTCTATTGGTATTTATTGGTATTCGCAATTTTTCAAAAACAAATAAGATTTTATTCAACTTTTTCTAATTTTGTCTCATGAAGTCAAACCATTCAAATATCTTTTTCAACTTTATTTTGTTTCGGAATTCACGAAGTAAATTATAGTTGAATTTAGATTTCCAAAAATCGAACACTCAAACGTCCTATAAGAAATAAAATAAAAGACGGGGAAAAGTTATTGTTTCTTGCAGTTGGCATAATGATAATTTTGCTATTATTCATACAATTTTTAGAGTTGGTATCTTGGGGTAATGCTTTTAACAAATTCTAAACAACTGTGTTTGCAGCACAAGAAGATTGTTATTATATTCATAATAACTTCTAAAATCATCCAGAATCAAATTTAGAAAAAAATTTCTGCGTTTGCAGCACACAATAATTATCCATGTTTCATTTAATTGATATAGCATGACTTCGAAAATAATTCAAACTACGACTTGAATAGATATAGGCTTATAGCATAGCGACATCTAACAATATTAAAGTTTTCTCATTTTAACTGCAAAGATAGAGACCTTTGAAGGAGACTTCACTAGTACAAGCCAATTGGTTTGTTTCATCACCAATGAACTCCATGCAGTGGTGATTGGGAATAATCTTTGGCTAGCCAAAGATTCTTCCCAGGATCTTTGGCTAGGTAGAGAAGAATCAAACCATTTTACTTTTTTTGGGGGATAAAATGCAATCAGTGTGTATAAGGTAGAGAGGGAATTACCTTAAAGAAACTGAGTCTAGAATGTACTAGTTGAAACTGCAGCATCACCATCAACATCCACACACACAGACACAACTCAACCTCATCTATGATCCATTCACTTATTAGAAAGGCCTTCTGATTCTTGGCATTTGGTAATTTTGTATTCAGATAATGATGCGGTGATTGGGAATAAAAATAGGATGAAGGTGAAACAACCTTCAGCTTTGAAGAATCATAACTTGGTTCAAAGCAGGCCTGTGCGGTGTAAGGTTATCTCAAGCAAAATCACTGAAAGTCCTATCAACACAAGGTATTCCAAGGATGCTGATGATAGTAAGAGCGATATTAGAGGAAATAAAGGGTTGGCAACAGCAGCTCCAAGTCAGAAAAGCTACCTTAGAACTAAGAAATCCAGCTCTGTGAGAACTTAAGTGTGAGATTATTTGCCAGTGGGTTCACATAAAGAGGCAAACTTTTACATCTACTCTTTCTTTCTTCCTTTCTTTTTCTTTTCCTTTTTCCCTTTATCTTTCATTCTAGTGTTTCTGACATATAACCGCGTCTTTGCATTTTTTAGGTGCCAAGAAGTTGTTATACTTACCAAATTAATATTACTATAAACTGTGTTAAATTTCACACGAAGTTAGTATCGATATCGATACCGATTAATCTGTTCATATAGGTCTTGAAAATGTGATCTACTACCGTCCACGTGAAACTGCTCTTGTTTAATTTACTGGGGATGGGAACATGAAATATATAGGAGTATCATCTACCTTCCAATATGAAATAATATTGCACATATAAATTACTCTAATCAGATGCAACTGCAATAAGTGCTCTTTAGCAGGATAATATTAGGGTTTACGGACTATGCATTTTTTAATTATTTGAAGAGCGATTCCGACAAACTTGTAAGCACAAATGCACTATAGAATTGAACACCACTTAAATTAAATCTTATCCGATAATACAAGGGTAATGAAAAATCTTTTTTCTCCAATCTCTTCTGTTGAATTGTAGGCAATCATGTTTCACTCCTCTCCTCTTCTTACACGATATCCTTCTTACTATATCCTAGAATTCCAAGAATCGACATCTCCTTGAACATGACTAGACAGACTTCCATTTCTGCTTTGTAGGCTTACTCCGAAGCACGTATTGTGTAGATCTTTGACTGGTTAAAAAACAGCATAGTCATATGATTTCCATCTGTATTTCGATCTATCAGGATGAGTAGGTTCGGTCCAAATTTCCCACGTCTACTGGGGTGGAACTATTTTACTCCCTTGATGTATCCTCTGACTGGCCTAATTATCAAGTCCTCATTATCCTATCAACTTGTATCCACACGTTCCTCATTTCTAAACCAGTGGATCCGAACAATTTAGTACATAATAGTGGGCAAAAAAAATCCCACCTGTAATGTCCATCAAATGGAACTTGTATCTGCTTAAATGAAGCAGCATTTGATTTTATGATTTAATCTCCATCTCCATGTGTATCAAGTCTAAAACACAACACATTCTACCTAACTCTGGGTGCGAACCATCTCCCGAAAGAAATATATGCACACAGTTGTTTACCTCAATCCAACTACAACCTGGTTGCTTCTTGACTCCCTTCTCTTTCATCCTAGCCCTAATTTTTTCAGCATCATGTTTCCTACCCCCACTCAGAAACAATTCAACCAAGATCAAATACACACCAGAGTTGCAAGGTTCTACTTCCAAAATCCTCTCGCCAGCAATCTTTCCCACCTCAATATTCTTGTAGATTCTACAGGCTCCTAACAAAGCTCCCCAAACACTTGCAGGAACTTCCACTCCATCTGCTCTCATTTGATCTAAAAAATTCATTGCCTCATCTATGAGTCCGGATCTCCCCAACAAATCCACAACACATGTAAAATGCTCACTTGTAGGCTGAAGACAACATTTGGATTTCATGAGATTGTAGTAGTATCTACCTTGGTCTACCAAGCCCGCATGGCTACAAGCAGATAGAACACCAACAAAGGTTATATGATTGGGCATAATATCACTTAATCTCATTCTTTCAAACATCTGTATGGCCTTTTCACCATTTCCATGGTGTGCAAAACCACAGATTATAGAATTCCAAGAAATGATATCATGGCTTGACATGGAAGAAAATTCCATCATAGCAGAATGCATGTTTCCACATCTTGCGTACATGGTGAGTAGTGCATTGGAAACTGCGATGAAACTATTAAAACCAGCTTTTATTACCTCTGCATGAGCTTGTTTTCCAAAGAGTAAGGTTGGCAAGTCTGAACATATTGTCAAAACACTAGTGAATGTAGCTTTGTCCAAGGATGGACCTGATTCTTTCATTCTAATAAAAAGCTTTAAACCTTCCTCACCTTGACCATTTTCTCCTAATCCAAATATTGTGGCATTCCAAAGGGTTGCATCTCGGGTTGGCATCCATTCAAAAATCTTAATTGCACTCCCAACCTCACCTAATCTGAAATAACCAACAATTAAATTTGTCCATGACACAACATCACTGTAAGGAAATTTCTCAAGAAATGCATGAGCTTCTTTGATGAGCCGATTTCTTATTAGTTCCAAAAGGATAGAGTTCCACGTTTTTTGACATTTCTGTGGCATCTCCATGAAAAGCCTTATAGCATCATTAACTCTTTCGCTTCTCACCAACCCACTTACCAATTCATTCCAAGACTGAAAATCCCGTTCTGGCATTTTTTGAAACAGATCTTCTGCAATTTCAATATGGCCATTTTCAATATAACCAACCATCATTGCATTCCAAGGTCGAACATCCCTCATAGGCATGTTTTCAAAGAGCTCACGAGCTTCAACAATCCGTCCTGCACTAGCAAGCCCCGAAATCATTATAGTCCAAGACACAATATTCCGAGCACTCATTCGTCTGAAATACTCTTCCGCCAAATCCAAATCTCCGCAATTCACGAGCCCCCCTAGGACCAAGTTCCACGAAATCACATCTTTCAATGGCGTCCCATCAAATACTTGTACCGCTTCGTACATCATCCCATTACGAATATACCCTGCAACCATCGAATTCCAAGTCACAACATCTCTGAATGGCATCCCATCAAAAACGCCCCTCGCACCATCAACATCCCCGCACTGCATCAACCCGGCAATCACCGTGTTATACGAAAAAGTATCCCTCTCAGGCATTCGTTCGAACAAATCAACCGCTTTATCAAATCTCCCATTTAAAAAGTACCCGCGAATCATCGCATTCCACGTGACTGTGTTTCTCTGAGGCATTTTATCGAACAGTTTCTGAGCTTCTTCGACGAGGCCGTTTCTGACGTAGCTGGAGATCCTGGAGTTGAGGGGCTTTAGATTGGGAGGCGTTGTGGTGGTGTGGTTTCGTGTAAAGAATTTTGGGCTTGCGAGAGAGAGTGTTATGGTTAGCTTTGGAGAGAGCTTTTGGGTGAGTTTGAGGGCCTGAGTGGGGCGATAGTTGAAGAAGAACATACTCCATTACTTTTAAAGACCAAATTGGGAGGGAAAGTAAAGGGCAGCAAAAAAAACGGTTGAGAGGTAGGGTTAGTTACGAGCGTCGGAGTTGTGATCCGGTGCGTTTGTGCTCCTGTGGGTTCATGGTTTGTGTCGAGCAATATGCTGACTCTCCGCTTGACTAGTTGCAGGTCAAACCAATCACCCCAGACTTGCGAGTATTAGGATCCTCTCCGGTAGACGTTAGTTGTAATGTAAGGGTAATTTTGTTTAAAAAATATGAAAAGATAAAAATATTCCTATATTTATAACTAATTAAATACGAGTAATGCTACATATCATCTCATTGTCCTCATTTTATCCTCCCAAAATTGATGTGGCTCTTAAAATCACCATTGGATCAAAATCCAATAATGATCTATCATAAATTCAATGGTGATTTTAAGAGCCACATCAATTTTGAGGGGACAAAAGAAGGACAAAGGGATGATACATAGCATTCCTCAATTAAATACTCTCTAGTGCTGTTGAACCGCAAAGAATCTGTTTCTTGTGAACAGGAAGCCATGTGATCATCACCAATATGAACATGATTTTCTTTGGGGATCATCACCCTTAGTTTTTCTTTTCTTTTCTTTGGTGAAAAGATATCATATCGGCTATGTGGCGTGTTTTAAGCGGTTTTAGTTTTTTAAGACACATTACGTCAACTGGTATAAAATAAGTGAAATAAATGAACGTGAAAAATGCCATTACTTAAAGAGTAAATATAGAGAAAAACAATTTTATAGTCCTCTAACGGAGGTGGTACACCATTTAAAAACTTTAAAATGATGTGGCAACATGCCAAACATATTTATCATATGGTAACATATATATTATTAGATGTACAAAATTTAGTCTAAACTATGAAATGATTTCTCTCAATTTTACTTAAAATAAAAAATATCGTGATCCGAACAAACAGAGATTGTTAACATATTAGGAACCCATTATTATGTTTATATCCCATATTAGCCGGATATATATATTTTTTTTTTAAAAAAAAAAAAATAGTGAGTAATGTTCTAACCACTTTTTTATTTTACAATTATTCCACAATGTTAAAGTGTAATTTTAGCCAATAATTAGATTAGTCCTAGCTAAAAATAAAATTCAAAGATGAAATGAATTGTCATCTCAATATTATAAGATAAAAATGTGGTATGTAGCATTAATTGTAAATATATAAATGCCTATGTGACAATTCAAAGAATAAAATACACATTGTCTAGATCATTTGAAGACCGATCCGTTCGAAGAGATCATCTTTTATCTCCTTTTCTTTTATTTTCTCTTCATTTTTCTTTGATTTTCTAATGATAGCATCATCGGATCCTATCATAACCAACCAGAAAAGAAAAGAAGAAAAAATAAAAAATAAAAAGAAAACATTTATCCATCTTTATCTATACCAAATAATTTGTAATTTCTTTCCGAATGATCAATTTGAACAATATCCTCCTAAATTACTATTGAGGTTACAATGCTTACTTTTATTAAAAAAAAAATAACAAAAATACCCATCATAAAAAAAGAAAAAAAGAAAAATCATTTTCCCATCTTTTTTTGACTTTTGACTTTTTATTTTTTATTTTTTATCAGGGGTATCTTGTCATGTTTTGTGCAAAAGGAGACATTGCAATTCCAACGATAATTTGAAGGATATTGCAAAAATTGAAAATTCGAGAGAAACATTGCAAATTACTTTTTCAAAAACAAAGTTGGTTCATGTTTTTGAAAAGCAAATTGGATAAACCCCATCGTAATCAATATAATTGGTTCCTAATGAATTTTGGACCTTACTTCTGTGTTAGGATGTCGTTGGTAAACTAATAATAATTTATTGCGATTTTTATTTTCATCTCTTCTTTGATCTCCAACATTTTTTATTTTTATTTATTTTTACATATATATATATATACTCATGAGTCAGGAACGTTGAAGATTTTCTAACACAACAAAATAAGGAGCATGTTGCATTGCATGCAGGTTGCCACATGGAGTTTTCTCTATTTTCTCGGCACGTGGAGTTTTGTTCACAATAAATGTTTAGTTTCATTCTTTTGAACGTTTATTGTTTATTTTTTTACAATGAAAAATGATTATTACACTCACATTAGATAACTCCAGCACTCACATTAGACACAAGAAAGTGGAACCCACACATTCGATCCCACTTCCTTGTGTCTGGTGTGAGTGCTGGAGTTGTGGAGTGTGAGTGTAACAATCACTCATCTTCTACAAAAGATATGTAAATTTACCATTGAATATATTGATTCACAAATAAAATATTCAAAAGAATGACATCGAACACATCTCCATGTTTTTTATTCTCTTCCACTCTTTAGTGCTTGAAATTAATGACAAAAAATGTAGAAAAAATGTCAAATGGCACAAAAGCAAGGGATAAACCATAAATAGACTAATGTTTAGAATCCACCGTCACCGGTGAACTTATAGGACATTTGTATGATCATTACTTTGTTTAGTAGTTAGAAGATCAATCATATTAGTAAAGTAGAGTCGCAAATATTACGACACATAGATTAGATAAGACCGCTGTTAAGCCCATCTTTGATCAAATTTGACTGAAAAAAATTCTTATTTGTATTTATGGTGTGATTTTGATGGAGCAATTTGCCCAAGATTGTTGATTATAAAATGACAGGCATTTAATGCCATTTTCCAAAGCAAAAAAAAAAAAAAAACCCACCAGTGAGCAAGCCCCTCATCAGTCATCAGAGAGAAAAGGCAGTACCACTTTGGACTCACCTTATCCCCACCATATATCCCTTCCAATCGTCACTGGACACAATCTACCCACATCAGCTTAGATAGCATACATAGCTTTACACACCCACAACCTCCACTCTTTCCTCGCATCTGACCCTAACCAACTTTCACTTCAACAGAATAAACCACCACCACCACCACCGCTACTAGAACCAAGTTCCTGGACCATGGCAGCCACTGCAGCCGTGGCTGTAGGCTCATCTTTCTCTTCATCCATGAACACCCTCAAATGTATTCGCTCTAAGCACTTGATGCCATGTGACCCTCTCCTTAGAATCTCATCCACACGCGTGTTAGCATCAATATCTCATTCTTACAGGATCGAACAGCTTTCAGTTAGTGCCATCCCGACCAAGTGGCGGCTGCTGAGGATATCAGCTGCTGTTGCCCAAGAAGAGGTGGCGGTGACAGCTGAGGTGGACGCAGGGTCGGTTGAGGAGGAAGATAAGGAAGGAGAGGAAGTAATATTGGATGGAGAGGCTGATCAGGGTCCTGTGGGTACTAAGCTTTACTTTGGGAATCTGCCTTACAGTGTTGACAGTGCCCAGCTTGCTGGCATAATTCAGGACTTTGGAAGCCCAGAGCTGATTGAGGTATTTAGCATCCAATATTTTCTTCCTAAGATTCTTTTTTCTTTTGTGTTGGTTATGTTGTTAGTAATGATGGCTGAGTAAGTTAATGACGTATGGAGTGGAATAGCTCATGGTGAGATCAGGAAGCAAAATTTTCATGCTATGTCTTCTTGGCAGTTGGGATTTTTTCCTGACTTTGAAATAAGTTAGTGGGTTTTTTTATCCTCTCTTACTTTCCTTTTTTCCTTCAAGTACAACGTCAAGTATTGATTCCTGAGTGGTGATTATGGTTAGCTTTAGTTGTTTGCATATGCATGGAATCAGACTATGCCCCAGTTTGAACATTTAGTTGATTACTTGATAAGCCATGTTTGAGCATACTTGATCAGAGCTACAAATATGTGAAATAGATGTAGTGCTGCTGTAGTAGTTTCTTACCAAATGTGCCCAAAAAGAACAATTCAAGAGAAATTTAACAAGTGCTATTAATCCCAGAACATGACTCCTTGAGAGCTTATCTGTCATGGGTTTCTATCTTATACATAACCAGAGATGTTGATTTAGTCTACAGAAGTTAAAAATGATAATGTTAATAATTCTATTAATAAAGCCAAGGTGATGGTTTTGTCTTATTTTTACTCAAACGTTCATTCCCAAGCGGCCAAGCCCCAACATTTACAATTTTCAGGTTGCAAAAGTTGAACGAGTGGAGTTTTCTTGAAAATGCAATAAGGATTGGAGAAGGATAGCTCCCAATCAATCAATCAATCAATCTTTCAATTTCATATTATTACTTGATATTTTCAACTGCAACCATATCAAGATGTAAATTTAGTGCAGCAAATCCTTATCAAATGCCTTCTGAGACTCTCAATTCACACCTAAAGTTCTGTTTCTTCTCTTATTTGTTGTTTCTTTGGCATGCAATTTGATAACAGCATCATTGGCATTTTTATTTACTATTTCAGTATGTCCTTAAATTAATGCAAATGGTTATAGGTTCTCTATGATAGGGATACTGGGAGAAGCAGAGGATTTGCATTTGTGACAATGAGTAGCATTGAAGATTGTAATGTGGTTATTGAAAATCTGGATGGAAAAGTAAGAAGCTCTCTCTCTCTCTCTCTCTCCCGCTGTGTGTGTATATGTCTGCCTGTAATTAACATGTTATATTGACTCTGATGACTGAATAATAGACAGAAATATTTGATTATTTGAGTTCTTCCTTTCTTTCTTTCCTTTTCATCAATACTAGAGAGTATTAGATCACCACTTGCCCCAAAAGCTTAAGCTAATAAGAATGAGTGAATTTAATCATTTAATTTATATTCTAACACTCTTCCTCATGTGTGAGCTCAAACTCCTCTTAATAGGTGAGGTTTAATACGTTCAATATTTAATTGAAATGGGGTAAACAATGGAAACAAGGTTCAAACTCAGGAGCTTTCCTTTGATGCAATGTTAAATCATCACTTGTCTCAAAAGTTCAAACCGATAGGAAATGATGAATTTAATTATTTAATTTATATTCTAACAGTGAATTTGGATGTTTCAGGAATATATGGGGCGAACCTTGAGGGTGAATTTTTCGGACAAACCTAAACCTAAAGATCCTCTATATCCAGAGACTGAGCACAAGCTTTTTGTTGGGAATTTATCCTGGTCAGTCACAGCTGAGAGTTTGACCCAAGCATTTCAGGAGTATGGGAATGTGGTTGGAGCAAGGGTTCTGTATGATGGGGAGACAGGAAAGTCACGTGGTTATGGCTTTGTATGCTATTCCACAAGATCAGAGATGGAAACTGCCCTTGAATCTCTTAATGGAGTGGTATTTAATTACTCTCAGTCTCTTCCTTCCTTCTCTTTCTTCAATCTCTTACATGTTAGAACATATGATTGTATTCAAATCATTCTGATTATCTTTTGGGTAATCAAATCTGATTACAATCTGCATATATTATAACATTACACACATACTAGTTTGGAGTTACTAATTGCTCCTTGTTATTCCTTGGCCTTGTAGGAACTAGAAGGGCGATCAATGCGCGTAAGCCTGGCTCAAGGAAAGCGATCATGATGAAATGAAGAGCTGGGATAAATATAAAGCAGGTTAAAGATCAAACTTCCATGTCAGTGGCTCTTAAGAAATGAAAATGATATGCTTGCTATTTGGCTATCACTGTGCAATGACTTTCAGTGACTGAGAAATCCTTTTCATTTCTTTTTTGTCTATAATTAATGTTCCACCTTTGTATCTTCCTAGTAAAACTGTCACTGTGATATTTAATGACTGTCTTTGCTAATTAATGCTAATAATGATTTTGGTTTTGCTTAGCTAACAAATACCAGATAAATCACATTTTCATAGTTTTCTGTAAGCATTGGATAGATATAAGTTTCTTGTGCTAGCCAGCCATATATATATATGTATGATGTATATACAGCCTCATATTCCAGAAGAGAGCCCACATGAAAGATAAAAAAAAAAAACAAAGTAACAACAATAACCAATAACTCAAGAACTCTAACACTCCCCCTCAATCAGAGCATAAAGATCAAGCATGAACAGCTTAGAACAAAGACTACTAAAGGAAGAACGGGTCAATGGTTTAGAAAGAATATCAACCAATTGACTCCCATACCTGACATAAAGAGTGAAAATCTACTTTTGCATTAAGATATCACAAATAAAATGGCAATCAACCACAATGTATTTAGTACGCTCATGAAACTCTGGATTGCTAGCAAGAAAAATAGATGCATGATTATCACAATTCATATGCGTAGGAGACGGCACATCAACACCCATATCACGAAGCAAATAACAAACCCATAATATCTTAAACGCAATATGGGTCATGGCACGGTACTCAGCTTCCGCATTGGAATGAGCCAGAAAGCCTCCCAATGAGGCTGCCGAGGAGCATGCATGAATTGACTAACAACTTTTAATCCCTCTCTCTCTCTAATTTCCAACCAGATCCTAAGGTCATTCGCAAGGATATACCACCTTTTATATCGAACCCTTGATTCATCCTCACTCTTTTACCTCTTAATTTCCAAAAAAAAAATCCTACTAACTTAGGCAACAAAGTATTCCCACCAATACTTCCGGAGAGTCACCCGTATCTGTTTCTTATCTTTGTAGGTATTTCAGAGTGTTTGTTTCTTGTCTTTGCATGTATTCCTGATGGACTACCAGTGACAACATGTAAAAGGATAAGATTTCAAGAATGTTTTTCTTTTTAAGACAACTTTTTTGTCTGATTTCCTTTTAAGACATCATTTGTCTAGTTTCCTACTTAACCCATATCTTATTTAGGCATGCCTTGTCTAGTTGTTTCCAATTTTGATAACTTTTCTAATTCGGGTATCTTTCTAAAACAAACCATTTTCCTAAAATATTAATTTTCCAGCTTAAAATTTTATATATAACAAAATAAGTATTTGCAAATTTTAGGGTGTTATAATTTATTTACCAGCCGAAGTAGGTCAATGGATTGTTGGGTCAACATTTTTGATCAGAAAATACATAAAATTTACCTTAAAACAACCCAGAATAAGACCAAAGAAAGGCATTTAGTAGTGAATATTGTGCTTTAACTATTTTTGTACGTGGGTTAACGGAAGATGAAAATCGTAGATAATACTTTATTCTAAGAATTTTGTTTGTATCTATGACTTTGTAAGTTCATAATATATGTTTATGATTTTTCAGAACTTTATGCTTTGTGATGAAAGAATTTTATACTCGTGATATTTGATCAATGAAATACTCAAATACTTCATTAAAAAAAAAAAAACAGCGATTATTGCGACTGAGTTGTGCACAATTTCTTTAATAAAAATAATGATTAAGCTTTAAATTATATTATTAAGAGACTGGTCACATTCAAATCCTTGATGATGTAAGCGCGTATAACGTTATAAGCCTAATCATAGCCTGATGAACAGTTAGGGTCCATAGCTAATCAATAATCATTTCTTTGTCAAACAGATAGACAGAGCATGTTAAGCCAAAAAGCTGTTCCCAACCAATCTCAGTTAAGAATCTAAACACTGTTAATTAGTTTTTATGTGTTTCTATTTACTTAGGTTATCATATCGGATCGTAAGATTCCTACAGTAAAATTCATGATACCTCTTCCTCCTCAAGTGTTCTCAAATGGGTAGCTCAATCGGCTAGGGACCACGCCTCATGAAACGGAGGTCACTAGTTCGAATCCTTCCTCTCCACTCTTGTGTGAACATGTAAAAAAAAAAAATTGTACCAAAAAAACATAAATAAATCTAATGACTTAAAGAAGAAAAGAAAGTTGCAAAGATCACGTGGATTATAAATAATAATCACCTCAAACTCAATCAAGTGAAAAAAATAAACGGTGAAAATAGTTGGAATGCTGTGAAATTGTTTAAATGTGTCGATTATTATGCACACGCCACGTTAATTAGAACAAAAAAAAAAAAAAAAATTACTCTTGTCTGTTTAATGTTGCTAAGCGTGAAGACACGTTACAAATCTATGAATATATATGTCATGTAAAAGTGACACGCTAATACGACATCGTGCACAGTTGTTGGAAGACATTGCATAAATCTTTCACACGAGCAATGAGTATTCAATAAACAGAAATGTACGTTATAATGCTGCTGCGGCGGTTTCAATTAGCAAAAATTAATCCATAAAATTGATTAGAATTAATGTTTTATTTGGAGGATAAGAATATATCATTATTCTATGATTCAATCCAAACACAGTAGTACATGTAACTTCGACACAATTTAATAGGCTACTCTTAGTGTTATGACCATCAACTTTTTATACCATTTACAGAAAAAGCTTTGCCCACAAATCTCAATCGAAGGAATATGATGGTTTTGATCGAGATTGTCACTAACTTCATAAAATTATTATTATTATTTTTTTTTGCCAAAGACCATCTATATTACAAAATAATAATAATAATAATAATAATAATTAGACCTATAACTCTTTTACAACTTGTTGACATTTTTAGTCACATGTGATAACATATAATTAGAGGGTGTTAATTTTTTTAGTTCTTAACATGGCTTCAATCATGGACATAACTAGTATTTAAAATTTGGAGAGGTAAAACTTTTTTTTTTTCCTTTTTTCTTCTTCTTCTCCTTTTTTTTTTTTTTTTTCCTCCAATATTTAAAAATTGGTAATGTATCTCAACAAAGTTTTTATCCACTTGTTAGAGATTTTCGTCTTCTTTGATGAAAAATGGCTCACATGCGTCACACGTGCATTCTTTTTTTGGTACAAACTTTCCAAAATTGCCCCATATACATGCGTTAAATTTTCAAAATGACCCATTAGTTTTTTAAAAAACCTCACATGGGCCATTTGGGTGTGGCTCGGCCACTTTGTTCGCCAAATCATTTCGATCATATGTTTTTTTATGGGAAGTTAGGGGCATTTAGGTATTTTTCAATAATTTTAATTAGAAATGACATAAAAAAACTAATTGAGTTGTTACATGGAAAATTTCATAAACTTGGTTGTGATACATTATCAATTTTAAAACATTGGAGGCAAAATAATAATAAAAAAAATTGTACAACTTTGGAAGCGTAAAATATACATATTTCTTTTAAAAAAGAGATGGACGAGAAATGAAAGAATAGCATGTCTATAAAGAAAAATGATTTTTGCACAACATAAAAGTGCACAATATTTGTACTACAACACACATTGGCGGAATTCATGCATATGAGAGGTCTCACTAATTTGTCTTGTTGTACAAATATTATGCATGATTATGTTGTGCAACTAAGGGTCCGTTTGGGTTTGCGATTTCAAAATGTACGATTTTAAAATGTGCGATTTAAAAAAGTGATTTTTAAAAACGTAGTTAAGCGTTTGGCATTTAAAATCATAGGCTAAACTTTTAAAATACTGCGTTTTCAAAAAAGCACTACATTGCCTGCGATTTGAATAAGCACTTTTTTGTGTTTTCAAATCGTAATTTTTTAAAAACGCAGTTTTCAAACGGTTCATTTTATGTGATTTGGTTTAAAATCGCACTATTTCACTACGAAATCGCAATCTCAAACACACCCTAAACGCATCCGGTCTCTAAATTGTCTTTTCAATTTTGCATATTTAAAGTTGATAGGAGAATGTCAAATTAGAAAAGCCATCGTAAAGATGAGGAAGGGATAAAGGAAAAGAAACCCAAAAACTTTGCGCACAGAAAATACCCAAAACCCCAAAGAAAAGAAAAAGAGAAAAAAAGGGTGTACAGTAGGATACAATAGCACATACAACAAAACCCAAAGGGGGCACAACCAGTGGAGAAAAATCTTCCCCAAAATCTGATCTCTCTCTCTCTCTCTCTCTCTCTCTCTCTCAAGGTAATCCTCTCTCTCTCTCTCTCTCTCTCTAGAACCCACGCACCAGCACTAGCAATCTGTAAAGCCTTACCATATCTCAGATCTCTCTGCGAATATTCGCATATATTGCATATGTTTACGTGCTTTGTTTGTGAATCTTAATGAATAACTTATAAGTATCAGGTTTTGTTTGGTGGTGGTGGTGGTGGTGTGTGTGTTTCAGATCTTGCGGGGCAAGAGGAGGCATTGCTCATCTTCGTCCCGGGTTTTGATTTCCTTTTTTCTCTCGCTTCGTAGGGTTTTAGAGGGTTTCGGAAAATGGCCACGCCCTTTCCCGTTCCGGTCACAGCTGCTCAGGTCCCTACTCTCTCTCTCTCTCTCTCTCTGGGTTTTGCTCTTTTTTTTTTTTTTTTTCTGTGTTTCTAATGGTGGTGGTGGTGAATGGGTACAGGTCGGGACGTACTTTGTGGGGCACTACTACCAGGTTCTGCAGCAGCAGCCGGACTTTGTGCACCAGTTCTACTCCGATGCCAGTACCGTGCTTCGTATCGACGGAAACACGCGCGAGACCGCCGCTACAATGCTCGTAGATCCTTCTCCTCTTTTTTCATCTTATTTTGCGTTTTGAGTTCATGTTTTTCTTGTTCCTTTTTTTAGAATAAAAGCTGTTTGAATTGAGATTGATGTAATGCGTTCCAAGCAAAAATGAAGAAAGTGACAACTAAGGGTGTTACTTGGTTTGGGGTTTTTTTTTTTTTTTTTTTTTTTTTTTTTTTGTAGTTATGATTTTTTTGCCTGCCATGTGAACTATATGTGGGATTGTTTATCTGCTGGGGTCTTTTTGCTACATTGTGATACATTTTGCCAGAGGAGTTGTAGGTTTAGTTGATCTTTTTGGTTCATTGGAAATTTTGAGGTGAAAGGTATCGACCCCAGGTTTATACTCTATGCATTTGTGGAAATGGAAAAATCGAAGGGAGTAAATTGATGTAGTATGGTGCCATAGGGGGTGAACTATTTTTTTTTTGGAAATATGGATAGTAGTTTTTGGTCATTCAGTAATCGCTACTTGTAAGATAGCCATATGGTCCATCAGTGGTGTACATTCTTAGTTGAGTATCCCAAAGTGCTGGAAGCAAGATATTTGTTTCTTTGAACTATGAGAATGTTGGTTGGAATGATGGTTTACCAATCATTTGAAGCAAACTATCTGTTAACTTTTCAGGGAGCACAACAGTAACATTATCATGTTTACTCAATGTGTCTACTTGATGCATTTGCCTAAATTTGTTGCATTCTTTTCATGTCCACTCGTACTAAGACAAAAAGTTGATTTGACGTGGTGGTTGCAGATAATTGCACATTTTATGATACAATGTCATTCTCAATTTATTAGAATGCAAGATAAATGTTGTAATTGGGTTCCCTTGTTTTATTGGAATTAGTTAATAACTTGAAGAGGTGTATACACTACCAACATGGCATAAGAATGTCATGCTTCCTCTTCCACTGTTGCTTATATGAAAAAAAAAAACCAATGATACAAAGTTAACATTGATGTCATCTTTTGAAACATGTTCCTTTAATTGATTATACAAGTTAATGTCCATTACAACAACAGTTTTACGTGTTCCATGAGCTTATTTATTTCTTAATAATTTCATGAAATAGAATATTCAAGCCACCCATCCTAAGACCCCACTTAGGTGAGACCAGCATTGGGTGATTACCCTTTTAACTTTCAACTTTTTAGTTATGATATTCTCCTGCTTTTTGTTTATTGTGTGTTTTCAAGTTAGTACCTGAACTCTTTCTTAAGACGTTCATTGGAAATGGGTGCCAATGACTTCCTGTAAAGATATGCAGTGCTTTTATTTTAAAGAATCCATATTGGTTTAGTAAGTTTAGGTGTCTGGAGTTGGTATAATGGAGATGAACTCTCTAAAATTTTGATTTTTTTTTCCTTTCTTTAATGATAGTACATGTATTGTTTGTGTAGATAATGAGAAAATTCTGACATAAAATAGCAATAAGCAATGAAAGATGGAATAAAATGCCACTACCGCATTCCAGCAGTACCTGTTTCTGTTTCATTAGGTCCAGGCTTCCAGCTAATGTCTCGCTGTATTGTTTTTTGGGGACATTCGTTACTGAAATTATAGATTCATCACTATGAGTAATTATTACCAACTTTTTGTGAAAGCTTTGGGATTAAATGATGCCTGTTTTTGTAATTGAGTTTGCTGTAAATCAGGTTATATATTGTCGTGCATTTAGCTATTTTGATCTAAGTTTCTGTTGTATTTTTAACGTAACTTTCTAGTTGATAGGTTTGTTTCTAATATTGTCGTGCTGATTTAGTAATGGTTCCATCTTAAGGGGCTATCCTTTTATGCTCTATCTTCTCTGTTCTAATACTCAGTTTTTATCATTTATGTATGTCCATTTAATAGATCTCTTGATATACTTCATCCAAATTTTATCTTTTCTTTTGGCAGCAAATCTACTCCCTTGTTATGTCACTCAGTTATACAGGAATTGAAATCAAGACAGCACATTCTCTGGAATCCTGGAATGGAGGTGTTCTTGTGATGGTCTCGGGCTTGGTGCAAATTAAGGATTTCAGTGGAAAGAGGAAATTTGTGCAGACATTTTTCCTTGCACCTCAGGAAAAAGGCTATTTTGTGCTTAATGATATTTTTCACTTCATAGATGATGAGCCAGTTTGCCACCATCCAGCTGTCTTATTAGGCCATAGCAATCTCGATTCCAAATTAAATGCTCCTTCTACTATTCCAGATCCAGGTATCGTTCATTCAACCTAAATTAAAGGATAATAAGTTCTCATTCTCTCAGGGTGTAATAATCACAATCTTGTTGTACAACTGTAAAGGGAAAGAAGCTTTTGATTATATTGGTGAAATAAATTAATGGAATATGTGTAATTATATGTATTGAGCTCGTTTACAAGAATTTTGGTAATGAAACAAATATGGATTTTGTTGTTCTTGATGAGGTAAGGTCTATGATTAGCAATGCCAAGTATACTGTTTGATGTGGTTTTTACTTCTTGGTTAGAAATTGTAAAATTTGTGACCAGTGTTTGATAAAATTTTGTTCATGCATGCTGATAAGGAACAGCTTTCTTAATATTGCCTTTTTAAAATCTTTGTGACAGATTTGGTAACTGTCCTTTTGTACAGATACAGGAAAATTTTCCTGCACCCAATAATTTAGTAAATGAAAATGATGGTTTTTGCAGTGTCCAATTATTTGCTGGGTGGGGAAATCCAGGCAAGAGAGTTTGTGGCTCCTACTGAGGTCAAAGAAAATGGTCTAGTTGACAATTATAGTTTTTCAGAGCAACGATTGCAGCAAGTCCCCGAGTCTGAACACATGCTCGAGAACAATGCTGCAGAAGAGTCAAATGGTTTACTTCAGAATACAGTGAATGCTGTACAAGACCACCTGCTTCCTGCTGTTGAGGAACCTGTTGGAGAGCCCCAAAAGCACACTTATGCTTCTATTGTATGTACTAAATCTACTAATTATCCATTTGAGGGATCCATTCATACCTGGGACTGATTTTTTTTTCCTGCTTGATTGTTTTGGAAGTTACGGGTAGCTAAAGGGCAACCCACACAGGCAGTAGCTTCACAGCCTTCTGCTAACAAAAATGCGCCGGTTACTACAGAATGGGATCATACTTCACAGCCCACCACTCAGCAATCAATTATGCCATTTAATTCATTTGAAAGGCCTATAGCAGAGATGGCAGAGGAGGTTCCCACAATGGAGTATGAAGGTTTGATTTCTAGTAGTCCTAATGTGCATTTCCATTATGGTATAAGAGCAATAAAATATCTAAAGATTGGATAGGATTTTGGATTTTCTTTCTTGGAATATATATATATATATTTTATGTTTTTCCTTTGAAGATAAGATATCATTTGTTTGCTATTGCCTTCAAAACTGTGGTTTATGTTAAGTTAAAAAAATTTGGAGCGTTTATTTTACTGTGTCAATACTTGTAGATGAAATTAGGTCTGTTTATGTGAGAAACTTGCCACCCACGGTATCTGCTTCTGAAATAGAGGAGGAATTCAAGAATTTCGGTAGACTCAGCGACGAGGGTGTGGTCATTAGAAGCCGCAAGGTTCATACCCTTGGCATCTTTATTAGCTGTATTATTGCATTGTATCATCAAATTGCATGAAGATAAATATTTATTTGTGTGCAGGATGTTGGTGTTTGCTATGCATTTGTTGAATTTGAAGATATGACTGGTGTTCAGAACGCAATTAAGGTTTGAATATGCTTTGAGAATCCCTGATATAAAATATCTTTTAATTATTATGGATCTTCTCACCAATCCAAGTATATTTCTAGAAAATGGAAAAAAGCATTTGATTTGTTTTCTGACACGAACCTTTTTTCTGACCCTTTCTCTCATTGGTTGACATCATTCCAATTTCCCAAGTTCGTATAGCTTTTTTCTGGTGGTATTAAGTTATTTTTTTAGCTTTCTTAAATTTCAGATATCTATACAGTAGAATTTGGATTAAAATCATTTTCTTTCGGAATGCCCTTTTGTGCATCTTATTACTTATCAAGAAGAAAGGAATTTCTGTGTTTTTGTTGGATTTGTGTATTAAATCGCCTTTGATTTATGTGTCTGTAGGTGGGTTCTCTTCAGATTGCTGGACGACAAGTATACATTGAAGAGAGGAGACCAAACAGCAACATTCCATCTCGGGGAGCAAGTATGTTTTTTTGTCTTTCAATACTATTATTTTTCATGAAATGGCCTAAATCCTCACATTCAATGAATTAGTGCATCATACTACATTCTTCTTCAACAGTGAGCTGTAAATTTTATTATGGTACCTGAAGTGGCTTATCAGCGTCACTGGGAGGGTTCAAACAACCCCATGCCATATCAAGTACAAGGATTGCATCACATTTGATGCCATATGTTATATTCTTTTCTACACAAGCTTTACTTTATTCATAATCGTCTCAACTTTCTGTGTGACATGTTGCCACTAGACAAAGCTTTTTGCTTTGGCCTTTGGCCTGTGTTACGATTTCTTGGTGTTCATAGCTTAAACTTCTTGATGATGATATCTTGTCTGAGCTGAATCAGTGAGCTTCCTTAGCGGATGACATTGGAAATATTTGAGCTTTGTTTTTGGTAAATCTATCATAGCAGGATGATAAGTTCAATTAATTGTTAACTGTTATGAACAGGACGGGGTAGAGGCAGGGGCAGCTACCAAACAGAGGCACCAAGGGGCCGTTTTGGCTCTCGGGTTTTTGGCAGGGGAAGTGGCTATGATGGGGGTGATCGCGACTATATTAGACCGAGAGGAAATGGTTTCTATCGACCAGGTCCCCGGCAAGACAGAGGGTTCTCAGGCCACCCAGTATCAAGAACTGGACAAAATCCTTCAGACCCCTTTAATTAGAAATTTTTAACCAGGGAGAGTGAAGTTTTGAGTCAAGCCCTGCAGCTCAGCGCATTCATGTTTGTCAGTTCAAAGATTATGATATTGATATTTTCAGGAGTCGGCTTTATTTAGATGTTTTGAAATATGAATCACATATGTTATCCCTTTTTCTTTTTCTTTTTTCTCATTTCTTCTATATACTCATTTTTTTTCTAGCAGGAAATTATTATAATTTAACAGCAATGTGTTTGCAATTTTGAGCTCATAATCCGGTGAAATCTAGCGTTGTATGTCCTATTGGTGAAGGTTGTTGAATTGATTGATTTATTCATTTGTGTAATGTCTTGACATTTGTAGCTTTGTTCATCCTGTCAGTCTTTTCTCAGTTAATTCGTTTTTTCTGAATCGACGTTTGAGCAAGCCAACCTCCTAATTGGCCTACATTATGTTTTTCGCTTATGGTTGGTAATAGAATTGAAAGGAAAAAGAAAGTGCGTTCTGTTGTGAAATCAAAGAAAAATGGCAAGACAAGTTGGAGAGATTGCAATATATAAAACCAGTTCTTCAGGAATTATATTTTATTCATCTCCTTCGATGTCGTGTTTTTCATACTCTTCAAGACGCCCTTTTATAGGCATAGAATCATAATGTGAGGATAAGGAATATGAAAGGGTGATGCATGAATCAAGAGATTATAATGAATTGTAGTAGGAATTTCAAGGGATTGCATTAATATTCACTGCATAAATGCATTTATAACATGTTCCTCATACTGTAATCTATCATACAAAATAGTCGCTTGATCGAGTGTTCCTGATCACCTATTCCAAAACAAATTCAATCGCAATGCAACTTCATGGCTTTCCTCATACTAAAACCCTAAAGCAGCTACGTTTTATTGGCACAAACAGAGGAGAACGTGCAAGTTCCTCACTACGCTAACATAATGACATCATATATTTCAATCAGACTTAAATCGAAGTGAAGTCTCAAACGGCTTATTGCATATGTGCCATGCCGCCTTCAACAGTTCTGAAAAACCATTTATTTATTCCCATTTTTGGCTAATCGTGTAACAATAGCATACTAAAGTTTGTGTTTAAGTTTCGCTTTATTTTACCTTACTAGGTTTGGACCCCAAATTTCAAAAATAGGTCCTACATCACTGAAAGGTTTTAGCCTTCAGACAGCCATGCAGCTGGTTTCATGCTTTTGCACATCAACTCTTATTGCTCTCGCAAGCTGTGTTGGGGTTAAGCATGTGCAGCTTTCATGGCTTGCTCGTGGAGAAGAGGCATCTGAATGCAGTCGGGCCTTGCATCACCTTCTTCCTCATCTTCTGTTTCCCAGAGGAAACTAGCATATGCTGCAAGAACATGGCTGGAAACAGAAAACAATAGACCAAAATGGGTTGTCATTTATATGATCTCTTCTTGAGACTTCTCCTTTTGCTTTGGAGTTAAAATGAGAATTTGTAAATTTACTACTCTATAAACAACTTCTACCATGCAGACTAATGGGCAGATCAACCAATATATGGAGAACCGGATTTGCTCATGGGAAGAGAGATTGCTACAACTATTTGTCAGTGTCCACACTTAGGTCCCCCAAATACATATTTTTAGTTTCTTTAGAAGTCTTTGAAGTGACACCTGGGATTATCAATTCCTATTTATTTTAAGCATAGAACCACCTCCTAGATTTGGGCTAGTTAAGAGTTTGGTCCTGCAGAATCATAATGGATGTGCTATTTGTAAAGCATGTTGAGTCAATGCTGAAGCAACGTCTTTTAAACATGATGAAAACCTTCCAAAGTTTCAATAGAGAAATAAGGAATTCTGCATGGAAATTGTACCTATCTCCAGGAGCAGCCTGAACTGATCTCTCAAAGTAGCACAACGCTTTATCTTTGTCATGATGAAGTTCCCACACCAATTTAGCATAGAGCGACATGATTTCACCATCTCCAGGATCAGCAAGTATGGCGCGCATGTAAAAATCCTCTGCTGTTCGGAGGTCTCCCTTGGACTGTAGGTCGAACATGATAATTACACATTAGTGACATTGGATCAAGCAGAGAAACCAACTTAATGACATGAAGAGAAGCATGATGGATCATCTTCTTTATGCATGTTTCATTTATCCTAATCAAGGTTCATGTGACTTATAGTGAGTGATAAATGTTTGTAGCACTTATTAATAAAGGTATTGTCATGCTGCCTCCAATGTGCAACCTAGGTCCAACATTTGTCTTGATTTCATTAAATAGGTTTTCTACATATTGGAAATAACCAATTCTCATTTTGGAACTGAAATATATTAGTTATGTGGTCAATCCTTTGGGGCCCAAATAACTAGATTCTCTTTCATGATTTATTTGTGCCAATGGATAAATTTGCTATAAAAATTAAGATGAAGGCGACATACATTGGGGCAGTTCAGAGGCTTTTATGGTTTTCTTCTTTGGCCAGAGAAGAGATATACTATTTAAGAGTATTAGATTGCCAAAATAGATACACTAATCAAAAAAAGATTGCCAAAATAGATACAAGTATAAAGAGGCATATGAGGTTTCTGATGTATCCTCATGAAGCTTCATGATCTTTTTTACATATAGCAAACTTATCCTGACTTAATCTGAAGCTGTCCACTGAAAACCATGAAAAATAAATGCCATTGATATCCAGAATACCTAATCATTGACATAGGGAGAAAAACTTGACTGGATCCACCATATAGACTTTACCTTTCCGTGGGATTTACATGTAAGTCGCAGACACAAATGTCTCATTCGTTCACTCCAAACGCGTCTTTTGGTTTACTACTAAGTCATGTAAATTCTTGTCCAACTTCTTTACGCCACTGATATAATCTAACATGCCTTGTTCCATTAAATGAATTTAACATCTTGAAGCCATTTATTCTCTTTGCTGTAAAATGAGTATTCCAATTAATTAATCATAATAATGTACTTTTACATCCTGCTTTCCTCCATTGATATGAAGTTACATCATTGCTTCTGCAGGAGGCAAGTTCACCGAGTAGCATGAGATATGTTCTTTATGCCAAGATGTATGTGGAACTTTACATACTCTGTTGGTGCATAGATTATTAGAATCATGTGTAGCTTATGGGAGGGGTATAGGCCAGGGTCTTTCATTGACAATAATCTTAAAGGTTCCTTACTGATCACCCCTCCACCCACTCCAAAAAAGGAAAAATGCACAGGCATGCAACACACAAACACACACAGAGGAAGCATGCATGTACACGCGCACAAATACAGTCATAAGCAATTATATTCATGTTATGACCCAGACAGTATATTTTAATCTGCAGTAAGAGCTAAAGGTCTTTTAACCAATGCTGATGTTGCTAACTATGAGAACTTAATCAAAAGGCAGATAGATAGTAAACTCTTAAAAATCAAACTATTCGGAAATGTTAGCGCAATCTGGAGCAAAAGCATATGTTTATCGTGCCACTCAAAGAGTGTCATCAGTCTTGGTCTTCCACCAAGCTGGATAAATAGTAACCTATGGGATATGCTACAAAACTGGGTCCTACAGAGGGTGATGTTCAATCCATTATCTATAATATCAGCCTCACATTCTTGTCAATATATTCTGAGTAAAACGAGCTGACTATGAAGAGTAGAATACAAAACAGTAAACAAGATCTAATTATCTTACCTGGCACAGGAACTGAGCATAATTTCTTAGAAACAAGGGGTTGTTAGGATTCTCCTCAACCATCTTCTTATAATACTCCTCAACATTGCCACCCTTGCTGGATTCATCTGCAGTAATATCAGCCACATCCGTCCCAAGCCCTGCTGCAACGTGTAGGGATGGACTAAGTAATTCAATTTCTTCTTTGGAGGTTGAGATTTCAAGTTCTTTCGTGTGTTTTTCCTCTTCAATCTGCACTTAATCCGCAAAGTATTAGAACCTTTCCAGTAATGTGAAACATTTCAAAGCCATCAATTCCTTTGCCAAAATGTAACACCTGGATGTGATCTTGATGTGCTTCATCTTCTTCCTTGCCATCCTCTATTTCCCAGAGAAAACTAGCATATGCTGCAAGAATGTGGCTGGAAACAAGACATTCAAAGGTAACTTTTACAGATGATGAACGAAGTCTGGTTATCAAGTTCACAAAAGGTTTGCGACATTCAAGTCAAGAATTTAATTCAACTCCATGAAGTCAAATCTCCAGCTGTTCCAAGCACAAACTTAGAGTTGTGTTTCTTTAAGAAGCCAGATGGAGAAAGGAGGTACTCAACTCACCTATCCTGAGGAGCCACTTGAGCTGCACGTTCAAAGTAAATGAAGGCTCTATCTTTGTCACGATGACACTCCCACATGATTTTAGCATACTGCAGCAAAATTTCACCATCTTCAGGATCTGCTAGTGTAGCACGAGAATAGTATTCCTCCGCTCCTGGAAGGTCTCCCTTGGACTGTCATCATGAGAAGGGAAATTAACAGCAAAAAAATGGGAAAAAAAAGAAAGTACATTGAATAATGCTAGATATCAAGATCTAAATTTCCACTGCACAAATGCTCCGCTTTCTTCCATCATGATATGAGCATTACCAGTTACATTTAAGGCTTTTGTTTTCCCTCTTTAATTTTTCTGTTCATCCATAATTGACATAATTATAAATCTCGTGCTTCTGCAATTGAGATAGATCCTTTTAATCAATAGGGCTCGACTACATTTCCATGTATGTACTAATTCCAGCTTTGACCAGCAAACTATTAATTGGTAAAAGAAGATCTAATCGTGATACTCTACTCAGAAACTGATTGTATCTCTAATGATGGTTTAATAGTTTAGTGGGGCTTATATGTGTTGGAAATGGGAACACATTATATGCTCAATCCTGGTCTACTCATCAATCTGATATTTCAATCAATGTTCATATCTCTGATGATTCAATAGCTAAAAACTTTTGCTTTGGATTGAGATCTGATCCTCCAACACCAACCCAATTCATTGAAATTTCTGTTGCACAACAGATCTGGACACCTGGCACCAAACCCCAACCATTTATATATGTCTATGCTCACGCATAAGTATTCTGATAAGTAATAAAAATATCATTAAAAGCGTAAAACACCCCCAAATACACATAAAGTATACAAGAGAAGTCACTTAACTAGGAGAGGCAACAAGAATAAGAAAATCATGATAACTAAATAACCAAAGGAGAAACAAAAGCAGCTGTCCAAAGATTCAATGTGATGAAAAATTGAGACTTAATATTTTCCAAAATCTTCTCACAGTCCTCAAAACTTCTATCATTCATTTCTTTCCATAGACAGTGCAAAAGGCACGAAGGCACCATCTTCTACACAACAACACTCTGAGCATTGCCAACATTCCACCAACAAGCATACAAATCGACTACTTGTCTAGGCATGACCTAAGACAACCTAAATCGACCGAAGAAAACATTCCAAATGGCACAAGCAACATCATAATGAAGCAGAAGATGTTCCAAGGACTCCTCATTCCTTTTACACGAACAATACCAATCAATCACAATGAAGTGCCGCTTTCGAAGATTTCCATTGTAAGGATCTTCCCTATGGCCGCCGACCAACCAAAAAAGGCCATCCTCAACGGAACACAATCATGACAACCCATGACACTATAGAAGGATTTAACACCAAGCAAACCCTTTTTGGAAGGAATTCACCACAGCTTGTCCTCCCTTTCCCGTTCCACTCTCGCTAAATAAAACACCGTGAAGAATGAGGCAAAGGCTCCCCCCCACCAAACAATAATGAGCCACTCTAGAAAAGCTCACATTCTATTGAATGGCACATCCAGAAAATTCCACGAGTCGCAACAGAAGCATCCTATATGCAAGCAATACCAAATAAAACTGGAGGGATTCCTTAAGGGCTGTATCCCCACACCAAAGATCCTGTCATAATCTAAAATTGGATCCATCTCCCACCTTAAATCTAGTATGACTACAACTTCCCTCAACCCCTCATAATATTCTTCCATAAACCCACCCCATACGCCCTGATGGGCTCACTAGAACACCAACCTCCACATGCACTTTCATATTTAGAGTCCACCATCACCCTTCACCAAACCTCTCTTCCAAGCCCATAGCGCCAAAGCCATTTACCTAAGAGAGCATGATTGAATCTTAGCAAGTTCCTAATCCCTAACCCTCCCTTAGATATTGGTGTACAAACATTGTACCATCTCACCAGGTGGTATTTGAACTATTCGCCTAGCCCCCCAATAAGAAATCACGTTGGGGCTCCTTAATGCGGTTTGCAACACTCGCAATGAGAGGAAACATGGACATGAAGTACGTTGGTAAGTTGGATAGGGTGCTCTTGATAAGAGTAATCCTACCACCCTTAGACAAATACAACTTTTACCAACTAGCCAACCGACGTTCTATATTCTCAATCACACTGTCCCATATATGTTTGGCCTTATAGGATGCCCTCTATTAATGTACAACACACTTCTAGTGTGTCTAAACTACTTAAGAGTCCTAGTGAATCTATTGATAGACCATCCGGTTGATAAGGATGAGTAGATAAGTTTATCATGAAGAGTTCTAGTTGTAATTAGAATCCTATCTAGGTGTTGTATCAGATTAGTGTTATCTATCTAGCTATACCCGAACTAGAGATAAGAATTATCTTGTAAACAAGTCTATCGTGTAACTTCTATATATACATCAATACAAGCTCATTTAGATGAGTAAGAGAGAAATTGATTTTATCAACAAAGTATTGTGAGTTCATACATGGTATCAGAGCCCCTCATAGACTAACGTCTTCTCCTTTTTTTTTTCTTTTTTTTTTTCTATCCATCAATATGTCTGGCTCCACTGCTTCATCCCCAACTTAGTCCATGAAACAACCATCTTCTACTCCTTCCTCTTCCAATGTTATCTTCACCGTTCCAAACATGAACCACAACTTGAACATCAAACTCTCCAACAACAACTTCACCGGTTGGAGAACTCAGATTCTGGCTTATATCAAAGGCCAAGATGCGTATGGCTTCCTAGACGGCACTTCACAACCTCCAGCCCAGACCATCCTAAACACTTCAATGGAAGACCAATATACTTCAAGGGCAAAGACGCAACCCCAAAACCCAAAATTCCAGCCAGTCTAGCCACATTGTCAACGTAATCATTTTGAGAACCTCCATAGGACGTGAACACTACAGTTGGCCTCTGACGTAGTGGATAACGTGATAAGAAAAGAATAGAAGTAGCATCATCTTCTATTCAAAGGAAACACAAACCAAAGCTTGAAAGAAATGATAAAAAAACTCAATAACTTTATGATTCAATATTTCATTATCAAAAGCTAATCTTTCTGTTACATTCAGCACTCTTTTTATAATAGTAACTACAAAGCTTCAAAAGGAAAGAAACTAATTGCTAGAATTAATCTAAAAATGGCAATTTCTCAACTATTGAAAGTCTAACTAATGCTAGCAACCTAAAGATGGGGAAATCTCCTAAAGTTGGAAAACTAAGGGAAATAAGAAAAGTCAATGCTAACAAATAAATTGAAATCATTAACTCTAATCTAAGAAGGAAATAAATCATTATGAAAGTGGCACAGAATTTGAATGGAAATTGAGTTAGGATTCTTGTTTGTTGGGAAATCCTTTCCTTTTATACTTTCATTGTTGAAGATCGGATTAAAATCTGCTCAAACGGTGTTGTCTGGATTGTGGCGGTTGTGCTCCCATTCGAATGGGAGTGCACTCAGTTGATTCGGCAAGTTCTCCAAGGCGTCTCGGTCACACCCCCGTTTGGAAGGGAGTGCAACTAGTTGTCTCGGGCTAGACTCCCGAGAGGCTCGTTTGCACCCTGTTCGAAAGGGGTGCGAACAGGCTATTCAGCCCCTCTCCTCGAGGGGTCCAGTCGCACTCTTGTTCGAACGGGGTGCAACCAAGCTATCCGTTCTCGTCCGGGGCTGTGCTACATCAGTTCCTAGAATCCATTCTACATCAGCCTTAAAACCTAATGGCATCAGTGCTGCACCCTGACGGCAAGGTTTCATCTCCTTGATGCGCTATTGCTCAAGTAGAGAAGTGATACCTCTTGGGAAAGGGTCAGTGGACGCACATCAGCTAGGCCTAATAACAGGACTATAGCAAAAGTAGCAGCACCACCACCACTACCACTACAACCAACAACAACAAACACAGCAGTAGCAGTTGCGGTACAAGCATCCTTTGAGGTGGGGTCTAATTGGGATATATAGCCTAGGCTATAATTATCCCACAACTTGGATAACTAGAATAATGTAGAGAAAGGCTTGGATATTGCCACTTAAAACCACTATTATCCAGCAGATCTGATTACAGGTTCTTAAGGAGTTGAAAATAGGTATTTTCGATATAATTGATCAATCTTGGTTGTATAAACAAGGCAAGAATTCACATATCTTAGTAGTTAACTGTTTCATCAGACATGTTTTCTCATGATTTTGTGACGTTCTAAGAATTTTCTATGCAAGGAAAGTGGAGAAAAAAGAAGACTAACCTGCAAAACATGGGCATAGTTTCTCAGAAACAAAGGGTGGGAGGGATATTCATCAACCATCCTCTTATAATACTCTTCAACATCGCCGCTACCATCATCAAAGTTGGCCACAGTTAAATCGACCCCATCGAAACCGCCAATACCCACACCAGCACCAAACATGTCAATTCCCAGCCCTGTAGCAAGATACATGCGAGGACTAGCTGGTCTATTTTCTGCTTCTTCAAAACTCAGATTCTGAACCTCATTTACACCTTCTTCTTCCTCCTCTTTCCCCTCCTGGATCAAGCTCATACTTTTCTTACTAAAACAGAATTCCCCAGACCCAGTTACTCCTTCTATGCTCTCTCCGATTGTCACAGTTCTCTTCAACGCTCCTTTACTCGGATCTTGCGGCGCGCTCTCTTCATCTTGAGACTCGTCACTCGAATTAAAGATCGAAAAAGACGGCGACGATTGCAACATTGATTTGTTACGTTTAAACAAAGAATTTCTGGGTGTAGTCGGATTGCGAAACTCGTCTAAGTTAGAACAAGTATAGCCCAAGCCTTCCAAGTTCCCATCAGAAAAGGCTCGTCGAAAGGCTCTGGAGCGAAAGCTGGAGGGTTCTTGATTGCACTCAGACAACTGGGAAGCGCAGTGATAGGCTGAAGATGTCAAGTTGGGACCATGGGAGAAGAAAAGTTTGGAGGTGTGGCGATCGGACGGTGTGTAGTCAAAGTCTCTGATGGTCCCTACGTGTGGGGTTGAAGAGCTTCTCAGTAGCATCTTATTATATATTGAAGAAGAATATTGCTTCAGATTGTAAGTCTCCTCCTCCTCCTCACCATCTGACCTGTGAAACGTTGAATCACAATTAAAAAGAAGAGCTTAAAAGAAAAAATGTTTATAAAATAAAATTAAAAATAAAAAATCACAAATCTATGAAGCTTTACATGATTTATTGAAGAGATGGGAAATGTGCAGGTCATAAAATGGGTTTCTAAAAATAATTAGCACATCAAATTAGAATGGATTTAGATTTTAGATCCTAAAAATCCGAATCCAAGCTGGCTGAATCACTGATAATATTTTTAAGATCCTAAGTTTTGTGTAATGTTTACCTACCATTTCTTTCTCCCTTTACCATCTTTACTTCCTAATATTATAGAAATTTAGGATTGTTATCCGAATGTCATACGACATACAAGTTAATGATTTGGCTGTAAAAATTATTCATTAAATATGTTCTTATGAAGAAAAAAAAAATCAAAATCAAGAGCTGATCACGTCATTTCAGTTATATATATAAGTCGTATAATAGCTTACTAAATAACATTTCCTATAAAATAATTTGGATGATTTCCATGCTTATTAATATCAAGTCATTTGTCCCCTTCAAATAAGAGAATGACACATCAGTTTGAAGAAACATGCTAAAACTCATTTTAATGTTCTTCTAAAATCCTTCTATGCTGACATGACATCCTGTTTTTAATAAAGAAAAGTTACAGTTTGATTTCTCTCTTCTTTTTTTCTTCTTTTTTTTTTTTTTAATTAAAAAATACAAAAAACAACAACTTTAGTATTCCTCCCGCGTGAAACACCGCTATGAAAATCCATCCATTTTTAGGAAGTGTGAAAGAAACTGTGATCACATGAAAGAAGTTGGCCGTTAGATCACAAGAATTCCGGGGAGTCTTGTGAGCGACGTACTTTTACTTTATTAATAATGTCCCAACTATCTCGGAAGTTTCAGTTGGCCGTTGGGCATGTGTGGATTTTAATTTTTGTTCAAAACTAATTAAATTCAAATACCATGCACGCTCTCTCACAATCACAAACAAACAAGGGCCGTAGGTTGAACAAGCCCCAAAACTGTCTTGTCGCACTTATGTCCAAGGCGCATATGGGCCATGCCTGGCCGTAGGCCGTGGGCATTCCAGTAGCCCAGGTTCAGCCATCCCTACTTAGGTGGCTGGGTGGGGTTAGTTTATCTCCGACGTATCCGGCTTCAGTGCTGTTAAACAAAAGTACAGCATATCTGTCGTTAAAAAATGAAGGGTGCAGATTGAATGGAAGACGACGTCGTTTTCGAAGGAGCTAACACATTGCTTTAAACGGCACTAACGTCTGCGTGGTAAAAAAAAAATTGGCACTAATATATATATGAAAATTTTTAAGATAAATAGTGATTTAATATGAGAGTGAATGTTAAAAGTATTAACTAAATAATTAAATTTACTTTTTTTTTTATCTGATTAAACTTTTAAGATGAAAGATGATTCGACACTAGCTAGGCAACCAAAAAATAGACCTGGGTGAAGCAAAGATTTGTCACAAGTTCTCCATCGTCATCCTCTTCACCGAAGACTTCATTATGGACAGCCTAATTAATAATCAAGTACTCCTACATCCAACGTGTCTCCCAAGCTAGCCAACCGTCCATCTCCTTCCCCACTGCTCAGTAAATTGTCATTGAGGAGGATGTTGCCGGCCAGACTTGATCGATATCATAATGCACAATAATGTGCGGCTCACATATCTGGTGCATGTGATCAGCCAACCCATAGCTTGCTCCCTGTGCAATTTTTAGACGAGTTGGCCAATCTAGTTGAGATGCACCATCAGCCTTCTCATCATCTAATGCAACCAGACAACCACTAATCCAAACTCCCATTCTCCTTGCATGTAGGAATACATGAGTAGCCGAGAGCCGTCATGCGTGCAATAAAATGTTGCAGGGAAACTAGGTTCTTGTGTTGGGTTGTGGACGGAGCCTGTACCCTCTGATTTGAATTCCCTTTCCATCAGTCCCATGTATCCTAAGAGTTGTTTTTAGAGCCAAACCAAAACCCCCACAGGGCCACACCCTATGATGTTCGCGTGACTAGAAATATTGTCCATGGCTTTCACGATTTCAGATATGGTAAGATCCTTGATTTCAGTCATACTATTTTGGAACAATACCACTACGCTAGCTAGTATATATCCTTGTCGACCTCAGGAGGAACCAGCGGATTCGAGTTGCAAGAGATCAAATCTAAATCCAGAAACTGCTCGACCCGATCTTTGCATAATGGAGAAAAGATGGTAATGTATTTGGAAAATCGACCTTGTAAACTGAGGGATGATTGAAATAGCAAAAAGGAGAAATCACATAAGTAGTGATGCATCTCCGGATCCGAAGTTGGGTGTTCTTGTGTTGCTGAGGTAATGTTCATTCTCTGAGGAAAAAGGCAGACAGAGATAGAAAATGTTCTCCGATGACGTTATTAGATAATTTTCCAAATCTCTTTGTTTGGTTACCGAGAAAGTTGCGGACTTTCCTAAGCGGTAGGGAAGGAGATGGAGGGATTGGATTGGAAGACACATTGGATGTAGGAGTTGATTATTAGGCTGTCCTGTCCAGAATGAAGCCCGTGGTGAAGAGGATGATGATGGAGATCGCGTACTTTTGCTTCGTGTTGAACAATTTTCAGCGTGTAAGAAAGTTCGTATTCAGATCGAGGCTAGTGCCGTTTAAAAGAAACTGTTAACTCCTTCAAAAACGGCGCCATCTATTTTAAATTTTTATTCCATTCAATCTGCACCATTCATTTTTTAACAGCACTGAAACCGGATCCTTATCCAACACATATGACCCGTATTCTTCATAAAAATGTATTATATAATATCCACCAAATATTCAAAAAACAGTTGGCCAATATCCCTTCGTCAACCAAACCCATCTGGCGAACAACCTTTACCGCCTGAAAATATCTCCCGAGGAAAAATCAAAAAAGCACCAGAGCCCCTCCAAAATTAGGCGTTGCGAAAGCTAACAACAGCTTCGCAAAAAGCCCTGGTCAATAGTCACTAACCAATTTCCAATCCTTTCGCACTACTCTTAAAAACGCCGATTGCCCCCCACCACACCAACAAATGCCACATTAATTAATTCCCTCTCGCCCCCCTATTTTTCCTCCCCTATTTTGCTTTCACGTTCATGACTCCGCCCTCGTCGTCCTCCTCTTGGACGGCGAGCGGGACCCACTTCCGCACCGGAATAACGTTAAACGAGATCGAACAAATTAAACAGACACAATCCAACGTACTCTTCCTAATTGTATTCAACCGATAGCGTAATCCTTTTCCTCTCTTTTTTTTTGGGGGGGTGGGGGGAGGGGAAGGGGGGGTTTCTTACATTCGTTGTTATTAATTAATTACGGCATAATTAATCATGTCAAATATTTTAGCCCCGTTCCAGCTACTGGAGCTTAACATCATATCGGCGCAAGACCTGGCCAATGTGTCGCGCTCCATGCGCACCTACGCGGTGGCGTGGGTGCACCCGGACCGGAAGCTCTCGACCCGGGTGGACACCCACGGCGACAACAACCCCACGTGGAACGACAAGTTCGTGTTCCGCGTGGACGAGGAGTTCCTATTCTCCGACACCTCCGCCGTGATGATCGAGATCTACGCGCTCCACTGGTTCCGGGACGTCCACGTGGGCACGGTCCGTGTCCTGGTGGGCAATCTTATACCCACCCCGCCACGGTTCCGATCCCACCACCACGGCAACAACCAGCCCCAGATAGGCATGCGCTTCGTGGCGCTCCAGGTGCGCAGGCCATCGGGGCGGCCCCAGGGGATTCTCAACATTGGCGTGGCGGTGCTCGACAGCTCCATGCGCAGCATGCCTCTCTACTCGCACCTCAACGCCGTCGGATATCGCCACCTCATGGGCGAGGAGGACTCCGGCATTCACCATGGTACTGGCTCCAATCAGACGCCTCTCTCCAAGCCATCTCTCCGGCGCACCAAGAGCGACAACAGCTCCATGATTGGCTCCGAGCTTCGCGCCTCAGAACTCCGAGGGGCCCCGAAAAGTAAAAACGGAAAATCCAGCTCTGTGGTCAACGCGTCCGAAGTGGGGCACAGGAAGAAGAAAGGACGGTCCAAAGCGAGTTCGTTGATCAGCGGCTCAGATGTCGGGAAGGCCAAAAGGTATAGCAAGAACAAGAAGGCCAGCTCGTTAATCAGCGGCTCAGAAATCTCCCGGGACCCAGCGAAGAAGGGTAAATACGGAAAACCAAGTTCGGTTGTCAGCGGCTCGGAAGTTGCCGAGGACCCACCTCCAAAGAAGGGCGAAAAAAACGGTCGTAATGGTAAGCCAAGTTCGGTACTGAGCGGCTCGGAGGTTGCGCCGCCGAAAAAGGTGGTGTTGAATGAAACACCCGTGATAGAATCCGAGATCTGGTCTGAGTCCGAGGTGGAGAAACCGAAAGTGAAGCTGGAGAAAGCGGGTTTGAATTTAGACTTCGGGGCCCCCAGAAAGGCGACCACGCCCATACATCACGCACGTGCGACACCCAAGCACACACGCACCACGCCGGTCCACACTCGCACCACGCCGGTTCACACTCGCTCCACGCCGGTTCATGCACGAGCCACGCCCTTGCGCACAAAGTCCTTCCACAAATTCAACGGGTTGTTGGAGTACGGGACGGGGACGCCGAGGAGGTCGGGCGTGGCGGAGTATGGAGCGACACCGGGGCGGAAGACGGCGATCCTGACGGAGTCAGAACTGGGCCCGTCACCTTCCGAGGTGGCGGCGGAAATGGCGAAGGCGCCGCGGGTGGACGAGGAGGGGAGCTCGGTGGTAGGCGGGTGGAGCCTGGATGAGAGTGTGGAGGGACTGCAGTCGAAGCTGGAGCGGTGGCGAACGGAACTCCCACCAGTGTACGACCGCGGCGAGTTCTCGAGTCTCCGGTCGAGCGAGAACCGCCGCGCGAGGCGCCACTCCGATAGTGGCAATGGCTTGTTCTCCTGCTTCAGCAACATCTGCGGGTGTGAATGCCAGATCGTTTGCGGTGGCGGCCCCGGCGGGAGTAGCAAAAAAGGTGAGAGTGGGCGGGTCCGCCGCACTTCTTCGGCCGATGATGTGAGCTACCTTTAAACCTGGGAGTTGGGAATTGAAGGAGCGAGGGAAACGAACAAACGGCTTGGCTTTTGCGAATGTGCGCTGAGGCGTACATGCACGGCGGCCGGGGACTACGTTGAAGGATAAGACCGTACATAGTGGGGGTGAATGTGAGGGAATTTAATATTTTTTTTTTGTCAATTGTCACCATTTTCTGTCTCATTTATTCCATGGGAGCCCAGAAAAAAACAAATACAATTTTTTTTTAAAAAAAAAAAACAAGAAAAGGTGGAAATGGAAATTTACGTTTATGCCTTTAGAGTATTCATCTTGGATTCTTGATGAACATTTTCGTAATTGAATTATCAAATAATGTGGTGTACGTGTGGGACTTATCGTTTGCTTTCACTTAATCACATGCCTACACCTTAACTGGCATAGGCTAATTAATAGCTAAAGTGGTATAGCTCGGCCTAAATAATACAATACAATGATTGAGATTGGGAAAGAGGGAGGAGGAGGAAGAGGAAGAAAGAAGAGAAAGAGAATTTAGTCTCCTCTTGGCTTTAGTATTAAAATTAAATGTATCTTTTTAGGCTTTTACATTCTTTGTTTGAAGAATGAGTAAGTGAAAAAATGTGAAACATGTTATATCATGTTTTGAAAGGTCATTCGACATTCTATATAATTTTCTTTTTTTTTTCAGGGGGTTGGACCATCATATGGATTTTTTTTATTTTTTTTTTAAAAAATGGTGGCTAGCCTAATAGCTTTTGGGTTTCAGGCTTTCAGCTTAAAAAAATCATAAAACTTTTTTTTTCAAATATTATGTTATATTTTATGAGTTTTGGAGTAATTAACTTGGGTTTGGGCTTAAAAAGTCCATATAAATTTGTTAAGGGGACTGGGGTAGACTTTTTATTTTTTATTTTTTTTTTTAAAAAATAAAATAAAATTAGAATCTATTATTTAGAGACTAGATTGAGTTTGGGCTTAAAAAGCCCAAGTAATATATATATATATATATATATATATATATATATATATTGGGTGCGGGTTTCCAATAGACTTACCATGCATGTCTTCAATGAACATAAATTTCCTTTGTAGGAAACCTATACAAATTAAACGTTCAACGTCTACCAACAACATGCGTCTTTTAAACTATTAAAAAAAAAAATGTAAAAATCACATATAATTTTAAAAATATATATTTCTCAGAATTACGTATTGATCACTATTAGAAGTTATTTTCCTATAAATCAGTTTGTACATTTTGGATTATGTACATCCTTGGCACATATTATTATATTAGCATTCTAAAATAATGCTGCTGAGTTTTAACTTCTTTGATTGAGCATAACATTATCTCGAATTATGGGATGGAAATGATGAAGATCAGCCTTTTCCAAATGAAAGTTCACTATTCTTTTTCTGAGCATCAAATTACAAAAAATAGGACTTGCATGTGGATTTGACACCGAAATTATTCATAAGATTCTCTAAGTGTCCTCTACATGAGGTCCATCTTGGTCAAATTCGAGGCATTATAACTAATTGGATCTTTATGGGCCTCTGACGAAGTATGACTCTTTGTTGGGCTTGATGGACTAGATGGGCCCACAGGGTCCAGTCGTGGGCTTGTATTAGGAGCAAAGCCAGCATTTGAGATTTGAGGAAAGCAAAATTGGAAAACAAATTAGGCGTAAAATTTTAATTTTTTTTAAGGATTTTTTTAAAAAAAAACCTTGGAGCTTGGAGGGTTGCTTGGGGCTAGCTCGGCCCAAGCTTATATGGGCTGTTAGAACAATAATTTTTCCAACGTATATATACATATCCTTTTTTCTAATTAAGTTCGGTCATCAAATTCCGAAGATTTGTTGGGTGGTTGAACTAATATTTGGTTGAATAAGATTGAGCTCCTTTTGATCCTCTCTTATCCCAAAAATTTGGTGCATCTACAAAAGAGTTGTTTGGTAGATTACATTCCTTTTTATCTCAGAGACTTTGTTGACTTTTGGTAACACTACGTATATAAATAGATTCACTACGATAATAAAGCAAACTTATATATATATATATATATATATATATCACCACAGTAGGCATGATATGAAGGAATCCTTCCTTTTCACATAGATTTCAATTTGGAAGTATCTTGCTAATTAATTAGTTTCGGCTATTAAGAATCAAAGACGTGATTTTGATATTAATTGATTTACATTCCTTATCTAGAATCGATTTTAATTTGTTACTTTGAATAAACTATATAGTGCATGTCATCCCTATCTATCGAATATTATGTATAGATTAAAATTAACAATATATTCACAAATTTATTTTTTTTTTTTAAAAAAAAAACATATATGGAATGGCAACTTATAATTTTACATTCAACTTAATTCACATTGACCTATACAAGTAGCCTAAGAGAATGAGAGACTGCTAAAATAGCAGCTTACACTCCCACTACCCCAACAAACCACCACTCCAAACACGGCCCCAAACCTCCGTTGGCCCAATACTCAAGCAGTCAAGGCGTGACTTCAGAGCCACCTAGAAACCCACGAGCCCAACCCCAAAGCAAGCATCTGGCGTAAAAGGGGCAAGTCGACAGCATGAAAACTCACCTAAGACAATAAATCCATGTAATTATAACATAGCAAATCACTATTCTAAAAAAGGAAAGATCACCTATTAAAAGGAACCACTTAAGATAACAAATCCTTGAAATTATGACACCTGTCTTACCAGGCATCCAATCAAGCCAAGACCACATTTATGTAAAGCTGGCCAAAGGCAAGGTTTGGGTATGCTTTCATGCCATAATCTCCATCTATGTTTTTCATTCTTACCTTTATATTTTATTGACTTAAGCATAGAATGTGGTGTCGTCGCTCCTTTCCCTTCCGCAACGGACGACTTTGATGTTCGGTTATCTTGCAAAGATCCCGAATCAAGGATTAGACTTATGTAGTCACTATTCAATTTTTAGAATTAACAATATCAATTATATTTTCATGAGTAATATTGCATTTGATTACCGTATTTATTTCTTATATAATTATTTTCTCAAATCTTCTGCAAATAACGCACGCAAATGAGGGTAGTTTGTTCATTGTTGGAGGGGTCGGTTTAGGCACGCCGCACGTTCGAGGTGTGGATTGTCGAAGACAGACAGACCGACGACCGTATCCATGCAGCAAAAACACAAACTTTGTTCCAAATCTAATATAATTATATATAGTTTACCTACCCCCCCCCCCCAAAAAAAAATAAAAAAATAAAATATATATATATATATAGAGAGAGAGAGAGAGAGAGAGAGAGAGAGAGAGAGAGAGAAAAAGAGAGAGGAATATCCTGCCACCATACCTTTTGTGGGCTCAAGTGGAGGCACCGGCACGTCCGTACCATCTCATCGGAGAGAGGCATCATGTCTTTTACTTTGGGGTTCATAAAGATCCCAACCACCCCCAACTCTCTTCCCCTCCAAATTTCTCCCTGAATTTTTCCATATTATTTATGAATATTTTGATTTAAGTTGGACCACTAATTCTAAATTTGGATGTAAATATAGAATAATGAAATTGATGTCAGCAGGATAATTTCACCTGGCTCAATCCATTTGGAGAGTTTTAAGCCTTTGAGCCTACATTAACCCGCTTGTAATTATGGACTCATGATCCATCAGATATGGACCTGCGACTACAGATACTTAGAAGTCTCGAAAAGATATTGCCGCGGGACCGACGCAACGGATGAGGATTTGCTATATGCGATTCTGGATATTTCGGGTCACGCCCAATCCCTGTAAATCTGGGACTAAAACTGATCTTGAATTTGTTGTCGAGAATCTTGTTTTGAGACTATTAAGGAAAAAATATCGGTCTAGAAGGTAAAGAATTCCAGGTCAAGGAGATACTCTGACGGCGCTTCTAGGTTAATAAAGAAAGAACACAAAACTCTAATGCAGTGAGGGTTCTCCTCACTCAGCCTATAAATAAGCCTATGCCTCGAGTATGAAAGATGGATTGAATGATTGTGCTTAAACATACTTTTTTTATTAAAATACCGACTTAGACATCGGAGTGAGGGATGTCAGTCACCCCGGCGTGTTCTCTTGACATTGTCTGTTTTACAGTGATCTGAAGACGTGAAGAATAGGGAAGGTCATGTTGTAAATGTCAAATCGAAAACTGTACTAATAATGCCTTAATTATAACAAAATTCAAATAAAAGCTACTTAGCCCAAAAAAAAGAAAAGAAGAAGGAGAAGAGATTTGGTTTTAGGCTTATTACTCCAAACAAGACGCATGTTTTTATATACCAAAAGACCTATTATTTGCATAGAAAAAAACATGTTTTTTTAGATATCAAAGTGGAATAATATCTAAAATATTGAGTGAAGATTAGTCCAAACAAGACACATGTTTTTATTATATACCAAATGTTTACATGATATATTATTTTTTAAAACTCCAAAAGACCTATTATTTGCATATAAAAAACATGTTTTTTAGATATCAAAAGTCGAATAATATCTTAAATATACTAAAAATTCTAATGTATTAGCCGACATTCTGATTTGTCAATCAATATACTAAAAATTGTAACCAATTATTGACAAAATATCAAAAGATATCAAACAAATAAAATAGTAAAATATTAATTATCTGTCGATATATTAAAAATAATATTAACAAAGATATTGGCGGTACCTTTGACTCCAACAAACATTCATATGCCCAACTCGAAGTAAAAGGATTTGGCGCGTGGAGGAGCAGGTTAAGGGGCTCAGTGCCGAGCTGTCTCGGACTAAAAACCTAATAATAAAAGAAAGAAAAGGTCACCCAGTCAGCCGCGTACCCTGTCGGCCTAGGTGGCGCTCAGAGACAGGTTGGGAGCACGTGAGTGGGCTCCCACCTTGTCGGTTTGTCCTCTTAAGCGACAACCTTTTTACCTTTGGTTTTTGGTTGGATCCCAATTTATTATAATTTATAATTACTAATTCAGGAAGCCCCATAATCTCGTTTTTTTTACTTCTCGCGAGAGTTTCAACTGACTGACAAAAGTACTATAAAAAGGCAACAAGTTGGAACCAGATATTTACTTCCTTTTGTAGTTGGGAGTTTAAAATGGCAACTGAGGATATATATATCCCTTCTCATAAATAGTAACAAATATGATGTTTTTGTCACTCTAATATATAATTTTTAACAACCTTATATATATATATATATATATATATATATATATATATATATATATATATATGTGTGTGTGTGTGTGGTAATGTAATTCTTTAGTTAGCTTTAGAGATTTTTCTTTTAAAAAAAAAATAAAAAATAAAAGTAAAAGTTGTCATGTAGACAAAAGTGATCAGAAATTGTATCTTAGAGCGGTAATGTATCATATCTCTAATAGTAATAACCCCCGTTTGAGTGTGTATTTTTTTAAAAAATTACAAATATCCAGAGAATTTGTTTTTAAAATTATATTTAAATGGTTTACAAAATTTAAGACAAAATTAAAAAAAAAAAAAAAAAAAAAATTGGATAAAATTTGATATTTGAAAATTTGTAATTTACCCAAACATGCCATAAAATGGGAAAAAAAAATTAAAAAATAATTGAGAGGAAAGAAATTTCTTTAATTGAATTTATTAAATTACCATATGATTTTAGTTGCATTTTCAAATGTATTAAAGACAGATGTTATATATGTTGAATGGACAAGTGGTCTATGGGCCCAAAACAAGACAGGCCCGTAACATCTCCATGCTTTGACTAAAATTCCTTTTGCACCAAAAAGAAAAGAAAATGGAAGTTTATTAGCAATTAAATTAAAAAGAAAAAGCTATAAATGGAAGTCACAATCGCAAAAAGCAAGTAACTTTTTTTATATGGTACCTATTCACTTCTTTCTTTTTTGTTTTTTCGACATGTTGTTATTATGATAATCAAGGTTTAGATATGAGTAAATCAATAGTTTAATTTTTTTTCTTTTCTTTCTCTTTTATATACGGCAAAATGAGGATGAGATCTTGCCGAATAAAAGCCGTAGTGGTAAGATTACAGGGTATCTTTAACTTTATCCTCTTTCTAATAGGCATTCTTTTGTCTATGATTCAAGAGGCAAAAAAATAAAAAGAAATCAACCAAGCAAAATGGTTTGTAGTTGTAGATCTACTTCTTTTATGCTTTCTCAGTCTATGCACTCACAAAGATAAACAGATCCTATTATGTAATACTATTCCACTTTTTCATATGCTAATACTTATAAAATGTTAAAAATAAATCTATGCTGATCTACAAGCTTGTATACAAGATCTTGCAACAAAAATACATTATTAGGGGTGTAGAGTGGGGTGGATATCACTTGCCAAGAAAGACGGAGATGAAAGAAACCTTTTGAGGACAAGAAGATAGTTGTGGGGGGTGATAGCTAGAAATGTTGTGGGGCTTGTTCCGACTTCTATGTGTACCATAGTGCCAATTATTACAGATCTAACAGCAGCTGAGGTGGTGGCAGCTTAGAAGGCAGTAGATTTTTGTAGAGAGTTGGAGGTTCCAACGAGTAATTATTAAGGGAGATACGCTGAAAATTGTGCAAGCCCTACGACATGAGGATTCTTGTTGGAGTCGATACAACCAATTGATCAAAGATACTCAAGTTAGACTAAATAATTTTCAACCTTAGTTTGGAGTACACATCAAAAGGGGAGCAAACAAAGCACAAAAGTATCTCTCCATCAATCTATAGACCAAGTGTGAAAGGAGGATAATCTCATTTTTATTCCAAGTATTGTACTTGCTGACATTTTCCTCGTGATTTTAATGAAAGAATGAAGCTTGTCTCTCTTTCTTTTAGAGTGTTCACCCAAATCTTGTTATGATGTCATGCTTCTCTCTCTCTCTCTCTCTCTCTCTCTCTCTCTTTTAGAGAGAGAAGCTCTCAACTGTAGGTTTTTAGTATTTTTTTCTTCTCCTTCCCTAGTGAGTTTTCTCTGCCGCCTTGTGCGGCTCCCTCCTCCTTCCCTTTTTCTTTCTCTCTTTTACTCCTTTTTTGTGCTTTTGTTTCTTTTTGGTTGCTCCTCCACCCTTTGCCACATCATCTCCCCTTTCTCCATTGCCTTGTTGCCTTAGCCTCCTTGTTGCTCGCCTCCTCCACTGTGTTGCTCGCCGAAATTGGTTTGGTTCTCAAATCAGTTTTTTTCAAAGCTCGATCTACTTTTCTTTGTTAGTCATGGACCTTAATTAACGCACCTGTCAATTGTCTTCTTCGGCTTTCCAGCTTCCTGTCGCTGGTCGCTGCTCCTCCATGTGACGTCCACGCACCGACCAATGGTCTCCTTTTGCTATCCATAGTCTCACCCTTTGCCAGTGCTGCTATATTTTGGGACTTTTTGTTGTTCTTTTTCTTTTTTCTCGATCCAACCTTTTACGGTGCTAGTTCATTTATTATGTTCCTTGCGATGATTCGTGTAGGTCTTTGCGGCCTCACGACCTTTGCTTTGCCTTTGCTAGCAGGCAATAACAGTTCTTTGTGGTTGTTGTTGTTCTCTTGATAGACTAAGTCATTTATTTGTTCCATTCCCGCCGGTTAGTTTATTACTTTTTTTAGTATCGTTTTTGGGTTAAATACAAAAAAACCCCTCAAACTACCATCCGTTCTCCGGATGGCCCCTGAACTACCGGTGCTTGCAGTTCGGCCCCTCAAATTACCAATTGCTTGTTTTTTGGCCCCATCCATCAGTTTGTATCGTCTAAGTGGATGAAAACTAAATCACGTGCATGACATGTGACTCTTTTAACCTAAAAGCCCGAAAATACCCCTCTCCTTACACTTCAAAATTCCTGACTCCTCGTTCTCTCTCAAAACATGTCCGACGTCGTCATTTTGGCACTCCCCCAACATTCTAGCACTTTCTTCTTCCTCTTTGTTTTTAATCTGGAAGAATCACTCATGGCTCACAACCGACATGCAAAGAGACCCTCACCAGTCGTGATCAGAAGGACCAGGCATCCATGCACCAGACAACATTAACAAAGAAGGTTTTGTATTTTGTTCCTTGTTATAGCTTGCTTGTCCTTCTGCTTTTTTCAGCCTTTTTTATTTTGTGGGTCTCTTACTGCTATTTCGGCAAAAATTTTCTACCTCCGAATAGGGACAAGAACCAAAATTTCACAGATTATAAACCATGCCTAAAAAACACAGCATGAAAACAAAGTGTAAAGAGGAGGAGGAGGTAATGAGTTTCAGCCACACCCAGTGAAGGAACAGCTTCTGGGCGTTGATTTCTGTGTCTCAAGCTCTCCCACTTGGTGTAACTCTCTCTCTCTCTGTTTTTTTTTTTGTTGCATTTCTTCCATGCTCTGTTTTTGTTTGCTTTTGTCAACTTCTCTGTTAGTCGATCGGTCTGTTTTCCTTTTACTCTTTTTTTTTTTCTTTCTCTTTCATTTTCTACGACCCAATATCACTTTTTCACTATTCGTTTCACCGTTCATGGACAATGACAACGAAACAACAATAACAGCACCAACAAAAACTACTTCCTGGCTAGCATAACCTATGAAAACTGAAAGTTTCAGGGAAAACGCAAACTTTGAAATTAGACGTATGGCTCATGAATATGATGAGCGATGACTTATATTAGCTTGGCATAGTTGAATAATTTGAGATCTTCTCTCCCATTGCTATTCCCGGGAAAACCGTCGCCGCTGTTCTCGTATACTGCTCAGGATAGTGCTTGTGGTGCCAGAGTGTCGGTGTTCTCTTGTTCACCTACAGCTCTTGTTGCCACTAAACTCGTATACGAGTTCATAACTACCTATAGAGTAGCTCGTATATTACACCTGGTTCACCGGGTGGCATCTGAGGTCTCAAACGGTTCCACTGCTATTCGTTGTGTAATGTCGTATGATAGAGGTGACTCAATGCTAATGATCGTGCCACCGTTGTTTTTTCATCATGCTTTGGTCCCGGGTGTCTTCCAGTGGTCTTCTAGAGTTAGAAGAAGTCGTGTCCAAGACGGACATCTGCAACGTCCACCCACTCTTTTTTATTTTATTTTAAATATAAGACAAAATGAAGAAAAATACTGACCCATTCGGTGACTTATAGATAGAAAGAAACCAACTATAGATAGAAAGAAAAAATTGTGGTTTTAGACATGTCTAAATGCCATTGAGACTGTCAACAAAAGAAAAATGGTCAAATCTGTAATATAACTATAGCTAAAACTTGCAAGTGAATCTTGACAAATGCTGATCAGGCTAATTAACTAAACAAAAGATGGAAACTTCATAAGTGGAAGATCCCTAATGATTGTGAACTATGTTCATCATGGTTTGTTTTCATCATGAACTATTTTCATGCTCTGTTTTAGAACATGAAAACAGAGGTGAACAAAGTCACTTGATTTCGTCTGCTCTAATTTGTACTTTCATGCCATTGAGACTGCTCTTCATGTTTCATTTTGTATTCCTTTCAAATGCATGCACTTGTTAATCTTTCTTAATGTAACTATTTCTCTATACCACCTCTCTCTCTAAGCCATGGCTTCCACTTCGTCTCTGACACTCTCACAAGCCCTCCTAACCAGAGCCATTTCCCACCACCATGGCTCCAATTCATCCTCGTCCTCCTCCCTCTCCACGCTCTCTATGCCCACCTTATCGGGCCTAAAATCCTTGCCCGTTAAGCCGTCAACCAAGTTCTTCCACCGCAGCCGCTGATCTGCTGGGTTCAGCTGCCAGGTACAAGCCTCTGTTGCCGAGCCCACCACCGTGGACAAGACCACCGATACCTCCCTGGTGGAGAAGTCCATGAACATGATCCGATTCCTGGGGATGGATGCCGTGGAGAAGGCTAACTCGGGTCACCGACCTGGTCTGCCCATGGGGTGCGCTCCGATGGGTCACATCTTGTACAACGAGGTCATGAGGTACAACCCCAAGAACCCATATTGGTTCAACCGCGACTGCTTCGTCCTTTCCACCAGCCATGGCTGCATGCTCAAGTACGCCCCGCCTCGGCCGCACATTCCAACGGTGTGTTTCGCTCTCCACGACCCAAAAAACCGGACAACAACCATTACCCCAGCCCTCCTCTGCCTCTCCATCATTTTTACTGAATGGCATGATTGCAATTATTTCCATATTTTTGTCTTAGCTATTCCACATTTCTCAGTTATTGTTTCCAATGACAGTTTTGAAATTTCAAAGCATAAGGAGAGGGGTATTTTCGGGCTTTTGGGCTAAAAGAATCATGTGTCGTGCATGTGACTCAGTTTCCATCCACTTAGACGGCACAAACTGACGGAAGGGGCCAAAAAACAAGTAATTGGTAGTTTGGGGGCCGGACTGCAAGCACTGGTAGTTCAGGGGGCCATCTAGAGAACGGGTGGTAGTTTGTGGGACTTTTTTATATTTAACCCATCATTTTTTATCTGTTTCGGGGCTGTTGTTGGAGTTGCTTACCTCTTTTTTGTTTTTATTTGTTGTCACTTTTCATTTCCCGTTCCCATATTTGAATAGAAAAAAAAAAAGAAAAAAAAAAGAGCTATGATGTCTATTTGTGAAATACATGTACGGATTCTTTATTTTTGTAGTTAAATTATATAATTAGCAAAAAAAAAAAAAAAATCTCATCCACTTCCTGTTATATGTTGCTGTGTTTAGGAAAGTTAATTACTATAAAAGGGAAAAATCAGTTAAGTTGCTACTTATTTCAAAAAATTAAACTTATAAGAATAGTGAAAAATTTAATTATTTAATTAATATTTTAATACTTGCTTAATTCATTATAGGGTATGAGAAAATTGCTGGATATTTTTTTTATTTAAAGAGGCTTATCTTTTTTAATGGAGAAGTCATATATATGGGTAACATATCTACTGGAATTTCCACCAATCTCATGCACCTTTTTGGGTATGAAAAATGGAATCTTGGTGTATAAAGACAGGCACCATATACCTTTTCTTTTGGGTAAGTAGTGGGTATCCTGTACCCATTCAACGTATGTTGTTGTTCATGTTTAGTTTAATGTTAAATAATCTTGGACCACTAATATAAAGTGTATAATACAAATGCCCATTTAAGGTATGTGCTCTGTTTGATAATATGAATTGTAGGAGGTATTTTATTTTTTATTTTTATTTTTTTTGTGTTTGGTTTGAAAAAAAAATGAAATTATTATTAAATCAGTACTTATCCCTAAAGCCTAAACTGATAGAAGATTTAATCATTCAATCAATACTTTAACACTCCTCCTCACGTGTGGGCTCGAACTCCCTTTTAATAGGTGAAACCCAACATGTAAAATATTTAATTAAAATGAGATGTATATGAATGAGACTTAGTTCGAATTTAGGACACTGTTATAATGCTATGTAAGATTTGAGAATTACATATTTTGAGAAGAAAAAACAAAAGGTTTAACAATTGAAGCCATGGGTTTTAGAAGATTCTCATCTATCCAAGATGCTAAAATGAGATCAAAATGAATTATATCCGGAATGCGCTACTACCGTGCTCGTCTGTTTACTCACCAAATATAGAAAAAAAAAAGAGAGAGAGTTAAAAATACTCGAACATTCTCTTTCTCTCTCATCTTAAAAAAAAAAAAAAAAATTTTTTTTAAGCTAAAATAAAAAATAAATTTGTTGAACCGGATGTGAATGCCAGAATTGCATGATGTAATGAATAATGGCAACATTTTTTATATGAAAACAGTGCAAGGAATAATGAAGACAGTCTCTCTGAGCAATGCAAGGCAGGATTGAAGGTTTGTGGCATGGACATTGGACTATTTTTTTCTTTATTTTTGTTCCTTTCTTTCCTAAACAATCAATTGATTAGACCATCTGTGCCAGACAATATGTTTAGAAGTGGTCCCTAGGAAGATAATTCGCAATGATAAACAAAGTTTTATGAATAATTAATAATGATTATTGTTTTGCTGCTCTTGAAAAAATTTCACCTTTTCTGGCGGCCCCACCTCCCACTGCCAATGCATCTCTTTAGGTCTCAACTTTCTAAAACAAGTTAAGGTGCTGTTTGTCTTCTAAATAGTAGACAGCACCTAGGAAGAAAGACAAGTAAACACTAAAATAATGCTTTTTTATTATTATTATTATTATTATTTTTTTCTTTGTAAAATAAAAAGACTTTAACCTATAACCTATGCTTTTATACTAAAGTTAAGAGACACCTAAGCTCGGATTAAAGAATTAAGGTAGTGCTGCTCTTCATTCGAGTAATATAATTGTCATATTAATCTAGGTTGTAGCCTGTAGGTGCTGCCAATAAATCTTATTAAGCAAGATATAAATAATAAATTCAAACCACACCTCTATTTGGTGTTAGGTTGTGAGACAGTTTGTTTGAGCATATATATATATATATATATATAAACAAAAAAAAAAAACAAATTTTTTATTTGTTTTTTCTTGGGTTTTTTTGTTAAAATTTATTGCTTAAGAACTTTTTTTTTTTTTTTTTAAAGAGAAATTTGCTCAATTTAGAGAAACAAAAATTTAGAAAGAAATGGAGTATTGACAGTGTACCTTATTCTTATTATTACTTCTTTTCTATTTGTCTCAACTTTTCTTTTTGGTGACTAGTGACTACTAGAATTTCAAATAAGCAACCAATATGACATCTCAAGAACTTTACTATCTACTTCCTGCTTTTGTAGTGTACACAAAGTATGTTGTAGTTCTTCCTTTGGCTTAGATTTTTTATACGACTCGTGTATTCGATACGAATTCAATATATAGTTAGAGGATTATGATTAATGGATTTGACTCGTTTAATTAAACGTATCAGGCTAGAGATGATATATACAGTCTTATATCATTATTTCGGCACGATTTGAACCCGACACATGATATTTAGAATAAATAATTTTTTACACGACTTATAATTCAATATAAAATTAGCATGCTAGGACTGAAAGGTCAAGTTATAATTAACCTATATAATTTTTATACCAATATCTTAACACTATTCAAACTTTGACACGCCAATACAAATTACAACCCCTAATTCCTCCATGTCCAAAGACAAGTGCCAACTCCTTACATCATTAATCATCATAGTAGGGCTTAAAAAATAAACAAAAAATATAGAGAGAACATCATAATAGAAAGACTTTCGATTCACTTCCAACCTTTATCATATCAAATCAAGGCCATTTTAACCATCTTTGTTTTCTTCTTTCTGCAAAGCATCGTGGATTCGTGCTGATTCGTGCCACTCAAATGGCCAAAAACCGTGAAGATAATATATTTTTTTAGTTAGAATTTCAAGAACCAAATTGCATTTGCTGATGCTGATACTCTGTTCCTATCTTTTTCTCTCCAAAACAATTTATTATCTTTTCTCTACACTGTTTCAACAGAGAAAATCAGATTCTCAAAGAGATATGAATCATGTCAAGAAAAATTGAGGGTTGGGGTGGTGAGAGTGCAAGGCGCACTAGCAGACACATGGGCCCCATCATCATCACTCCCTCCACCACCTCCCCCTTCAACCTACCCTCGTTCCTTTCCCTCCCTGCTTGCCTTTTGCTGTCCCTATACTCTGCTTTCACCCCCTCATTACTCCAAATCCTTGCATTCCACTCTCTAAAACAACAGAGCTTCTTCAAACTTTTTTCTTTACCTCTCTGCTAAAAAACTTGACTCTCTCTTTCTCTCTCTTTTGCTCTAATGGATGGTACTCTTGGTTTACTAGGCGGTAGTGGAGGTGGTGGTTCTCCTGGGGCCTCCACGAATGAGTCCACTGTGTCAAAGGTGGAGGTGGTGGAGCAAGATTTTGTGGGCATGTCATCTGAGGCATCCTCGTACCCGGCTGAGGCTGAGCTGGAGCTGGGTCTTGGTCTGAGCCTAGGTGGTGGTGGTGGTGGCGCTGCTGTGAAGTCCAAGGCTTGCACATGGGGTGAGCGTGGACGTATCTTGACTGCCAAAGACTTTCCTTCTGTGGTCTCTCATGGTTCCTCTGTACCTTCTCGGTTCACAGACAGAGCTACTGCTGCTTCTGTTGGTCCTGTTTCTGGGACCAAGAGAGCTGCCGACTCTGTTTCTCAAGAGGGTGGATCTCCTACTGCTGTCAGGTTAGATAATCTTCTATCTTTTTTGTTCTTATGTCGTTTCGCTGTCCAATTCTAGAAAATGATTTCCTTACATCCAGTCAGCCAGGTGGATGTGTTAGGCTTGTTTCTCTGGTCCCAAGTAATGTGCAAGTACTGCAATAAAATCAAAATTCTTTCAATCTCTCTCTCTCTCTCTCAGCAACTAAATTAAGAAATTTACCTCCCTCTTCTTGCAATTTCATTATTTTGTTTAGCCTGTTCTGTATTCTTATATATGTCTGGTCTGTTCTGTATCTGCCTTTGTTTTTCCTACATAGCCTTATGTCTTACACTCGTTTTGTATTTTTCGTTAATAATCAGTAAATGGGCTATTTGCTATTTATTCGGCAGTGAAACAAGTATCTCAAATTTCTTATTTAGAATGCTCTTTTTTTTTTCCCCTCTTGTTTTGTATATGCTCTTTTTTACATTGATTTTTTTCCTCTATTATTCATATTGGAATTGGGTTGATAATGCTTCGAATAATAAGCTTTTTGTTTGTATTTATTATTTTATTTTCCTTATTTCTGGTGTTTTACTTTGTTCATGTAATTGCCCGGTTATTGTGAGAAACAAGTTATAACTGATCTTTGTTTCTGTTCTCCAATCTATTCACTGATGTTATCAGTCATTTTTCATGGTTTGCTTCATGAAAGCAGTCAGGTTGTGGGATGGCCACCCATAAGGGCTTATAGGATGAACAGCTTAGTTAATCAAGCAAAGAGTCAGAGGGCTGAAGAAGATAAGATGATTGGCGAGAAAGATAAATCCAGGGATGCTTCAAAGAAGAAAATTTATACCAAGGCTGATCCTACTGCTAAAGAAAAATGTCATCTTGGGTTTGTGAAAGTGAATATGGATGGAGTTCCAATAGGAAGGAAGGTTGATTTGAATGCTCATTCTTGCTATGAGACTTTAGCCCAAATGCTGGAGGACATGTTCTTTAGGCCCACCACAACTGTCAGTTCGATTGGTTAGTTCTCTTTCTCTTCTGTATTGATTTTCAGCATCTTCAAATTGGCCAAATAAAGCATTTCAGCAATTAATTTTGCCCAGGTGGACTTCGACTTCACCAACACCTGCCCTAGTGGTTGATTATGTTTCTGCATGTATAGAAAATGATATGATCATTAATGGGTTAATTATGGATGAATAACATATATTTAATTACTTGTTCTTGTGTGATAATGACATAGTTCTTGTGTAATTTGGGTCAGGTGGAGAGAAGGACCAATCAACAAAGGCCTCTAGCTCTAAGCTTTTGGATGGTTCATCTGAATTTGTGCTCACTTATGAAGATAAAGACGGAGACTGGATGCTTGTAGGAGATGTTCCATGGGGGTATGCAATTTAGTGTTACAATTTAAAATCACAAAAAAATGAAAAAAATTAAAAGGGGAGTGAGGAAAAGGGGAAATGGGCACACACATAAAGTGGAAGTGAGCCTAGCTCCTCTTGATGGTCCTAGCCATTATTGGACCATATTGCTTGGTGGCCTATTTGAGGGTGTCATACCTCATGGCTTAATGATTAGTAGCAATCTTAGATGACCACAAGAAGATACAGCTGATTAATTAACTCCCCCGACCTCACCATCCCAATAAGAAAGAAAAGATCAATGCTACATACTACACTCCTATCTCACTAGCCAGATGTGACGGTCCCCATTGGCCTTTGTTAATAAAATGAAATAAAATTAAGAGTTGATGAGTACTGCCACATCAACCCAGTGGAATGGGGGTAGGATATGGGTGTAGTATTTAGCATTTTTCGGAAGAAAAAGGGAAAGAAGAAATAATTTGCTCAGTTAAGTTTTTTTGTTTGTTTGTTATTTTTTGGTGATGTTTACAGTATGTCTTATTTTCTGTTGTATTTAGGATGTTCCTTACCTCTGTGAAACGGCTCCGAATCATGAGAACCTCTGAGGCTAATGGACTTGGTATGTAAATTTACAGTTTTCATTCTTGCATCTGGCTTTCAAATTTTTGGGTCTATTTCTTTTCCCCTGCTTTCTAAGTCAAGGTAACATATATTTCCAGGTCCAAGATTTCAAGAAAGGAATGACAGACAAAGAAGCAAGCCCATATGAGATCACAGCCGTCTGTTCATTTTCAAATTTGCTAAGATGAAGAAAACCACAGTTTGACAACAGAAGTTAAAAGGAAAGTAGAAAAGTTGATGAGACAGAGTGTTCTGCGAAGATTGTTCTTCCGCTGGTTTCAATCCTGCCTTGTTTTTTTTTTCTTTTTGGTTATACTCGACCATTCTCTCTGGTTCTTGCTGCTTTTTTGTTCTCGTAGGCCATTTTGATTTTAGTTTTTACAGTCTCTTATATAGTACTACCATACAGGCCTGCCTACTTGGCCGATTGCTGCTTCACAGTATTGTAAATATGGGAGTACTTGATATCTAGAGTGTTGAGTTTGCTGCAATCTAGTGGTCTCAGCTTTTTACTTGGTGATAAAAGAAAAACTTGTGTGGTTTTGATTTTTGAAATCATGTGGTTGTTGTGGTTGTCCTTGTCCTTGTTTTCTATATGTTCCAAAGAGTGTTTCGAAATTCTTTTGTTCCTGCTTTGACATAATTTGATTAGAGTTTATTTCTTCATAGTTGAATCAGCACAGTTTTGCATTACAAAGGTTACTTAATCAAAGATTGTTGGTCAGTGAGAAATAGTGGATGAGAGTCATTTGCTTAATGGCTTTGGCCTAATTATACTTAATCAAAGATTACTGATCAGCGGTTATACGTAAGCGGTTTGATTCTCAACATTTCTCTTGTTTTGTTTCTGCAATAGCAGAACACCCACCAACCCATATGCAAAACTTCATCAATCTAAAAGAAACATGTAAGAGCTTGCTTCTTTTTTCGATTTCGATTTAGTGTTTGTTTTCAATCCTATTAACAAGAAAGATTCAACTCATTGATCTTTAACGTTAATGTTAATTTGCGGTCAGGCAATGGAGTGAGGTGAGCTAATTGACATGTTTGAGTAATATGCAAATTAGGCCCTCCATGGCATCACTTAGTACTCGAACATGGGCTTGTGCTTTGAAGGAGGAAATGAAAGTTTAAAAGGAAGGCCAATTTTGAGTTGGATCAGTGATCTGCATCCATACATGCAGAAAGTTGTGTATTGATAATTTAACACGTGGTTTAAGCCGGCACACTCACATTAGGGTCCGTGTTTTTTTTTTGGCATAAAATAGTTTTTGAAAAAAAGGGTTTTCTTTGTTTTTGAGTGTTTCACACGGTATAAAATATTAGTTAATCTGAAAATGTTTACAATTGACCAAGGAAAATAACCTTCACAAGGTGTAAAATGGTTTATGCTTCTCATGTGCGTAAATCATTTTTCACCGCTCTCCTACACGTCTGGACGGGCTATTGTGGAGGGTTCCTTATGGAGCATACTTGCCCAAGCAGGTTTCAGGTTGGCCGAACACCTGCTCGAATAGGTGGACTCCCTACAAGGGTCATCTCACAATTGTTTGTTCAAATTGCAAGAAATATGAGCAGACAATTGCACTGGATCTCAATCTCACTCTCAAAGGCTTTCTATTATCATAATACACTCTTCCTCCCCAGATCCCCTTTGTCGTCTCTCTCATCCCTGTAGCTTCTCAGATTATATGAAAAATAATATTTTATGCTGAAACAAACGAAGCCTAATATATACGAACTTGCACATATTTGGATATTAACTGGTCAGTTTTAGAGTTTTAAGGCCTTCAAATCCAGGAAGTTTGATGGTAAAACTTTCATGAAGTTTTATTCAATTTTCTTTTCTTGTTTTATAGGCGATCGATCAGTTTGGGAAGGGTATGAAATACAGAGAAGAAAGAAAAACACAATCTTGGTTGCTAAGATTATGCCATCATGTTAAATTTGACTGCAGAAGAGCACTAATTGATGACATGAGAGTGTAGCTTTTTTCTTTAAATAATTACCTTCTTTTTAATTGATTAGGGGACAACTGTATTCTACTGGGTACCAAAGTTCTCTCTCATTAGCAAAAGACACATGCGAGGCTCTGTTCAGGCTTTCTTTCATCTGTTCCCTATACTTTCTTGCTGGTTTCCATTCGATTTCTTTCAAAAGAGAAAGCAAAAAGACTTGTTGTTGTAAAAAGTTTCACCTTAAACTGATTTATTTTATTTTAATTATGTGCATGCCTTTTAACTTTCCCTTAATTTGGCTAAGGAAATAGTGATCCACTAGTTAAAGCTCAATTACAACTTTAATGGAGACCTTATAAATGTACCCTTAAGTGGAACACCAATGATGGACATGGAACCCTAACTAACAGCTGGAAAGCTTTTTATGTTGTTTTTAGGGTTCCAAACCAATCCAGTGAAGCCTTTTCTTGAGAGTGAAAATATTATTCGGGCGAAAAAAGCATGGAGAGAGAAAGGAGAAATTGGAGTAAGTATTTATCTCGTACTAATTACATTGACCCGCAAAGTAATATTTTCTATTTGCACCAAGCATCCGAAGATAAGATAAACTTTTTTAGTTTGTACCATTCGGTGCACACTTTGGTGGACAATCAAACAGCAACAGGAGAATTGTACAATTTAGATCATAAATATGCCTCCCCCAAAATATTTGATGAGCTTCAGCTTCGGATTCGCGTTTCGATTCTAGTGATGTTGAGATATAGGAACAAAATTAAATAGGTCCATTATAAATTGACCAATTTAATTAAACGGGTTAGATTCATTAACCATAACCCACTAATTTCATGTCAAGTTTACGGATCGTGTCAAGAATTGACAGCCTAGATGTTACATGCTGATTTCAGGTCGTGTCGAGACATGAATATTAGACTATATTAGTAAACCATAATCCGACTCATTTACTTAAGCGAGATAGACCTTTCAACCCGAACTGCTAATTTTGTGTCAAGTTTATCTCAAATTTACGGTTCGTGTCAAAATTGCCGGCTATAGGTTTGGGGTTTAAGGTTTTCCTATAACTTGGCCAAAGAACAAGAGAACTATAAACCAAATAAGTTACTATATATAGAAAAATCATATACAATAAAATTTGTTTCTTAGAACTGCCCTAAGAAACAAAGTTTATCGCCGAGGCTACAACTCGCTTAAAAGCTAAATATTAGCACCAAGATAATGATAATCATTAAACACAACAGCTTCAAACATCCCAACAGCAGGATCCATTATGGTTTTCAGCTCTGCCATTTGAACTCCGGTGATTTTATGATATCAAAAGCCTACGGCAAGAACTCCCTTGGATCGGTAACATAACCCGTCAAAGCAGATGCTGCTGCAGTATATGGGGAAGCAAGATATATCTGGCCTTCTTTGTGTCCCATTCGGCCTGGGAAGTTTCTGTTTGTTGTTGACACGCAGACCTGCAAAGACCATCCCCACAGCTATATGAAATCCATAGAAATTATAGTGTCATTTGCCTTGCACATTATGAGAAATCTAAGTAAAAAAACATAATGGGGTAGTTGCGATACACAATAAAATTACTAATAAACTCATGCACAAACACAATCAATTAGATTTCTACGGTCCGAATATTCCGATACTATATATATATATATTTTTTTTTGATAAGTAATGGCAATTATATTAAAAAGCGCAAAGGGGCGCAACCCTTATACACGGGAAATATACAAGAAATATTCCGATACTATATTCTAAGACACAAAGTGAAAGGTTTTAACAATGAATTTCTACACTTTCTAGAACATCCCCAATATGTATCCCACCTTCCAAAGAACTGAAATATGGTAAAATGGCTCAAGTCATTAAACCATTTCTTAATGCAGATATGGAGAATGTGACTTATTACAGGATATTAGTGAACAAGAAGGCATCGAGGATCCATACTCCACAATGATGTCTATTGGAACTTTACATTAACAGGCTGACTCTACAGAGTACAGGCCCTTCTAAATAATGCAAAAGGCAGCCTGGATTGGAAGGCTGAGATGATTGTTCTCATAAATTTAGATGTTATGTTCTAAAGAAGTAAATTAGATGAGAGGTTGTTTTATTAACAGAGACTTCAAGTGTCACTACTAGACAATTCCTCCTATTATTACCCTCTGCTCTTCGTGAGACAGAATATAAATGTCAACCAAACAATTACTGTCAATCTCGTGTAAAGATTAATCTTCTACTGGGATCCACCAACACCAAGGGTCAGGCATCATTCTCAAACATTTGAATACGTTGATATGCAATGCACTGATCTATGAGTTCCATCACATGGAGAACATGCAATGATCTAAGACTCACCCTCACAGAGAAAACCATTCAAACATGATGATCATCCTATTGGCATAATTACAAGTTTAATGATTTATCAAAAAACAAGCGTAATGTAAACTTCTCAGGAAACATTACTGGACTTAACATTATGATCTGGAGTGAGAAACAAAGGCATTTCAGTGCTCATGAAACATGTATTACATTCAGAATCTCATCCCAGATAGGCTCTGGAAATTCTTTGCAAATTGAGGCGGCGATGACCATTAGGACTGGGCCATGGGCAAGTCATTATTCCAATTTAGTACTTCTATTGATTTTTTTCATGAGATTTTAGCTGGAAAGATGGATCTACTTTCAGAAAACAAATAAATAAAGAGCTAGTTATGCTCAACATCCAATCATGCTGTCTGGAAGGTGCAAAGAAAGGAAAAGAATAACTTGCCATAGGTTCATTCATGCGTCCATAAGTGTCTCTAGGGCCACCCAAACAAGCAGCACAACCAGGACTTGCTGGTGTGTCACAACCAGCTTCTTCAAATATCTGGGAGCAAGTCTTGCCACCAGATCCTGGTACTTCAAGACTATATACGTCCATCCAAACCTGTAAAGTTAATCATGTAGATGCTTAACATTTCATTTACCATTAAATTCTTCCTATGATTATTTTCTATTTATCTATACCAAGATTTAGATTTACAGACCTTTTGGGTCGCAGGGACTAGGAATGTGGGAACTTTGACCTTTTTGCCCTGCAGATAAAGCAATAATATCTTTTTAGCTTAATACCTCAAAGAAGGGAAAATAATATTAGCAAGCAGAAACAATGGCGCTGGGCAATCAAATGAATTACAATAAAATAAGTAGCGCCAAAAAGGAGCATAGTTACTATATTAAAACTATCAGAATGTCAAAAACTCCTTAATGAACAAAACACAATAGCATACCTGAATCTCAATTTGATTGCTCAATAAAGTAAATAATGCTGAAAGGTCAAACAGAATGCTATAAAAGAAAAAAATATACAATTAAGGCATGTTGCTATACAGAAGAAATTAAGATACATGTTTCGTGAGCAAAATACATCCCTGATGCTCACGAATTATATTATACTACTCATACGAGGCAGAGGGTTAGTGATTTTTCTCATCATTCTTAACAAATGGATAGAGACCAACCAAGTCGGCCACCAGCAATCAAAATTTCCAACAACTCAACCCCATAAAGTAATAATAATAAAAAAAATTTAAAAAAAAGAGAGATTAAAAAAGAAAATTATATTTAGACTTTAATCCATGCCAGCATATAAGTAGAAAAAGAATTGTCCAACATATACAACAAAGATATATGGCTTCTTACTGAAGCTAGGAAAACTTTGGCTGCAGCTATAAAGTCCTCAGTTTTTCCTCCTGTACAAGATCCGATATATACTCTGTCAATTTTCACATCTTTGCATTCTCTTGCTAAAGCCCGATTATCAGGAGAATGAGGCTGCAATGATATATAGACATCATTAATCATAAAAAAGGCAAATCTAGCAATCTGTCAAGAACTAAAACAGAGATAAACAGTTTCAGGAGATAAAGTATGTGATCCACAATATCTATAGAGTCCCATTTTTTATTACATCAGGAAAGTAAAGAGAAATAAAATAAAAATCTTCTTTTTGAGTCTTTGACAGCTATCAAAATCACCCACCTTTGCTACCAGCGGTTCGAGTTTTGAGATATCAAATCTGTACTCAGAGAGAAATCTAAAAGACAAGAAAATTAAACTCATCAATACAAATGAAATCCAAAATAGAAACAAGAGATATTAACGCACATGACTTATCACCAAGAGACACATCCTATACATGAGTCTAAGGACACTCATCCGATACGGAAGTCTAGTGATGAAGAGATAAAAGATAAACAGCATGAAGAGATAGAGATAAGATAGAAACTCAAATGTATAAGATAGAGTTATACTTCAATGTAAAGAGGTAGAGTTGTAGTTAACCTAATATATTGTAAATGCTATATATATCAATGAAAGATCACTAAGATGAGCACGGTGGAAATATTATACAGCAAGGGTGTTCGGGTTCGATTAAGAGAAAAAAAAACTATTGGAAAAAATTCATCAAAGAAGTTAATTCAGTATGTCATCAAATAATAAATTCTCATCTTGATCACAGTATGTAGAAGATAATTGACCTAAAACTACTCACTGAACTACTTTCTTTCACATCTGATCAAGTTTCCAGATGAGAAAGTTAAAACTCTGTCACAACGACCAAATATTTTTTAAAGCTGCCAGCTTTTGGTCAATATGCATGTTCACTACTATGAATGCACAAAATATTAAAATTTCAAGGTCTGAATCGAAGTTTATAGTACATAACCAAAAGCATAAGAGCAAATGACGTCTGTTGTAGCACTTCAGAAAGTACTACCGAAACACCCGTAGATGTTAGGTGAATAAAACAGAAAATGAAAACGAAGGTTTGTGTTTCATTTGTTAAGCAAAATAATCATTTTACCAGTAAATGATTTTACAATGCAAGAGTAACAATCGGTACACTAATGCTATTTTTGTTCATCATATCTTATTGACAAACTGTAAGAAATCCATAAAAGAGTAGAAAGCTAGGATGGGAAGTAAATTTTACTGAATTTGTACACTAAGATGATTTCATGACAGAACCCCACACTGGCCCTCCCCCTCTTCCCCAATCCCAATCAATTGGAGTGCATCTTTTATACCTACAAGTAGAAACTATTCTCTATTTTCCAACATAATAAACAAAATATAGCCTTTTCCAACAAGCAAGCTTACATAGAACCTCTCTTTGATGATTCTATTCCATATTGCCTAAGAATTATTATCTTTAATCAATTAAGTCAACCAGAACATGATAAAGTGGGCTTTAGGATGGGGAATCAACTATCTATACATTCTTGCCAGTTCTGGCTGAGTGCATCTGAAAGTGACAAGACACCACAGGATCCATAGCTATTTGGGCACTGAAGGTTGGAAAGGTCCTCAAAATCCCATTCAAAGCTGACATCAACTGATCGTTGAGAATCTAATTGTTTGATGTTGTTTCAACTACTACATACTCAAATCATACCAAAACCCCCTGCCGTCCCCACCCAAAAAAAGAAAAAAATGAAAGAAAAACTCGCCTATGCAATTTCCATATAAATTGAGTATATGTCCATGTAGTCTTAAAACTAAATACTCAAATACATAAAAGCAGTACCATTAGAACTAGGATTAGACATCGAAAACTCCATTGTAATAAGAACTAATCCATAACAATAATTTTATTCATTTAATACCTTGCTTGTTCATCACTATAAACTGGTTCATGGACCACAGAGGTCTTATCCTGTGAAAAACAAGAGATAAGGGATTATAAGCAAATGTTAGACATGATAAAAGTAGAATACATAATAGAAAATTATTTTTTGTTCTGAAAAAGCACATGATTTGAAGCAATAAGTTTTTCATCAAGGTGAAACCCCAACCCCATTAAGACAAAGATGGTTACCCAGGCTTCCAGTCCATTACTCTCAATTTTTAATTTATCACAGCTAGGCGAAAAATTTTCTAGTCTAAGTGTGTTTGTATAAACGTACAGAAATACATGCATTGCTAATTCATAAATCTGTGTGCATGTAAACACAGACAAGTATGTATATATAAAGGGAGAGAGAGAGAGAGAGCACTATCAAACCAAATGCATGTAATGATCAATTGCACGAACCTCAAGGTACTTGTATGTAGTGTTATCAGGAGGAACAACACCATTCTTTGCCCCAGCTTCAATAGCCATGCTGCATAACGTCATCCTTTCTTCCATCTATCCAGTGCAGAAGATTGAAAAACTTAAATTTATTATCCACTAGAAAAATAAGTGTGATTAACATTTGCAGACATAAATTTGTAATGATATCATAGACTTGGAACAAATATTTCTTTTTTATAAGTAATAAGCCAACCTCATTAAAAGCGTGAGGCGCCCTTTAGTACACTGGGAGTATACAAAAGGAAACGCCTAACTAAAGAAACGAGTAAGAAAATCAAGAAAGCTAAAAGATAAGGGAAACACATAAGCCGTAGTCCAAAGATACAGAGTGTGATAGGAAGATAAAAGTTCCTCAGGGGTCTTCTCCACGTCCTCAAAGCTTCGGTTATTTATTTCCCTTCATAAGCCCCAAAAGAGGCAAGTGAGCGCCGTTTTCCACACCGTAGCACTCCTTAACCGGCTTGAAGACCACCAACAAGCAAGCAGATCGATAACCTGTTGTGGCATAACTCAAGACAACCCAAAGCGACAGAAAAGAGAGTACCACAAGGCAAAAGCCACATCGCAATGGAGAAGGAAATGGTTCACAAACTCCTCCGTCTTCTTGCACATGTAACATTTGTTTATCATGATAACATGGCGCTTCCTAAGATTGTCTAAGGTGGGGATCTTTCCAAGAGTCGCCGACCACGAAAAGAAGGCCGCCCTTGAGGGGGCTTGGGTTCGCCACACATACTTCCAGGGAAAGCGAGTACCTATACGACGAGTCAAGGAGTGAAAAAGAGTGAAAAAAAAGTCTTGACCTTGAGAAGGCATTTTTTGGAAGGGACCCACCAAAGCTTGTCTTCGCAGCCTCTTTTGACTATAATTGAATGCAGTATCTGGAAGAAAGAAGAAAAAATCTTGACCTTGAAAAGGCATTTTTTGGAAGGGACCCACCAAAGCTTGTCTTCGCTGCCTCTTTTGACTATAACTAAATGCAATATCTGGAAGAAAGAAGCAAAAACATTCACCTCCCAATCATGCACTTCTTTAGTAAAGCTCACGTTCCACTAGTTGGAACCACCCAAGAACTCTAGGTTATTTGCAACAGAGGCGTCCTTCGCAGCAGCTATACCAAACAGGGTTGGAAAAGTTGCATTGAGAGTCATATTCCCAACCCACAGATCGTGCCAAAAGTTAATCCTGGTCCCATCTCCCATTTCGAATCTGGTGTAGCTCGAAAAAGTCTCACGACCTTTTCTAACATTCTTCCATAATCCCACCACGAAAGCTCCTGTAGGAACGTGGAAGCACCATCCGCCTCGTAAACAGCCAAATTTGGAATCCACCTTTGTTCTTCGCCAACCATCTCTCTCAATACCAAAGCGCCACAACCATTTACCTAGAAGAGCGCGGTTGAACATTCTTAAGTTACGGATAGCCAACCCTCCTTCAGAGATTGGGGAGTAAACCTTAGTTGAGCTAACAAGGTGATATTTAAATTCATCACCAATCCTTGCCCATAGAAAGTTTCGTTGGAGCTTCTCAATGCGATTAGCCACACTAGCAAGGATTAGAAAAAGGGACAAAAAGTATGTAGGTAGGTTGAAAAGTGTGCTCTTAATAAGGGTGACCCTGCTGCCTTTGGAAAGATATATCCGTTTCCAACTGGCCAATTGACGCTCCATCTTTTCCACAATGACATCCCAAATAGACTTTGCCTTGTAAGAAGCCCCTAGCGGGAGGCCAAGATACTTCAAGTGCAGAGAGGCAGTCCCACAACCTAAAATGCCAGTCAACTCACCCATGTTGTCCACATGACCCACAGGAACCAAAACAGACTTGGTCAGATTAACCTTTAAAACATGAACAACTTCCAAGAAAACCTGTATCAATAGTAGCAGTGATCATTTTGCTCAAAGCCTCCATGACTATAACGAAGAGAAAAGGAGATAGTGGGTCGCCCTGCCTCAACCCACGAGAGCTATTGAAAAATCCAGTTGGAGAGCCATTTACCAAAATGGAGAAGCGAACCGAAGATATGCAATGCGCTATCCAAGAGCACCATTTCTCCCCGAAACCACACCTCCTCATCATGTACAAAAGGAAATTCCAGTTGACATAGTCAAAAGCCTTTGCAATATCCAGCTTGCAAAGTAACCCAGGATCGCCGAACTTGAGACGATTGTCCAAACATTCGCTAGCTAAGGACCGAATTCAGAATTTGCCTACCTTTAAAAAAAGCGTTCTGAGGCTTAGAGATAGTCTTTTCCATAATAGACCTCATTCTACTAGCAAGGACTTTAGCGATGATCTTATAAACCCCATTGATAAGACTAATAGGCCGAAAGTCAAAGATATCGATCGGCCCAGCTTTCTTCGGAATTAAAGCAATGAAGGAGGCATTAAGGCTTTTCTCGAAATAGATATGAGCATGGAAATCTAGGAGAACCTTCATGAGATCAGATTTGATTACATCCCAACAGTCTTGAAAAAAAGCCATAGAGAAGCTATCAGGGCCTGGGGCCTTATCTCTATTCATACCTTCATCACCTCTAAAACCTCCCTCTCCTCAAACGGGAGCTCTAGCCTAGAGGCCTCCTCCACCTCTAGAGAGTCAAAAGCAAGGTTATCAAATCTAGGCCTCCAGTTGTGATGTTCAGAGAATAAAGAGTCATAAAACTGAACAATGTGATCTCTAATAACTGAGGAATCGGAAGTAACTGAGCCGTTGATAGAAAGCGACTCAATAGAATTGACTCTCCGGTTCAAGTTAGCAAGCCGATGGAAGAACTTTGTGCATTTATTGCCTTCTTTAAGCCAAAGAACCCTTGATTTTTGCCTCTAACTAATTTCTTCGTGAAGAGTAATTTTTTCTAGGTCACTGGAGATCAGACTTTTACTTGGCTTCTCTTCGCGATCTAAGGCTCTTTCTGTCTCCAGTATATCAAAAGTGTGCAGTTCCTTGAGGCGAGCTTGTTTAAGGGAATCGATATTACCAAACACTTGAGTGTTCGACCTTATAAGATCGAACTTTAGAGCCTTCAATTTCTGAGCCAAAATGAAGCTAGGAGAGCCTTGAAAACTATTAGGCGACCACCATTGCCTCACCCTATCCACAAAACCAGCTTCTTTCAACCACATATTCTCAATTTTGAAAGGTTTTTTGCCCTCTTGAATACCACCGCAGTCAAGGAGAATGGGAAAGTGATCCAAGCACAGTCTGGGAACCATTTTCTGAAGGAGCCTAGGATAATTAGTTTCCCAATCCGGAGAGACAAGAAACTGATCAAGTCTGGACCAAGAAGAATTATTGGACCACGTAGATAGCCCACCAGAAAGGGGAAGATCCATGAGACTCAACTCAGAAATAAAGTTTGAAAATTCCGTCATCGCGGGGCAAAAACGAGCTTCCCCCGATCTTTCGCAAGGGAAACGGGGGACATTAAAGTCACCTCCAATGCACCAAGGAAAATCCCACCAACTAAGAAGTCCAACCAGCTCCTCCCAAAGAGACCTTCTACGACTGTTGATATTTGGACCATAGACCCCCACAAAAGCCCAAGTGAAATCATTTGCAATATTTTTGAAGGAGCAAGCCACAACATACTCTTCCACATACACTTCAATCGTCTCCACAACCCTCTTGTCCCATAAAAGAAGAATACGACCAGACACCCTGCTAGAAGGAAGGAAGCACCAGCCAGCATGAAGACAACCCCACAAGTTTCGCACAGTGTTGATGAAAATGAAGTTTAGTTTCCTATAAGCAAATAATGTCTGCCTTCCACTGTCTCAAAAGATTTCTGACTTTCAACCGCTTGTCAACTTCGTTTAGCCCTCTCACATTCCATGAAAGCAGTTTAGGTTCATAAAAATCTGTTTGGGCCCTATATGCCGAATCTGAGCTAAGAGATGCTAAGTCTCGTCTAAGCCCTTCTGCGGATTCTCAAGCAACAACAAAGAGAACAGGGGATTGCCCACTAAGAGCCCATCATTTACCCGAGCGAGATTGGACAGTTGCTCTATCTGCTCTCGAATCGGATTCTGTTGAAATAGGAGAAATGGCCCTTCCCCTCTTCGAATCTAAGATGATAGTTACCTTTCTAATTGCGCATTCTTCCTTCAAACCTTCCACCAGCAGTTGATTCTCAAGCAGCTGATTCCTCCTGCTCTTCTGGGGCATCTATATAATAATAATATATGTCACTTCCCTCTGTCCATCAATCCTCTTCTCTGCCCTTTTTTATACTATGCGTGGCATGCCTCCTGTTCGTATCTTAACTGGGCAACCTTCTCTTGCAAACAATCCCTCCGTCGCTAACACTGGTAATGCCCCATCCCTTTAGTAGTACCTTCGAAAAATTCCTCTCGCGTCCCTGTATTGATAAGAGCGCATTCTCTAACAGCTTTGAGGCCGAGGCAGCCATCCTCTTGCCAATCCTAAACAAAAGAAAAGCCCTACCCACCTTCATTGGAAGAGTAAGGGGCATTTACCGATCAGTCCTAGTCCTAAGGCGCAATTAGAGCACTAAGCCCATAATTTATAAAGCAGAACAAATTGTTCACTTCTCTCGAAATTCTTTTTGCCACCTTCGGGGAAGAGCCCATACCTTGTTTAGCATTACTGGCGATAATGGCTGTAAATAGGGCTGAATAACTGTTCCTCAAGACCATCGCATGAGAGTCCCACGACGTGCCTTGACTAGCTGAAAAATCCATTCGGAGTGCTGCAGCCCAGCATACCCCTTAAGATTGACTGTTGGGTAACATAGTATTGGGGTGGGCTCCGCCTCCGCGTAAATATCCACCTCCAAGCTGGGACAAACTAAGCCTAGCTCCTTTCTATTCCCTTCAAGAGGTTGGGGAGAGGTGAAGACAACCATCCTGAACCGGGAAGGATTCAGAGCTAAGAAGATTGAGTCGTCAACCACATGAGACTGTCGTGGATGAGTCTCTTGCTGGGCAGGAGAAGAGGGCTCAGTGGTGCGCTCAGCCCCCACGATGAAGCCAAGGGAGGCTATTTGTGGATCTGGATCCATGCCCTTCGGATATGGCAGCTCCAAAGTCGTCTAAAGAGAAGTTGTGGGGGGAACCCACCCCAAGCGTGAACTCTAAGTCCGACTCCGGCGTGGTCAAGTTCACAAGAGGAAGATCCATCCCAAGGCTAGGAAAAGGACTCATTGAAGGAGAGCACACCAGTGTGACCCGTGGAGGCGGAGCGGCGCTGGAGATCTCAGAAGTCACTGGAGGGAATGAGGAGGGGCTTATTGGCCTGGAATCTAGAGGGGCCCGAGGATGTGAGACGATGAAGAGGGCTCAATGATCACCGAAGTAGACTGGACCGTGCTCGATGACGGCAGTAAGGGGGTGGCCCGAAGAAGCGAGACGGTGGGGGTGGGCTCAGTGGTCATCGGAGTAAGCTGGGCCGCGCTTAATGACGGCATCGGGTTAGACGGGTAGGGTTCCAGTGAAAACAGGTCGGAAGTGGTTAGGGGAGCCATGCCCTAACTGATGATTGATGAGGGTTTGGATTCATCCTAGAGAGGGATTGGGTCGAGTGGGAGCCCACTTTGGCTTTCCCTTTCTCAGCACGTGAGAAATGCCTCTTGGTCTGGATCTTGTGCTGGACCTTGGGCTGGACCGCTAGGCGTTGAAGAGGCCTAGGTTTGCAGCCTAAGGGCTTGTGCGTACAGGAAGAGCAGAGGCCTTTACTCAAATTCTTCAGGCAATTTTCAACTTCTACTTTGATGCGTTCTAACGTCTCTCTAAGAGATGCCACCTCTGAGTTTTCACCAAAGAGGAAAGACGTGCAACCACCATGTCCTGATGCCATGTCAAAAGGAACCTATCCAATTGGAGCAAACTCAACAGAGATTGGACGTCGTTGGAAGGGGAAGTTCTCTGCCAGAGCTAACGCCTGAGCTTTCAACGTCCGAGGCGCCTTCGCTTGAACCATCGTCTTCACCGGCATCTTCTATTTCTTCAAGCCCATCACCGAAGGATTTTGTGCTGCTAGCTTCGTTGGAGCCAAGGTGGATTTGGCCGGAGCTCGGGACAAGTTGTTGTGGGATTTTGCCAGAGCTCGGGACGTGATCTTAGAGGAGTCTCGCAACCAGCTCGAAATTCTTGCAAACGACCCCGGATGAGTCCCGAAACACTCCTCCAGTGGAGGAAGTGTCTCCGCTAAGACTGTTGCGTAGGATCTCCTTTCCGTCACCGAAATAGCCTTGGGCTCTTTCCTACAGCCTCAAACCTATCCAGAACGGAGGAAATCCTTGGCTAAATGAAGCTCGTAGGCAGAGCGAGTCCAACCTTCACCGTGTCTGTTTGAGCGTCTCTGGGCTAAGATTCTGGGAAAACCAGGAATGGATTGGTTCCAGAAGACCCTTGAGTCTCTGACTACCATCAAATTCTCAAAGGAGCCATGCAGCCATGTTGTTTCGTCTTTGTTGAGGAGAATGGACCTCGCAGAGCTGCGACATTTTTCACGAATTCTCAAGCCTGCAACGCCTCCCCTTACCTCCATTTCGAAATCCTTTGACTCTACAAACCACCTACGTAGAAACCTCCCGTTTGCCTCCATAACTCTGTAGATGGTTCGGATCTCTTGCAACGGCAAAAATGGAGGGAGAGAGAGAGAGAGAGAGAGAGCAGGGGAAGGAAGGTAGTGGTTCGTCGAAAACCAAGAGGGTTAACAACGGTGGTGGTTAGTCGGAGGCAGGAGAGTTTGGGGGGAGCAGGATAAGTGAATCACTAAAAAAATGCTGAATACTTGGAACAAATATGTTCTAAGATTTACTTACAGTTAAACTTTCAACAGTTGTGCCAACAAACTCCATAGTTTTGTATGTCGCACCAGATACAGATATTTCACCAATAATCTGCAGGCAAGTATTGTTCAGGAAAATAACAAATCAGAGAATGGAAGCTATGTACCCTAAATGAACCAATTAAAAGTGATATACCGGATAAGGCTACATATGAACATTCAAAGGAAATAATGGATTGCAGAACAAGTTTAACTTACTTGTAAAATCAAATCTTTTGCAAGCAAATAACTTGGCATTTCACCATCCATCACAAATCTAAGAGTTGGGGGCACCTGCAAATTAAGATGCATGAAAAATTAGATATAAGGATACAACAAATACAATTCTACATCAGACAAGAAAAACTTTGTCAATTTATAAGATAGAACACACATACAGATTGCAGAAAATGGCAAACACACATAGCTTGAAGGAAATTGAAAGCATAATCTTCCCTTACTTTCTGGATTCTAGTTCTCTTATCTGTTGAAAATAGTAAGTTTTGAGACAGAGAGATCTACTAGTTCTGTAATTTAAGAGATAGCAAAGGAAAAAAGAAAGAAAGTGCAATCACGGTACTGCTTTTTTCCATGGAAGTGTAAAAAGAGAAAAATAATTAATTTTTAAACATCTTTATGGGCATTTCAATAAATAACTCGAATTAGCAAGATGTAAAAGAGTGTAACATAGGAATGCATAGTTATACCAAAGTCCAAAGTTGCTAAAGTGAGGACGTGTATAAATGCTAGACAACATAGATTTCCAGAGGAAAGCAACCAAGTAAACATAGTATTATAGCTAGAACCCTGGGGGGACATTCACCAAAATTGTATTAACGTAAGCTAATATTCTTACATCAAATAACATAAGAAAAAGCATATACAAAACATAATAAACTGTCAGAAACCAAACTAAAGCATCTCTTGACCTTGAGCAGCAGCTTCCCGGCGCCCAACACAAAACCTGCATCAGTAATGCCAATTCCAGTAGCGAATTGGCCAAACGCTCCAGCTGTACAAGTGTGAGAGTCTGTACCCAGTAGGACCTAGAGGAAATGAAAAGGGTTTGACAAAATTTGTGGAACATAAAGGCATAAAATTTATATAAACTATTAACATCTCAATGAATTTGATGAAAGAACCATACCTCTCCAGGCCTGCAATGACCTTCTTGCGCAAGAGCGATATGGCATACACCTTTGTAATCTGGGTTAGCCTGAAAAGTTATGAAGTAAACTTTACAAGTAATTTCAATAACCAGGGAATAAAATATAAACTCTTAGGGAGAACAGATTAGCGAATGGAAAGTAAAGACGGCTGAAGAGCCATACCTTAAAATTACTAACGTCTTTAATATCATAAAAGTACTTGATATTTTGCTCCACGCATAAATCCCTCAATATATCCACGTTACGGTTTGCACGTTCATCACTCGTGAATATGTAATGGTCAGGTATTATTACAATCTTTTCCAGGTCCCAAACCTTAATTCCAAAACAACAGTGCACTTACACAACCTCATACACAGGCAATACACAATCCAAAACACACAAAATTCACACCACAGAGAGAGAGAGAGAGAGAGAGAGAGAGAGAGAGAGAGAGAGAGAGAGAGAGAGAGAGAGTTTACCTATCATCGAACTATATCAACATTTAAGCTCAAAACTTAGCAACCAACATGATAACGAAGACTGTGAAACAATCAAATACATCTCACTAGTATGTAAATTACAAGCTCATATGAGCCAAGATACAATCAGTCTATCGTGGAATACTTGACCACCAACGAACTACCGATCATCGACCAGCAACCGACCCAAGGGGATTGGTGCCCACCCCCTAACCTTAATGAGCATAAACACAACCCTAAGTGTTTTTAATGGAACTTCAAACTTCAATTTAAATATGCAATTCTTCTCACATATTTACATCACATCTCCAAACTGGATTTACGCTACTTAACATACAAAGCACTAGCAATCAATTTAACGTATCATCTTCACAATCAACAATCATAAAAATCTTAGTAAAGCACACAACCATCAGAACAATTAAAATCACTTTGCAACACAACAGACAAGCCAATACCTTGGCATTCTCTCCGAATTCTTTCTTGAAGATTTCGAACGAACCTGGGCCACAAACATCATGGGTCATCAAAATGTCAACATTCACCCACACATTCTCACCGGGGCTCAACTGGGTTTTCTCGGAAGCCCTGGCCAATATCTTCTCGGTCAACGTCATCGCAGTCTTGACCTGAAATTAACCATAATCCCACCATTAAAATCCACAAAACTATCAGACCCGCTAACCAAAAACACAAAAATCGTTGAGAAAAATAAGTGATAGGAACCCAACTGAGCCAGTAGTGGAAGGCTTGCGTTCTGATTGCTGCGGTGCCGTTACCGAACAAATTTTCTTGGAAACCGTTCTCCTGCATTTCGGAATGGAAAACAGTGACGGTGCCGAAAAAGCAGAGAACCCTAAATCTTTCTGCGTAAAAGAGAAGGAAATATGGCATCGATGAGTGGGAAATAAAAGTTACAGTGAGAAATTTGGGAAAGTGGGAGCTGGGGTGACGTATTGACCTTGTTGAGGATGAAAGATGTGGTGGTTGGAGCAATGGTAGAGGAAGCCATGGGTGGATTGTGGTGCTGTTTATTGCGAGGTTTTCTCTATTTTCTTAGGAAAATGCAGTGTGCAGTTTGTTTCCCGAGAGAACTGGATGCGGCGGCGGCGGCGGCGGCGGCGGCGGCGGAAGACTTCGGGCCCATCCTCCAAGACTTTGAGGGGAACACAACGACCAAAGACCGGATGTCCCTATTCCTGATTCGAGCGGTGCGTAGGGGATCTTTCGGCTTGAGTTACTGTTTGTCGTGGGACCATATATCGTTTCAGGTACTGTGTTGAACAAAAATACATGCCCACGCAACTCCATTGCTGACTGCCGAAGCCCCGCTCAAGAGACGCAACACCAGTGGAGTAAGTGTCAAATATGCTCTTTCCTTTGCTCTTGTCTCTGTGGATTATGTGGGGGACGAATCCATGGTGAAGAAAAGCAAGCCCACGTGCAGCACCAGTTGCAATGTTGAGCCGTTTGTCCCAGTCAAGGACTTCAAGGGCCCCTGTCCGATTTCTCAGCCAAAAGTCTAAGCTCCCCATGCATTGACCATATATTCATACACAAGGAGGTTCTCCTCGTTGAAAGAGCAGTACCCAATCAATGGGATTAGATTTTGGTGCTTTACCTTTTCCAAAGTTTCCATTTCAGCAATATATTCTCGGTGACCCTGTGTTTTAGCTTCGCTTAGCTTCTTAACTACAACTGTTTTTTCCATTAGGCCAGAATACAGTTCCAAAACCTCCATCTCCAGATATGTTTATCTTGCCGAAATTGTCGGTGGCTTCAAGAATATCAACTTGGGTTAATTACAGAAGAGGCAGCTCAAACATGGCTACATTGATGCTCAAAGGTGTTGATGCTGATTCCGGCCGGTGACGCAGTAGGTGGGTATGACCGACTGACCTACAAAGACAAAGGACGCACTGTGGGTTTCCCCAGCGGTCCTCCTCCGACGCCCAAGTTAGATGAAATACTTTAGAGAGAAAGAGAGAGAGAGAGAGAGAGAGAGAGTTCAGAACTTGTATCCAAAAAATAACTTAATACATGGGTCTTCTTATTTATAGGCTGTTGTCCTCTGGGTTAGGTAGGAATATCCCGGCTTTTAGGGAACAGTGACTCCCTGTGCGTAAACAGGACCTAGGTACACTCTTGGCAGCAATGGGCAGGTGGGCTCTTTAATGACGGAGCATGAGACTCCAGTAAATCCCAAATCTTCAGGGATTTAGCCACCTAACCGCCCTCCTTTATCAGTATTGTCATCATTACGGCTTGTCGGTTAATGGAGCATCCGTCACCTCCCGCTCGGACAACACCGGTCAGGGCCTCACCCTCTCGGGAAGGAAACTTTCATCGGCAGCATTGCATCCGACACCTCCCGCTCGGTCGGAACCCTCCCCTCTCGGGAAGGTGATTTTATCAACAGTTACCCCCCCAAGTCTTTCGTCTCATGCCATGAGACGAAAGAGTTAAGTTTTTTTTTTTTTTTTTTTTTTTTTTTTTTTTTTTTTTATGACGACCTTGTCCACCGACACCGAGAGGCTGAGCGCCCCGGCCTTGTTGAATTATGCTCGCCGAGGAAGGAGGGCGCGTTATCATTATTTTTGAATTTGAATTTTAGACGTTTGCCGCCACGCCGTCAGCATTTAAAGCGCCTGACGCGTCGACTGTCGCGCCCGGAATGGTAATTATTGTTGTCGCCTCGAAATCCAAACAGAATCTATTAACCGAGTCGATTGGATTTCCGGTAGTGGGAACTGTTTCCCCCACAATGGTCCGCTTGGGCTCCAGGTTGCGGGTACCGGCAATCCCCGGTCACTGTGAGCCCTATAAAAAGCCTTTCCCTTTCCTTTACTTTTCACTTTACTCGTTGCTTCCGTTTTTTTGCCTTCCTCTTTCCCCTTTGCTCTTCCCGTTCTTTCACCGGTGCACTAAACACCTTTCCAACATGCCTCGTAAGAGCAAAGCCAGCACCTCATCGGTGCCTGGCCGTGCGGCCGTCGAGAACGTAGCTGGGTAGCACGAAGAGGTCGCTCTCGAGGACCTCCCCGCAGTGCTCATCCCTCTTGAGAACCGTCATGTCTCCCTCTTCTCCGTGCAGAGTGAATGGATCTTGCGTGCGAACTATGACATCGGCAACTCGGTTCGTCTGCACTTCCAGGATCCATCGACGTTGAGTATCTCGGGCGGCGATATTACCCTCTTCGAGAGGATGTTCATGGCGAGGTTGAGGCTCCCGTTTCCCGACATTGCCCGAGAATTTCTGCTTCACCTGAAAGTCGCTTCGAGTCAAATTTTTCCGAACTCGTGGAGGTACCTCTTCGCGTCATTCATACTTTGGAGAACCGTGATCGGGTCTCGGATGTCGATTCTGCAATTTATGAATGTATACCTGCCGGGTATGGATGCCGAGGGGGTCGTAAAGCTACGGACCTGACAAGGTCCATCATTTATATTTCTGAAACCCATCTATTATAATAACAAAGACTGGGAAAAGCAAGTTTTCCGGGTGTCAGGCGAATGAGAATGCCCTCGATCAATGAAAATCACTGAGTCTCAAAGGATTAGTCAGGAATGGAGGGCTTTGGACGGTAATCTGGCGAACCCCCCCGAGATCTCCGATGCTGAGCAGGAGGAGGTTGCCCAGATGATCGACTTTTGTAACCGGCACCACAAAGTGGAGAATGACTTTGACGTGATCGTCACCGCCAAGTCATTGAACGACCACTTGGGCTACAAGATTCCCGAGAATAAGGTCCCGCTAGATAGGGCCGGGAGGCCTAAGTTTACGAAGAGCAAGGCCCCAACGGCATCCATCCTGCCAGCTGCTCAAAGAGGGACACCGCGAAACTCGGGAACCCCCTTCGCGGGCCACCGGCGTTGAGGGCACCCGCGCGGCTGCACGTGCCGCTTCTCCCCCTCGGGAAAAAAGGACGCGCGAAACCCTCCAGACTCAGGAGCACGATACCACCATTGTTGCAGACACCGAGGCTCCCTTATTCCGAGAGGCTGGGGGGGTGGTGATAGAAATGGGCATACCGGATTCCCCTTCAGCGACAAGGGTCGACTCGGCGGGGGGATCAAATGAGGGCTACCGAGAGGAAGCACTGGATGCTGAGATCCAGAGGGATGCCACCCCGCCAGAGGTTCCCGACCAGAGTTCCGACCCCGAGGTCCGTCCAACCACCCTCCTCGGTACAGCACGCCTTCGCAAGGGTGTCGGGACCAAGCGCAAGGCCGACAATCTTCAGGAAGGCGGGGCCTCCAAGAGACCCAATGTGGAGGAGGGGGATGATTTCTTACTCAACGAGATTTCCCTCGCAGCCCAAGACTTTGGTCTCCCAGAGTTTACCTGGCGGGGTGAGCCCCCATCTCCCCTAAGCCCGACCGGTGGGACTTGAGTAGGGAGCGAGCCGTCCCAAGAATCTCCGCCTACACCGGATGCTCATGTGAGCGGGGAGGAGACCGCCGAGGAGCTCGAGGTCATCTCTCCTGACGTCCAGGCGGAAAACTTAGCCTCGGGTGCCGAGGTTGATCCCCAAGGTGAAGGGCCTGGGCAACGCATGCCCCTAGACCCGAGTGTAAACGCTGCTGCGGACGGGACTTCTGGAGAAGCACCTGTCCCGAGCACTTCGGGGGCAGGGTTTGACTTCTTAGGCATCCGTCTGCTCGGCGACCCTCTGGAAGCGCTGGCCTTCGTTCTTCCCGACGGTCTTTTTCAAGACGTCGGTAGGACTACGCCTTTCAAGTTCGTTCAGGACATCGTTGAGTCCCAAATAGCGGTACCCTCCTCTTGTTGTTTTTCTTCTTTTCTTCTTCTCTTTCTTTTTTCTTTTTTTTTTTTTTTTTTAGTGACAACTGCTCCTTTTTTCCCCTGGCCGTTTCTCACCTTTTTCTTCGATCCAGGATTCTCTTCGATCCGTTGCAGCCTGGTCTAACTTTCTGGAGCACATGCGCGCCAACCCCGACATAGAAACCGTTCTTCGTCCCAAGATCAGCCGACTTGAGCACACCGTGGTGTCTCAAGACGAGGTCATTGCCGGCCTGACCCAAGAACTATCCGACTTAAATGAGAGATACGGGGTTCTTCAGGCTAGGGCCAAAGTTCCCGAGGCTAGCCCTGCCCGTGTTCCCGACTTTACCCCCGAGGCCGGGGGGGATGAGGTAGCTCCCAACGTCGATCGGGCACCATCACCCACCGAGCCGGTCAGCACCCATCCAGAAGTGGAGCGCCTCTCTAGGGAACTGAACTCTTTGAGGGACGAGAAGTTGACCTTTGTAGCGGACCTTAACTCAGCGGTCCTTGCTAAGGAAGCCTTAGTTATTGAGAAGGATGCGGCCTTGGCTGAGAGGGAGGCGACTTTGGCCGCTAAGAGCACCGCTCTTGCCGAGAGAGACGCAGCCCTAGCTCAAAGGGATGTGGCTCTTGTGGAAAAGAACGCAGCTCTCGCGGAGAGAGACGCAGCCTTAGCTGACAAGGATCGAGCTCTGAGCGATAACGGCCGTATATCGGCTGAGAAAGCAAAAGTATCCGAAGCTCTGGGGAAAGTCGTTTTCGAGAGAGAGCTTGCCGAGGCCGACAGGGATCAAGCAGTTGCCGAGAGAGAATCCGCTCTCAAGAAACTGGAGGGGATGGAAAGTCGGTACCAACGGATTCGGAGGAAATACCGCCATTACAAGGCCAGAGTTAAGAGACTCACCGAGCAGTTGTCTTTCGTCCCTTGGCTTCGGACTAAAGCCTGGGCATTCGGCTTTCACATTGGGTTCGAGAACTTTCGAGCTTTAGTTCTCCGCTCGGATCGGCTGCGAGTGTCTTATGAGAGCGTGAGTTCTGACTTCTTGTCGCTTTCGAGCTCCTGTTATTCCAAGCTGATGGATCTCGGGATCGAGTATTTCCCCGACGTTGCAGACTGGAGCAAAGACGCTCCAAATCCGGAGGATGCCCCGGTCGGAGAACGCAGCAGGGATGATGACTCGGGAAACGACCATCCCGGCGGCGGGTAGACGTGTGTTTTGCTCTTTTTTTTTTTTGGCTTTATATTCTTTCTTTTTGAGCAAATTAAATTCATAGATTTCATTGCCTCCATTTATTTTTGAGATTGCTGAGAACAAAGAAGTTTCTTTCCTTTATCTTTTTTTTTTGGGATTGCTGAGAACAAAGAAGTATCTTAGTGCTGACTTCATTGCGCTGCATGGGTTACTAGTTGATGCCGGTTCCTACCAAGGGCTTTACTACCCATCTTCCCCCCTAAAGAACTATGATAATAGCTGTTGCATTACCTTAGTTATTTTACACCAAGCTATGCCGAGTTACCCCCCTATCCGAGTGAGGGTAACCGAAAAAGCTTTTAACTTACCCCCCTAGCCGAGGGAGGATAAGAAAAAATTTTATGCCGAGTTACCCCCCTATCCGAGTGAGGGTAACCGAAAAAGCTTTTAACTTACCCCCCTAGCCGAAGGAGGATAAGAAAAAATTTTGTGCCGAGTTACCCCCTATCCGAGTGAGGGTAACCGAAAAAGCTTTTAACTTACCTCCTAACCGAAGGAAGATAAGAAAAAATTTTATGCCGAGTTACCCCCCTATCCGAGTGAGGGTAACCGAAAAAGCTTTTAACTTACCCCATAGCCGAAGGAGGATAAGAAAAAAAATTTATGCCGAGTTACCCCCCTATCTGAGTGAGGGTAACCGAAAAAGCTTTTAACTTACTCCCTAGCCGAATGAGGATAAGGAAAAATTTTATGCCGAGTTACCCCCCTATCCGATGAGGGTAACCGAAAAAGCTTTTAACTTACCCCCCTAGCCGAAGGAGGATAAGAAAAAAAATTTATGCCGAGTTACCCCTCTATCCGAGTGAGGGTAACCGAAAAAGCTTTTAACTTACCCCCTAGCCGAGGGAGGATAAGAAAAAATTTATGCCGAGTTACCCCCTATCCGAGTGAGGGTAATCGAAAAAACTTTTAACTTACCCCCTAGCCGAAGGAGGATAAGAAAAAAAAAATTATGCCGAGTTACCCCCTATCCGAGTGAGGGTAACCGAAAAAGCTTTTAACTTACCCCCTAGCCGAGGGAGGATAAGAAAAAAATTTATGCGCACTGATTTTTTTGCAACTTCCGACATTCCATTCAAAACATTCGAGCTTACAAAAAGAAGAGAAGGGGAATTCAACTGGAATTACATGTAGTATTTCTTCAGGTGCTCTGCATTCCACGCCCTTGGGACAGGCTTGCCTTCCCTGGACTCCAAGTGGTAGGCTCCTCTGCTATGGCATTTGACTACTCGGTACAGTCCCTCTCATTTGGCGTTGAACTTCCCTTCGACCGGATCCCTCGTCATTATGTTGAGCTTCCTCAGCACCCAATCCCCAACATTGAACTTCCTAGGATCAACCGTCTTGTTGTAGTATCTGGCCACCCGAGCGCGGTAAGCTTCGTGCACCGCCTGTGCGTTGTCCCTCCACTCTTGCAACAAGTCCAGGCATGCGCTAATTCCTTCGCTGTTCTGGGTCGGATCGTAGTGTAAGACTCTGTGGCTCGGGGACCCAATCTCTACCGGTATCACCGCTTCGGTTCCGTATGCCAGTGAGAATGGGGTTTCTCCGGTCAGGGTTCTAGCTGTGGTGCGATATGACCATAAAACTTTAGGGACGTACTCGACCCATAGTCCCTTTCACCGATCCAACTTCTTCTTCAATGTGGCCAGCAGTGTCTTGTTGGTAGCCTCCACCTGGCCATTCGACTTGGGATACATAGGTGTCGAGTAATGGTTCCAGATGCCGAGCTCAGTGCACCAGCTACGGAACGGTTTTCCATCGAACTGGGCGCCGTTATCCGACACGAAGGAGTATGGAATTCCGAAGCGACATATGACTGACCTCCAGAGAAAACTTATGACATTGTTGGCGGTGACGGTTGCTAGGGATTCAGCTTCCGCCCACTTCGTGAAGTAGTCCACAGCCACCACCAAGAACCTCTTTTTCCCCTTTCCGCATGGCATTGGTCCAACCAAATCCACCCCCCACTTAGAGAACGGCCAAGGTGACAAGACCGATGTGAGTCTCTCGGGCGGGTTCTTCATCACTCGGGAAAACCGCTGACATTTATCACAACTCCGAATGAACTCCATCGAGTCTCGCGTCATCGTGGGCCAGTAATACCTAGCCCTTACTGCCTTGATGGCCAGCATTCTTCCCCCCGAGTGGTTTCCACAAATTCCTTCATGAATTTCCCTCAGGACATAGTGGGCCTCTGGAGCCAAGAGGCACTTCAATAGAGGGTGTGAGTATCCCCTTCTGTACAGCACGTCGTCCACCATCGTATAGAGGGCAGCCTGTAGTCTCACTTTATGGGCCTGTTCTTTATGACTAGGTAGCTCCCCGCTTCTTAAGTGTCTAATCACATCCGAGGCCCACTCGGGCTCCGGTTCCCTCTCTCGGGCCACCTGCATCAAACCTTGACTCTTGTTAATCGAGGGGTTGGGTTGAACCAGTACCTGCCGCTTCATTTTTGCAATTTCTTGGTCGGTCGCGGAACCAGCCCTAGCCAGCGCATCCGCTTGAACATTTTTTTCACGAGGGATTTTTGTGACAGTCATATTCCTGAAACTAGACTGTAGGCCATGCACCTTTTCCAAGTACTTGGCCAGTCGGTCTCCTTGTGTAGCAAATTCCCCCGAGATCTGGCCTACGACCACTTGTGAATCGCTCCGGATTTCGACGTCGAGAGCTCCCACTTCCCGCGCAATTGCCAAGCCCGCCAGCACCGCTTCGTACTCTACTTCATTATTGGTTGTGGCAAAGTCCAATTTGATGGCGTATTGGAACTTATGCTTTTGCGGGCTTACCAGTACCACTCCCACACCGCTTCGTTGGCACTGAGAGGAGCCGTCCACGTAAACTACCCATAGTGGATGCTGCGCTGGGTCCCGGGGCTCCGGAGTATTGCAAAATTCAAGGAAGAAGTCGGCCAGTGCTTGACCCTTAATCGCCGTTCGAGGATGGAATTCGATGTCGAATTGCCTGAGTTCTACAACCCAATTGACAAGCCTACTCGAAAGGTCCGGTTTCTAGAGGACTTTCTTCAAGGGGTACTCGGTTAATACCCGGATGGCGTGGGCCTGGAAGTAAGGCCTCAGCTTCCGGGCGGACACTATTAGAGCGAATGCCAACTTTTCTATCCTCGGGTATCTCTCTTCTGCTCTGCGGAGTGCTCTGCTCGTGAAGTACACCAGCTTCTGTATACCCTTCTCTTCTCGGACGAGAGCTGAGGAAACAGCCGAGGATGATACAGCCAAGTACATGTAGATGACGTCTCCTTCCACTGGTCGACTCAAAAGATGGGGGTTCATCAAATACTCTTTCAGATTCCGAAAAGCCTCTTCGCACTTCGAATCCCACACGAATGCCTTCTTCAGAATTTTAAAGAAGGGAAGGCACTTGTCGGTAGACCTCGAAATGAATCGGTTCAAGGCCGCTATCCGTCTGGTCAGTTGCTGTAATTGTTTCGTGGTCTTCGGCGGTTACATTTCCAGCACCGCTCGGACTTTCTCGGGGTTCGCCTCTATGCCCCTCTAGGATACCAAATATCCCAAGAATTTCCCAGATGAGACCCTGAAGGCGCACTTGGCCGGGTTCAACCTCATCCGATAATGCCTTATCGTATCGAACGTCTCCTTCAGGTTGGAGACGTGATCCAGGGCCTTCACACTTTTCACGAGCATGTCATCAACGTACACTTCCACATTTCGACCCATTTGCTTCTCAAACATCCTGTTCACCAACCTCTGATATGTAGCGCCCGCATTCTTCAGCCTGAACGGCATCACCTTGTAACAATACAGGCCCCGATTAGTAATGAAGGAGGTCTTCTCCTGATCTTCTTCCGCCATTTGTATTTGGTTGTACCCCAAGAACGCATCCATGAAACTTAGGAGTTGGTGTCCAGAAGTTGAATCGACAAGGAGGTCTATGCGGGGCAGTGGAAAGCTATATTTTGGACAGGCCTTGTTCAAGTCGGTGAAGTCCACGCACATTCTCCATTTGTTATTGGACTTCTTCACTAACACGACATTAGCGAGCCATTCGGGATAGTCAACTTCTCGGACGAACCCTGTTGCCAACAACTTCGCGACTTCGTCGGCCACCGCCTGGTTTCTCTCGGGGGCGAAAGTTCTTCTCTTCTACCTGACGGGTCTATAGCCGGGATCCGCGTTCAGCCTGTGCAAGATAACCGAGGGGTTGATGCCGGGCATGTTTTCATGATTCCACGCAAACACATCACTGTTACTCTTGAGGAACGAGACCATCTCCTCCTTTAGCCCCTCAGGAAGTTGGGAGCCAATTTTTACTCTCTCACCTGGACCTCCAACTTCGAACTCTTCCAAGTCCTCTGTCGGCTCCAGGGACTGTAATTGCTATTTCTCCCCTTTCCCGACATCTTCCGCGTGGCCGGCCCTCAAGGTAGTGATATAGCACATGCGGGCAGCCCTCTGGTCACCCCTGACCACACCGACTCCTGAGCAAGTCGGGAATTTCATGCACAAATGGGGGGTTGAGGTTATGGCCCCCAAATCATTCAAGGCTGGCCTCCCTAGGATAACGTTGTAAGCCGATCACCCTTCCACAACTAAAAACTTCACCATAATCGTTTTCTCCCGGGGGCTAGTTCCCTCCATGACCGGTAGGTCAATAGACCCGATCGGGAGGACCTGTTCTCCGGAAAAACCGACCAAGGGACCCTTCCCTTGACCTATGCTCATCAACTCGAAGGTTGACTTATATATTATGTCGGCGGAACTCCCGGTGTCGATAAGGACCCTGTGTATCTTATGATTGGCGATCGCTAAAGTCACCACCAGAGCGTCCGAGTAGGGGAGCGAGACCCCACAAAATCTTCATTTGAGAAGCCAATGAGTAAGTCCTCGTACTTCCTCATTTTTGGCGGTCTCTGGACCGAATATATTTCGAACTCCTTTAGGTCCCTCGCATATGCTTTGCGTGCCGCACTTGAATCACCTCCACCTCCAAAACCACCAGATATTGTCTGAATTTCGCGGAGATTTTCCCGACCAGGCAGCCGCGCTTGACTCCTGCTTCTCTCTTGCCTGTCCCGGTCGGCTGGTCGGTTGTTAGGCTCCCTATCACGATCCCGGGGACGCTCCATCCTTTCTCTAGGCTCTTCCCGATATCTCTGCGGCTGGTTCCTTCGTTCCTCGGGCTGGGGGTTTCGATCAAACCCAGGCGGACCCCGCTGACCTGCCAGGAAACAGACTAGCTTCCCGTTCCGGATGAACTTCTCGATTAAGGCCCGCAAGGATCTGCAATTCTCCGTGCTATGCCCATTTGACTCATGGAAAGCACAATAGTGGTCAGCGGATCTTGGGTGGGGAGTTCCCACTATCTCCACAGGCTTCTCATACATGGGATCCGTTTTAATCGCAGCTAGGACCTCTTCGATGGGCGCATTGAGGGGGGTCCAGTTGTAATCCTGGAACTTTTTCTTGATCCCGGGCTCGGCTGTATCTTGCCTCTTGTGAAATTCCTTCTTCTTCTTTTTTCGGCTTCTCTCCCTGATTAGAGGTTTGGGCGATTCCTTTCCCGAGCAACGCTCGAAGCGTTTCTTCTTGGTTGATAAACTCGTCTGCTCTTTCCATGAACTCATGGAGATAACGAGTCGCCTTCCGGGCTAAGTCAGCCATCAGCGGCCCGTCTTTCCTGATCCCCTGATAAAGGGCCGAATGCACAAACTCTTCAGTGGGGCTCTCGGTAATGAGTCTTGCTTGATTGAAGCGCTGGAGGAACTCCTTAAATGACTCGTCTCGCCCTTGTTGTGTCGACATCAAAGTGCCTGCCGGCTTCCTTCTCACAATTCCCGCCATGAATTGAGTTATGAACATTTTTCCAAATTCGTCGAAGTTTTGTATAGACTTCGGGGGAAGCCTTCTATACCAATCTCTGGCATTTCCCGACAAGGTCAGCGGGAAGGCACGGCACGCCACCTCATCCGGGGTCCCCTGCAATTCGAGGTGAGCGCAGTAGTTGTCCAAGTGCTCCACCGGGTCCTTCTGCCAGGTGTAGATCTTGATATCGGGGACTTTGAACTTCTCGGGGAGACGGAATGAGGCCACCTGGTCAGCAAATGGGGAAGCCTACTTCTGGAGCAGGTCTCCGACTTTAGACGTGCTCCCGTTCTGCTGCGCCGTTTCTGTCAGCAGGTCACATCTCTGCTCCAGCTTCTCAATAATCTCCTTGAGCTTTTTGTCCATCCTTTTCGACGTCCTGCCCTTTCGGGGCCTTTGATCCACGGCATTTTGGTTCTTCTTTCTTTCTTTCCATCCTCCTCGACTGCTCGGTTGCATTTCTTCATCCTGCTCTTCTCCCCCGACAGGCTGCGGGGTTGCCGAGTTCGAATCTTCCGCATGGTGTCGCTACAATTCGGCATTCTTCTTTTCCAACTCGTACATCTCCTTCTCCATCTGAGCTATCCTCTCATTGAGGATCTCCAGTGTGGGAGACGGTCTTGAGGAAGACTCTCCTCCCTCGGGGCGCTCTTTCATTTGACCTCCCCACGGGCCCCTCAGTGCTTCCGACCTCGTAGTCACCATACCGGATGCACAGGTAAGTTTCGCAAGAGCAACGAGTGATTCCCACAGACGGCACCAAACTGTTGATGCTGATTCCGGCCGGTGACGCAGAAACTACAGTAGGTGGGTATGACCGACTGACCTACAAAGACAAAGGACGCACTGTGGGTTTCCCCAGCGGTCCTCCTCCGACGCCCAAGTTAGATGAAATACTTTAGAGAGAAAGAGAGAGAGAGAGAGAGAGAGAGAGTTCAGAACTTGTATCCAAAAAAAAACTTAATACCTGGGTCTTCTTATTTATAGGCAGTTGTCCTCTGGGTTAGGTAGGAATATCCCGGCTTTTAGGGAACAGTGACTCCCTGTGCGTAAACAGGACCTAGGTACACTCTTGGCAGCAATGGGCAGGTGGGCTCTTTAATGACGGAGCATGGGACTCCAGTAAATCCCAGATCTTCAGGGATTTAGCCACCTAACCGCCCTCCTTTATTAGTATTGTCATCATTACCGCTTGTCGGTTAATGGAGCATCCGACACCTCCCTCTCGGACAACACCAGTCGGGGCCTCACCCTCTCGACACCTCCCTCTTGGCAGCGTTGCATCCGACACCTCCCGCTCGGTCGGAACCCTCCCCTCTCGGGAAGGTGATTTTATCAACAAAAGGTTCCTTCGATCTGCTGCTGCTTTAGAACTAAGATTCTGATCTATAAAACAATGTACTTCACTGGTGTTGCGTCGCTTGAGCGGGGCTTCGGCGGTCGGCGTTGGCGTTGCGCGGGGAGGACGAATGGCCTCGCTGGCGGGGTGCTCTAAAATGTTTCGATCAGATGGTGTTGTGATGGTCGAGCGAATACAGATGTGGAGGGGTTAAACGAACAAAACTATCCATACCTTGCTCGGAATTATGGTTTTCAAAAACACTTGCCTTTAGAGTTTTCAGCCATAACAATCGATTGTTGCTTTAAAGCGATAGAATGGTATAGCTCTGTACATAACGATCAATCATTTCTTTAAAATGATCCAACGATCGCAGTCTGCATGCATTTGAATTTGGTATTTTCAGCATAATCACGTGGGAGGGAGTCTATTAAAAGGGCTAGAATAAACCTTAGACCCCATTTCCGCCATTTTTCTGACACGGGACCCTACAGAGAGAAAGATGAGGGCCTGCTATGAGAGTTGTGCTCTTGCCTCTTATGGCTTGAAAAGCTCTCATATTTGGGGTATAAAGCTCAACCTAGCTTTAATTTATATATTATCTTTCATGTTTAAGCTGTGATTTGCATGATATTTGCCTTCTTTTATTTATGGTTAAAAGTTTGGTATTTTTTGTAAATAAGCTTGACCTTTCATGAAAGGTGTGAGCTTTGAGGGCTAGCCTATGTTTTAACCTTAAAATAGTGTTTAAACACCTACCTATGCCTATCCACATCTTAAAACATTTCTTTGGTTGTTTAAGAAGGAAAATGTAACCATGGTAAGAAAGTTAAGACCTTTAGACTTTTTAAGTTGTGTTGTAACTTTGGTTGTTTTTAAATGTTTATGCATGTTGTGTAGGGAGTGTTGTGATATCTCCGGGCCTTAGGTAAGTGATAGATCAAGTTTTGGTAGAATGAATTAGGGAAAAAAATATTTATTGGTGGAGCAGTGGCATGTGACTATGCAAGTGCTCCTTTTGTTAATGGGTTGGTTTGTTTCAAAGATCCGGTGTTTTCATGTTCATGATATTTGGTGTTTCAAGTTGATGTGTTAATTTTCTATTGAAGGGCGTAAATAAATAGGTTTACGCTAAAGCCTAATAGAAGTTATTCTCAAATATAATTTTCACATTAGTAATGCTACATACTACACCCCATCACACTTGGTTGATGTAGTAGTATACAACGGCCTTGTTTTAAAAAAAAAATAAAAAAAATCAAAGGATGATGGACACTACTACATCAGTCCAATAAGATGGGGGTGAGATAGAGGTATAGTATATAGCATTTCTCTTCCTACATTAGGGGCGACTTGAGTTTTACTACTAGGGCATAATTTGATATTTTGTTAAACCAAATTAAGTAACTTAAGTTAAAATAATATTTTACTTATTTGGGAATTTGATCCTATGACTCGTAGTTTTAATACTGCTAATCAATCCATTAAACCAATCACATCATTCAAGATAAAATTTTGAAATCAATATATTTATTTTATGCTTTAGGAGTGTTTTGTTCCATTTAATTAAGATAACCAAATCGCACCAATGGGCCTGCACGTCCATTTAATTAGCTTAGGATAGGTGTTGTGTTATATAAGTTTGCTCGTACCATGCACCTTAGTTCCAAATCCCAAGGACTCATTTGTACTTGCGCCATTGATCTTTTCTCCCCCTACTTCATTAACCCTTCGTGCATGCCTACCTACACCTTGCACTTTTATCCGTACTCCAAAAACCTTTGTCTGTACTTGCTCTATTCCATCAAATTACAAATCACCATAGGCTCTAATACAATTTGTTAGAGAGATTAACATTGCGAGAAGTGTATTAGTGAGACCATAATATAACATGTTGGGATACCACTCAATCCAATACAACTTAAACCTATCGGTATGAACCCAATCCACCGTGTCATATTAACCACTCACATTTGTCACATCTTGCTAGTGTAGGACTCAATTATATTGCACTAACACATGTATCCTCTAACATGCACATTAGATGACAAACCACCTCTAGAAAAAGTTTGGCCAGCAGTTCCTTTTTCCTTATTCAGAACATCCTTCTGCCACTACAAAAAAAAGGAGAATTATTGACGGTTTTTTTGTAGACGGTTTAAAAAACCGTCTATAAAAAAAAAATTCTGGACGTTTTTTGGTTAAACTGTCGGGAAAAAAAATATACAGACGGTTTACTAAAACATTCTATAAATAGTATAGACGGTTTCAAAAAACCGTCTGGAATTTTCTAATTCCGGACGGTTTTCTCAAACCGTCGAAGCCCTAGATCTAAATGGGAAAAAAACGCAGTAGCTCATCGATCTGCACGTTCTCCAGCTAAAAGTTCATCCACTCTCTCCCTCTCAGAGTCTCTCACACCCGGCTGCCGCCAGCACTCTCTCCCTTCTCCGGTGCTATCTCCCTCCGTCGACGCTCTCTCCCTCTGCCGGCACTCTCTGCCTCCGCCGGCTCTCTCTCTGGCTAGCTCAGCTAGCTTGTACCTCGATCCATCCGGCCTCTCCCTCTGGAAGTCAAACCCGGCCAGCCTAGCTTCCTCATCTTCTCCGGCGACGCCCCCAAACGTCTCAGCTATCCCGACGCCCGATTTAAAGGTTGGTTTTTTTTCCCTTCAACTTCGTGTTAAAAATTATCTCTTTACTTTTCAACTAAAATTGATGTAATTTTCCTTTGATTTCTGTTGAATGGATTGGGTCCTCTTTGGTTCAAACCGATTGGGTTATGGTTCTAGGTTGTGAATGGCCGATTGGCCCTTTGATGCTTAAGTTGGTAATTTTTGGGGGTTGGCCGTATGATATATGTGTTGAAATGGAGATTTATTTTTAGGGTTTTGAAGGGGTGCATGTTATAGAGATTTTGTGGTTAGGCCTTTTAGCATAAATGATATAGAGATTTTGTTTTTCCGGTTTGATTTTCTTCAAATCATATAAATTTTTGCTGTATCAAAAAGCCTGTAACCCATCTGCAATGATAATAATATTACACAACCATGGATGATTGGATGTCAGCATTTTCATAGAAAAACATACCTTCCAAAATCACTAAAATTAGCAAACAAAATCAGAGATATATACATATTTTTTTTTTATTTGTTTATTTAGATAAATGGGCAAGTAATACATTTTCTACCTTGAGGGCCATATGGATGGCTAGCTCTGTCGTCTCCCTATCATTTTGGGAGGAATATGTGCCTAGTCCAATCAGAGGCATTGTTATTCCACAGTTCAACCGCACCTGATTGGTCCTCATCTCTCTTTCTCTCTTTCTCTCTGTCTCTCTGTCTCTGTGTCTCTCTGTGTAATGTGTTTTTAGGCCACAACACAAATTGGCTCTCTACCTCCAGCTATATATACACACAATAAAAGTCAACATCATCAACGGTTTCTTTAAGACACTTCAACCAAAAGAATTTTGTAATGAGAAGTTAAAATAAATAATTGAAGTGTACAAATCAAAGCACCGGATCTTCCATGTCTATAGGGATTTTATCAAATGGCCCAATTCATCATCCGAAGGTACGTATATCGTTTTTTCAGAGGAAGTCGTTTTCTACTCGGGAAGAAGGAAAAAAAAAAAACAAAAACAATTACATATTAAATTGCACCATTTTATTATATAAAAAGTCAACTAGTTTACTCTCAAGATAATATAAGCCATTATAATATATATTCTATCTTCCCCACTCCTTCCCTCCCTCACTTTGAAGCAAAGCTAGACTTGAAGATTTGATTTTGAAAAAAAAAAACTGTCATTTCAGCTTTGTGGGTGCAACATATTCGTCTTTTAAATTTAATGAGATTGCTGACTCCCAACGCAGATGAACCTTAATAAATTAATAAAATAATGAGTGTTTGACTTGCAAATTTGTTAAATGAATTTTTTTTTTTTGTTCAAGTCAACTGAGTTTTTAAATATGACTTACTTGTATGACATTACTCTTGTACTTAATTTTGGCTCCCAATTTGACATGCTTGAGAAAGTCAAAGGGATCAGAGGATGTTCTATGGTTTCTTCTTACATCTTCATTTTCGATCAGCCAATCGATCCCCAATTCATGGTCTTTTGGATGTAAAGCTTACCATTTTTATTTAGTTCCTCTCCCTGTAAAAATTTACATAAATAAAGGTTGATAAAATATTGTGATAAAGAATGAATATCCATGTAGTTTTCTTTTTGTTAGTTTCTTCAATATTTCCAATAGGAGGTGCTCATGAGGATAAAAATATAAAAATAAAACTGAATCATGTTAGAGATCGAGTATATGGATTGAACTTCTCTTACACCAACAATTCTCCATTATGTAAACTAAACATTAGATCGACAAAAAAAGTTTCAAATAATATATTAGAAAGCTGGATTTTTATTTATTTACTTTTTTTCTTGAGCGAATGACAAAAGCAAACAAACCAAAACAGAAGAAACATAAAAAAAAAAACTATATCCAATCCATATCCAATCCCTTGGCCGTATCCAAACCCCACACCAACACCACAACCAATCCCAGCCCCAAACCATATCTGTTTAGCTTGTGTTTTCTAGGTATGCTTCAACATTATGATTCTTTTGTATGAGTCTTGTGTTTATCTCTTTCCCAATCTGTCGTAGGGGTTAATTAGTACTCTTGCATTATCTTAACTTGAAATATTTGGACTATTTTGTGATGTAGTTAGAATTAAATATGGACAAGAGTTGGATGAAGTTGCCGCGAAGTTCGCGAGAGTATATTCGCGGGGTTATGGCGTTTGTGAAATTTGCACGCGAACATTCGAATAGAAAAGGGGTCATTGTGTGTCCCTGTAAGAAGTGTCTGTTGGGCAAATCATGGTCCAGTGAAGTTGTATATGCCCATTTAACGTCAGGTGCTGGGATTATTGAGGGTTACACTGAGTGGATAATGCATGGGGAATCACGTGTCCCTCCCGTTGTTAACGAGACGACATATGAAGCTCCTAGGATGGTTCAAGTGGATAGCATTCCACTACATGGGGGGTCCAGTGGGATGCAAGACATGCTTAATGACGTTTTTGCGATGCACGATGTTCGTGAAGAAGCTGGTGGGTCTCAAGTGGAAGCCGAAGCCGAAGCCGAATCTGTGGATCCTGAAATTGAAGACTCTAACATGGCAGCGAATAAGTTTGAAGAATTGCTAAAGGATGCCGATACACCACTCCATGAAAACACCAAACATAGCAAATTGGGAGCTATTGTGCGTTTATATAGCATTAAGTGCATGGGCGGTTGGAGCAATACATCATTCTCCATGTTGCTTGAATTCATCAATGAGTTGATGCATCCGGATGCAAGTTTTCCTAAAGACACATACGAGGCAAAAAAGTATTTGAGGGATTTAGGCCTTGAGTATAAGAAGATATTTGCTTGTCACAACAGTTGTATGTTGTTTTGGAAGGAAAATGAAAAGTTGGACAAATGTACAGTTTGCAATGAGTCTAGGTGGAAGGATGACTTAACTAATGATGATGGAACGACCAAAAGTTCGAAAAAAAAAGCAGTCAAAGTGTTGCGTTGGTTTCCTCTGATACCAAGGCTGCAGAGGTTGTTTATGTCACATCATACATCGTCACATATGAAGTGGCACGCTCAAGGCCGTACGAAAGACGGTGTGTTGAGGCATCCGGCCGATGGAGAAGCATGGAAGGCATTCGATTCACATTACCCAGATTTCGCATCAGACCCGTGAAATGTGAGGTTCGGTTTAGCGTCAGATGGCTTTAATCCGTTCGGGATAATGTCCTCTAGTCACAGTACTTGGCCGGTAATGTTAGTACCCTACAATTTGCCTCCCTGGATGTGCATGAAACAACCGTATTTTATGTTAAGCTTGATTATCTCTGGTCTGAGTGCACCAGGACAGAATATAGATGTGTACCTAACGCCACTTGTAAGTGAGTTGAAGGAACTATGGGAAGTAGGGGTACAAACTTTTGATGTAACCTCAAAAAAATATTTCAGCATGCGTTCGGCCTTGATGTGGACGATAAATGACTTTCCGGCATACGGTGATTTGTCAGGCTGGAGTACACATGGACGGAAAGCATGTCCTTGTTGTAGGCATGAAACGCAATCAACGTGGCTAACGTATGGTAGAAAATTTTGCTTTATGGGGCATAGGCGATGGTTACCTCCAGATCATCCATGGAGAAGAAACAAGAGACGATTCAACGGTGCGCAGGAACTAGGTGGTCCTCCCGAATTCCCGGATGGTGTTGTTAATCGGGCAAAGACCCGACAGAAGCTGTCCCCTGGGGAAGTTGATTGGAAGAGGCGAAGTGTCTTATATGATTTGCCTTATTGGAAAGATCAATTACTACGACATAACATTGATGTGATGCACACCGAAAAAAATGTCGTTGATAACATACTTGGCACACTATTGGACATGAGTGGTAAAACTAAAGACAACCTCGAAGCACGTCAAGACTTGCGTAAGATGAAATTGAGACAAGAACTTCATCCATTTACTGCGGAAAACGGCAAAACACTTTTCCCCGCATCTTGTTTCACAATGACAAAAAAAGAGAAGACTGACTTCCTGCAAGTGTTACATGATGTTAGAGTGCCAGATGGATATTCTTCAAATGTGTCACGTTGTGCCAAGCTCAAAGAATGTACTATTGGGGGTTTGAAAAGTCATGACAATCACATAATCATGCAACAAATCATGCCAATTGCACTTCGAGGAACCTTATCAGATGATGTTGTGAGGCCTTTAATCGAGCTATGTGGGTTCTTTAGGGACATTTGTTCAAAAACACTACGGGTGGAAGATCTAGATCGTCTAGAGAATCAGATACCCATAATTATGTGCAAATTGGAACGAATATTCCCTCAGGGTTTTTTTACATCCATGGTGCACGTAATTATACATTTAGTACGTGAATGCAAACTGGGTGGACCGGTACACTACAGGTGGATGTATCCCGTTGAGAGGTAATGTTAAAATTATGTTCACTAATTATATATTCAATCGAATGACCTATTAATATATATCAAATCTATGTGCTGGTCTCACGATTCAGTTTAAATGTAGGTGCCTTGGGAGATATAAACGTACCGTTCGTAATAAGGCTGCACCAGAAGGGTCTATTGCAGAGGGTTACTTTGCGGACAAATTGTTGACGTTTTGCTCGCGCTATATAGTAAACGCGCCAACGGTTCACAATAAGGGTCCGAGACACCAAGATGAATCGAGAGGGGCAAGGAATTGGATAAAACTTGATAAGATCACATTTGAGCAAGCACACCGATATATTTTATTCAACTCTGACGATTTCCTCCGATTTCGCACGTGAGTTACATTATTAAATAAGTATTGTACGCATCTAAATACATTCTGGAGTAACCGAATACATGTTTTGTTTAAGTATAGGATGCACATGGAGTCGCTAATGGAATCAAACAATAGGGAATTTACATCACATCAACAATTGGAGAAGCAACAAAGGGACCAATTCTGTAGCTAGTACAAGTCATACGTAAGTAAAATGTTGGTTTGAACTTTTATTTACCTATGAAAGACACATTGAATTATTTTTTAAAATAAGGTGTCCAAATCACAGGTTGATAAGTTGGACAAGGCAGATATAATAGAATTGGGAGAGAAACTTGTAACTCATGCCAAAGGCCCAATGTTCGATGATATAGAATATAAGCGGTATGTGGTTAATGGCGTTTTATACCGTACCTTGGATGTCGACGAAGAAAAAAAAAGTCAAAACAGTGGAGTGTGTGTCACCACTGAAGATGGTCCCACCTACTACGGTAAGCTAACTCGAATAATTGAGGTTACTTACTACGACTTGACGCGGTATGTGCTTTTCAAATGCGATTGGGCCGACATTCAACTGAATAAGGGATACAAAAAGGACGAATATGGATTCGATCTTGTAAATTTCAAGAACCTAATACACACGGGTGCGCGAATCACTGATGATCCGTTCGTACTACCAAATCAAGTATCGCAGGTGTATTATGTCAAAGATCCCAAAAATCCAAATTGGGTTGTTGCTGTAAGGACAAAACCAAGAAATGTGTACGATGTTGGCAGTGGTGAAAGTGAGGATTATGCCGACGTTGACAGTTATCATGAGAACGAGCCTTTCAACATCAACGTGACATGAGACGTCGGTTTTGATGACATTGATTGTGCACGTACTAATGTACCGGCCATCGTAGCAACATAATAATTGTATGTATAAACATGGTTAAATTATTAAAGAGTATCTGATCATGGTTATATGGTGTTTACAATGATTTACTTATAGTCGTCCCACTTTTAATTTTTTTAAAAACTCGTTTCTGTAAATGCCTCTAGTATATTTAATTTACAGTTAAATCTGATCAACAGTTGTATGTGTTTGCAGGTACACATGGCCCCTAAAAAAAAGACGTTGCAACTGGCAAATGATTTTTGGACGCCTGTAGACAGCACATCAGTTGAGCGACCGGTTGTAGGGTCAGACGATACGACACAGGACCCTAACGAGACACAAGTGGGCGTAGATTCTCAACATGTACTACATGAGTTACCGGTTGTAGGGTCAGACGATACAACACAGGACTCTAACGAGACACAAATGGGTGTAGATCCTTAGCATGTAGTACGTGAGCCACCGGTTGTAGGGTCAGACGATACGACACAAGATCCTATGGAGACACAAGATGGTGTAGATTCTCAGCAATTTGGATCATCAGCACAATCAAGGCCTGAGACTTCACATCATAGCGGTTCTTCTAGGGTGCCGCGTATGTTACGGGGTGGAAAAGTTCACACAATAGGTATGAATTATTTTCTGTTTGATGATCGTCAGTTACTTTGCCAATCTGATACTAATTTAGCAACGCAGAAGTGTAACGTAATCCATAATATGATATGCAGATGAGCAGGGTAGAAGAAATGTTAGGACCGTTGGTAGTCCTAAGGACATATGGCACATACCTGATGGGGAAAGGATAGTGATCCAATTCAATGCTGCACACCAACCAATGGGCCCGGGTAGCGAGAAATTTAGAAGAATCTGTGGGAAGATCGTAAGAAATGGTCGTTTTATCCATTTGCATGGTAACTGGAGGAAGTTACCACCAGAAGGGAAGGAACAGATGTGGCTCACCCTAACGGTAACCTATGAATACCAAAACATGCAATATTTCTGTCATCATCAATCATATTTATTACAATTCATAATTAGCAAATGTATTTATAGTTTTGTAGTCTTATATTTCCAATTAAGTTATACCCTCTTATTTTGTGTTTAGAAAAAATTCTATATGGAGCCTGTTCACGACATCGTGAACATAAAAAGACTAATGTTGATGGACCTCGCAACAAAAAGAAGGCAGTTCAGGCACGAGGTCAAGAGAAGTGTGAATTTGCAAGAAACAGATACCGTAGAATCTGTGGTTCGTAGGGCGGTGACAACGCAAATTTTTGATTTAGAAGACTTTGAAATGCAAGTTGATAGGTGGTTGTCTTCGGCTGATAATGTATTTTTATATATTGCCTTATTTATTTTGTTAAAAATCCCCATATTAACATTACAATTTTTATAGGCGAATTCATTGAAGGCCAAGATGAGCCGTAGCTGCAACGCATTTCTTCACACTCTGGGATCGAAGAGCGTTGCACAGGTTGCACGAGAAATGGTAGGTACAAATTTAAAACACTCACGGTTTGTAAGCACTATAGTAAGATAATAAGCTTATAATTGAGTATGTTAATGATATTGCAGGAGGAAGACACAGGTGAAACCCCGAACCGAGACGATATGTTCATTGTCTCGCATACCAAGAAAGATGGGACCCTAGTGAATGTAACGGCTAGGGAAGCTATGGTAAGTACGTAATAAATACGTAAGCATTATTCTCCGGTTCAAGGTTTTATTTTGTTATATATATATATATTTAACCTTTTGTCCACTTGAGAAAGATTCAATTTTTTATTTGCATGTTTTGTGCAGGCGAAGATAAAGGCAATTATCGAACATCAGTCGCCTTCAGGATGAGAAAGTTCACAGGGGTCGGTATATTGGTCGCACAACGATGCGTGCGCACAAGTGCTAGGACGGGAACATTCCGGACGTGTACGAGGGTTGGGGCTAGGGCCGACTCCCGGTAAATCCTCCTCTTATTCCTTCGAACAAGGATCAATATCTAGTACGCCTACTCCCAGAGAAATAGAGATGGCTGCTGAGGTAGAACGCTTGAGGAATTTGTGCGAAGAGCAACACACCAAATATGCAGCGCAACAGCAAGAGTTGGAAAGTGTCAAACGTATGGTAGCCATGACTATGGCGGGAAAAGTACCATCAACGGAAAACAACCAAGAAGGTGATGTCTAGTTGTCTAGGTATTTGGACTTGATTTTTGTTGTCCTTGTAATTGAATTTAACTTATGATATGTAAGCTAGTACGTATAGGCTGTTATCGTGTGTATTTGAATTTGCACAAGTTGTTGTTGGTGCCATTTAATTTGGATTTAGATGTTGGATTTGGATATGGATGATGTTGGATGTTGGATTTAGATTTGAAAATGAATTTGGATTTAGATGATGTTGCAGGATTTTGTATTAAGGAATTTTCTATTAATTAAATTCATATTTAAAAAAAATAAAAATAAAAATTCTGGACGGTTTGGATTTTATTTTATTTTTTCAGATAATTTAGAGTCGGTTTCGGCCCAAACCGTCTGGAAAATCATGGACGGTTTAGACTGAAACCGTCTGGAACAAGTTACAGACGGTTTTCTCAAACCGTTTGCAATTTATTGCAGACGGTTTACGTCCAAACCGTCTGCAATAAATTGCAGACGGTTTGAGAAAACCGTCTGTTAACGGTGCTCGACGGTTTGGGAAAAACCGTCTGGAATTGCGGACGGTTTTCCCCAAACCGTCCCTAAACTTAATCAGCGACGCATTCTCCTAGACGGTTTTAAACCGTCTGGAAAAAACTGTCTGGAATTGATTCTAGACGGTTTTTCTGCATTTCTGGACGGTTTAAAACCGTCCAGAATTTACGTTTTTTTTGTAGTGTGCGCTTCACTATTGGAAGAAAGCCTGGCTACTTGTCTGCGCATCCTCACATCAAAATAACACAGGTTCCACCGTTAAGACAGCTTTGGGGCGGGCAAGTATAAGGTTTTCCTGTAATTTGGCCAGAGAGCCAAGAGAAATATAAACCAAATAAGTTTCAATATATATAAAAATCATATACAATGATGAGCCTTGTCAACAGCGGTTGCCATTCATCTCCCCTTGTTCTTGGTTTATTTGATGGGTCGTTTTAGCACTGCCCTAAGAAACAAAGTTTATTGCCGAGGCTACAACTCACTTAAAAGCTAAATATTAGTACTAAGATACTAATTAATAATCATAAAACACAACAGCTTCAAACATCCGAACAGCAACATCCATTATGTTTTTCAGCTCTGCCATTTGACCTCCGGTGATAGGGAACAAAGTAACAAACAGATTTATGATATTAATAGCCTACAGCAAGAACTCCCTTGGATCGGTAACATAACCCGTCAAAGCAGATGCTGCTGCAGTGTATGGGGAAGCAAGTTATATCTGGCCTTCGTTCTTTGAGTCCCATTCGGCCTGGAAAGTTTCTGTTTGTTGTTGACACACCTTTCACTCCTCATCTTTGATGGGTGTAAATAACCCCAACAGTCATTTCACCCCAATGCCAATCAAGATCAGTATTTGAAGTTAGGATCCCCAAATCTTTTATAACGGGCTCCCAACAACTCTCGTTCCAGATAAATTAAAGAACCATTCACACCTTAAAATGTCAGCCATCACAAAAAATTATAGATCCATAATATAATGATCCCACTGCTAACCAATCAATGACATAACAGCATAAAACCCACCCCAAATTACCACAAAGCCTCCATCAAGGAAGCTCAACTTGAAGCATGTTTGGAATTGCATTGGGATATAGAGCTTTTAAAGCCGAAAAGAGTTTTTAAAAAAATGCATCATTTTTAAACTTTTCCTGAAAGTGCGTTTCAGCCATTTTTAGAGTAAAAAAGTAAGTACTTTTAAAGTTTTTTTACCAAAAAAGATCTAACTTTTTATTTGGCACAACTTTTAAGGTAATGAGAGTACTTTTAAGCTCCCAAACACAATCCAAATAGGCTCTAAGTAGACCAACTATATTGAGCATCAGCAAACAAAAAGTACTTTGCATTAACATGCAGACTCTACAGGCCCTTCTAAATAATGCAAAAGGCAGCTTCCACCGGAAGGATGAGATGATTGTTCTCATACATTTAAATGTTATGTGCTAAACAAGTAAATTAGATACGAGGTTACTTTTGTCAACAGGGAATTTAAGGGCTTGTTTGTCAAGGAACAATACATTACAGTACTGTTTATGTACTTTTTTTTTTTTTTTTTTTTTCATTTTTTTATATTTTTCACTACTAATCAACATCAAAACATTTCCACTTTTTTCACTTTTTTATATCACATCAATAATTTTTTATTACTATTTAAATAAAAAAATTCACTACAATACAAAACTTTTTCACTTTTTTATACAAATTCTTTTTATTTTATATCACATCATCACTTTTTACTAATTTTAAAAATTAACAACCCACTACTCTGTTCTGTTCTGTAATGTCACTTGCCAAACAATCCCTAAGTGTCACAACAAAACAATTGCTCTTATAACACTTTTTTTTTTTTTTTTTATAAGTATTTCTCTTATAACACTTCGTTTTAAACAATGATTAAAAAAATAAAAAAATTAACACTTTGCTTCAAACAATTACTCCTATTATCCTATAACCCTTTGCTTTTCTTGAGACAGTATAAATGTCAACCAAACAACAACTACTGTCAATCTCGTGTAAAGATTAATCTTCTACTGGGACCCAACAAGGGTCAGGCATCAGTCTCATCCATTTGAATATGTTGACATGCAATGCAATGCAATGATCTATGAGCTCCAGCACACGGAGAACTGTACCACAATATTACTATACGTGGTACTTCAAGACCATATACGTCCATCCAAACGTGCAAAATTAATCATATAGTCGTTGCTTAACATTTCATTTACCATTATACTCTTGCTATGATTATTTTCTATTTATCTAAACTGTGATTTAGATTTACAAACCTCTGACCTTTTTGCCCTGCAGAAAAAGCAATTACATCATTTTAGTTTAATCCCCAAATAGGGGAAAATAATATTAGCGAGCAGAAACAATGACGCTGGCAATCAAATGAATTACAATAAAATAAGTAGCTCCACAAAGGAGCATAGTTATTAACACTATCACAATGTCAAAAACTCTTTAATGAACACAACACAATAGCATACCTGAATCTCAATTCAATTGCTCTTTAAAGTAAATAATGCTGAAAGGTCAAATAAAATGCAAAAAAAGCATGTTGCTATGCAGAAGATATTAACATACATGTTTCGTGAGCAAAATACATTGCCGATGCCCATGAATTATCTTATACTACTAAGGCAGAGGGTCAGTGATTTTTCTCATGATTCTTAACAAATGGAATGGATAAAGACCAACCAAGTCAGCCACCAGCAATCAAAATTTCCAACAACTAAACCCCAGAAAGTGTAAATAAAATAAAATGAAAAGAAGAAAAGAAGAGACTTTTAATCCATGCCAGAATATAAGTAACAAAAGAATTGTGCAGCATATACAACAAAGATGTAAGGCTTCTTACTGACGTTAGGAAAACTTTGGCTGCAGCCATAAAGTCCTCCGTTTTTCCTCCTGTGCAAGATCCGATATATACCCTGTCAATTTTCACATCTTTGCATTCGCTTGCTAAAGCCCGATTATCAGGAGAATGAGGCTGCAAAGATATATAGACATCATTAATCATACTAAAAGGAAAATCTAGCAATCCGTCAAGAACTAAAACAGAGACAAAACAGTTTCAGGAGATGAAGCATGTGATCCACAATATCTGTAGTGTCCCATTTTTCATTACATCAGGAAAATAAAATATTTTGACAGCGATCAAAATCACCCACCTTTTCTACCAGCGGTTCCAGTTTTGAGACATCAAATCTGTACTCTGAAAGAAATCTAAAACCCAAGAAAACAAAACTTTTCAATACAAATGAAATCCAAAATAGAAACCAGAGAAAAAATAAAATTATTGGAAAAAAATTCATTGAAGAAGTTAATTCAGTATGTCATCAAATAATATATTCTCATCTTGATCACAGTATGAATGCAGAAAATATTTAAATTTCAAGGTTTGAATCGAAATTTATAGCAGTTTACAGTACCTAACAAAAAGCATAAGAGCAAATGACGTCGGAGGAATTTGTAGCACTTCAGAAAGTACTACTGAAACACCAATAGATGTTAGGTGAATAAAACAGAAAACGAAAAAACGAAGGTTTGTGTTTCATTTGTTAAGCAAAAGAAACATTTTGCCGGTAAATGATTTTAAAATGCAAGAGTAACCATTGGTATACTAAGAGTGCGTTTGGCACTGCGATTTCGTAGACAAAAAATACGATTTTAAACCAAATTACAGAATAATGAGAATATGGATTGTTTGGAATTGCGTTTTTAAAAAAATTGCAATTTAAAAACGCAGAAAAAAAAATTGCATGTAAAGAAAAGCTTTTTTGAAAACACAATTTTAAAAGCTAAACTGTGATTTTGTCAAACGTTTAACTGCATTTTTAAAAATTATATTTTCAAATCGTACATTTTAAAATCGCTATTTTTAATTACAAACCCAAACAAACCCTAATGCTATTTTTGTTTGTCATATCTTATTGACAAATTGTAAGAAATCTACAAGAGAATAGAAAGCTATGATGGGAAATAAATTTTACTGAATTCTTAAACTAAAAATGATTTTATGACAAAACCCTACACTGGCCGGCCCTCCCCTCTTCCCCAATTCCAATCAATTAGAGTGCCTCTTTTATACCTACAAGTAGAAACTATTCACTAATTACGAACATAATGAACAAAATATAGCCTTTACCAACGAGCAAGCTTACATGGAACCTCTCTTTGATAATTCTATTCATCCATATTGCCTTAGAATTATTATCGTTAATCATGAATTAAGTCAACCAGAACATGATAGGTTGGAAATTGGGCTTTATGATGGGGAATCAACTGTCTGTACATTCTTGCCAGTTCTGACCGAGTGCATCTGAAAGTGACAAGACACGACAGGATCGGATCCGTAGCTATTTGTGCACTGAAGGTTTGAAAGGTCCTCAAAATCCCATTCAAAGCCGAAATTCAATTGTTCGTTGAGAATCTAATTGTTTGATGTTGTTTCAACTACTACGTACTCAATCATACCAAAACCCCCTGCCATCCCCACCCAAAAAAAAAGGAAAAAATGAAAGAAAAAGTCTCTTATGCAATTTCCATACATGCAGGTTTAAAACTAAATACCCAAATACATAAAAGCAATACCATTAGAACAAGGATTAGACATAGAACTCTATTGTAATAAGAAACTAATCCATAACAATTATTTATTCATTTACTACCTTGCCTGTTCATCACTATAAACTGGTTCATAGGCCATAGAGGTCTTATCCTGTGCAAAACAAGAGAGAAGATTATAAGCAAATGTTAGACATGATAAAAGTAGAATACATAAAGGACAAACATTTTCTGTTCTGCAAAAGCACATGATTTGAAGCAATAAGTTTTACATTAACGAGAAAACCCAGTCCCATGCATTAAGACAGATGGTTACGTACCCAGGCTTCCAGTCCTTTACCCTCAAACTTTAGTATATCAAAGCTAGGCAGAAATTTTTGTTTATCTATGTGGGGGATATATGGCTCATTCGGAGTGGAATGGTCCAAGTGTGTTAGTATAAACGTACAGAAATAGATGCATAGGCTGCATAGCTAATACATAAGTCTGAGTACATGAAAACACAGACAAGGCATGTAATCGCGCGAGTTGTCCTGCAAAGGCAATAAGTGTATGAGATTAGGCTTAGTGTTGCCTAATTCAGGAAATGTGAATGTCTTAGTACAGCTAAACTAAATGTCATGTTTTCTTGCTTAGATGTACTTGTATGCTTGAGATTACTCGCGCACATGTATGACTGAGCCACCGATCAAATGTAATATATTGTAGATGAGTTGATATGTAGAAGCTTCCAAGGTTGGATGACTAGAACTTCTATATATGTTCATAGCTACATAGTATGCTTTAAATGTTTTCTATTAGTCGGTGTTTGTTATATTAGCTATTTTGGGTTTTCAAATAAAAGTTTATAAATTGGTAACTGATATAGTGTTTGCAAGACTATAAATGAAAAGTTGGTTATTTGCGAAAACTCAGTGTATAGTATACCTCTGAGGTCTTAGTGTAATTATTTATGCTAAGACGGTGGGCTCATAATTCTACTTGTGCAGATGTGGCAATCCCCGCAAACGTGCAGACATTAATGCTTTGGTTGCAGGTTTTGCAGATATAAATATTGACTCGTCCACTTAGCGTGTGGGATGCTATGATTGGAGCATATCGCAATAGTCATAAGTCACAGACTCATTGGTAGTCCGCCTTTTGGGTATTTTATTTATGGCTCGTGTCCTACGTGGCATATGTATTTGTTTAGCCTGTATTTTAGTATATAAATAGTGTAATATGTTTTATAAGCCTTAAATAGATAAACTTGTAAATGACACTTGTTGTAATTATCTGTTAGGTATTAGATGTATTTCCATTTATGATATGTGTTCTGTTGCACATTGAGTATTATATTCCGCTATTAGATGTAACTCTGGTTATCAGGTGTATGTTATGGGGCATGTGTCATATGTTGGTTGAGCGACATGTAGTCGTGTCACTGTGAAGATCTGTTTGTATGTTTTCAAAAAAGAAAAAAAGAAAAAAAGAAAAAAAGGGTCGTCACAAAGGAGACATTGTTTGAACTCATAACCTTTACTCTGATATCTTGTTAAATCACCTACTTGTCATAAATGTTTAAACTAATAGAAAGATATAAATTTAATCATTTAATCAGATACTTTATCACCATTAGTAATATTCAAAGGTTATCCCAAAAATAAAAAAACTCAGAAAGAAAATGGGTGCATGAATCATGAACGTGTATATATATATATACACACGTCCATCTCTTTCTCATACGCTAATATTATTTGATGTAACTTATAAATATTCATGTTGATTTAGTGTTTTAATAGCTTAGAGCTAAATTGAGGCTCATTATATATATATATATAGTCTTTTCAATAAGAATTTTGTAATAGAGGAAGGTTGTACATATCTTTTACGCAGGCACTTGCTCCACGACCTACGGTCGGTTCTTCAGTTGCTTTGGTACGTAAATTTTTGCCACATGCCCAGTACTGTCTCTAATGCTCCGTTTGTTTCAACGTAAAATGATTTTTGTCGTAAAATATTTTCGTCGAAATCATTTTTTTTAAAAAATGATTTTCTTGAAAATATTTTTCGGCGTTTGGCTTGCACAAAAAAATTACGAAAGGCGAAAATTAGAGTATGGTAAATGCCGCCGAAATCCGGAACATCTGGTCGCCATTGCCGGATTCCGGCGAGCAGGTTTGGCCGGATTCCGGCCAGACTCTTCCGGATCCGGTCATATCCGGGCGGATCTCGGCCATTTTGGCCAAATTCGGCCGGATCCGTCCAGAACCGGCCAGATTCCGACCATTTTGGCAAGATCCGACCGGCTGTTGACGATGGCCAGATTATGGCCAATTTTGGCTGGAATTTCGGCGCCAGCAAGATTCCGGTGGCCGGATGTTGCTGAATTCCGGCGCTGGCCAGATTCCAACGACCGACAATTGCTGAATTCCGGCAATCGGATATCAAACGAGCGTGTAAAGACGAAGAGTTTAATTTCGAAAAATGATTTACGGTTTTCAAAATCGTAAATCATTTTTCAAAAATTAAAGAAGCTTTTACGGTCAAATTGAAAATGATTTCCGTTGACCATCATTTTCGCCTTTACCAAACACCGTAAAATGTCGAAATTATTTTTTCAGAAATCATTTTACTCCAAAACAAACGGAGCATAAGAAACAATTTTGAGAAATTTATATTGAAATTCATAAGACAAAAAATATTGTGTTAGAATAATAGCAAAGTGATTAGATTTTTTTTTTTTTTTTTTTTATTTTATGAATTTAATATTTTAAATAAATAAAAATTTAATATGATAAACTTAAACTTTTGAACCATATTTTACCTTCTACTTATAAGTAGAAGTCAAATCTAGCTTAAACTTTTGAAACAACTTAATTAACACATTATACATGTATCCATGTATGAGATATGGTAGCTGCACAACTCTTTTACACAATAATTGTACAACAATGCTGATATGTCCAGGATTTTCATTTTTTTAAAAAAAAAAAAAGAAATGTTGACATATCAGCATTGTTGTGTAAGTGTTGTGCAGTTATCATATCTCATCCATGTATATATAATCTAATGAGTAATGCTAGAAAGTTGGGAACCACATTTTTATTCTACAATGTGGGCAATCTCAACCAATTATTGATTTTTTTTTTTTTTTTTTAATAATTAAGGATTCAAAGATTGGTTGGAACTGTCATGTTAACATTTTAAGATAGTCTCTAATCTAGCTTATATAACATAACGCAGATGTCATTATTCAAAAGAAATAAACTACTTTTTTGAATATATATATTAATATGCTTATAATTTCTTAATAATTTGTATATATATAATTCTTTTATGGCTCAGGATAACGATGGATTGATGGAAGCATTTCAAGCATTGGAGATGGGGCTTGCTGTGGAGAAATCGCGTACTTGTACCGTAATGTGATGCGAGTACAAGAATTAGCTACACAAATACAGCCACATATGCAGCTGGTTGTACGTGTTTCAATAATGGGCATGGCCAATATTACCGCAAATTAATATTTTTTTTTCTTCTTCTTCTTGCTAATTAAGGTTCCGGAATATAATGGAACATCTGAATAAGCTATGGTTTCCATGACAGTGTGAAAATATTAAAAGCATATAATTTGAAAAATCGATCATATATATGTTAGAACATATAAACATTATGCTCAACTAACATGCGCAGTGAAAAATAAAAGACAAAGATCTAGGCTTACCTCTAGTTATCTTTGTTCAAGTGTTTCCACGATCCATCTGAAGAACAAGAAAATATTATCTGAGGGATCTTCTAACCTATGCCTTATTGTATTGCCGTAATAATGGTGTACACATGCTATTAATTTATAGGTTAGGTCAAGGACCTTCAAATGTGGTATATAGCGTATTGTTCCTCTCATCAAGAAAAAAATATTATTAATTGATTTTAAATCAATTAAACGATTCCATTACGATAATTTAATTAATTAAATTACCTAACTGTAATACCGTATATATTATTTATTTATTAAATATTAATAAATACTTCCTTATGTGGCATATAGGCCATATATGGAGATAATATTTTACATTCTTCCACTTGGCCTTTATGATACATAACCTTATGGTATTAAGTTCCTTAGTTTGGCTAATCACTTATGGAATCCTCCCACTCAGATAAAAAATGTTTTACATGAATCATGGCGGTAAAACCATTATAAAATTAGGTCGTCCCTTCCATATATCACAATGTAAAACACTCCTTACATGAGTACCTTATGGATAATCAAGCTTTATGAATGAACTTCCTATAAGTCATTTGGATCTAACTTTATTTATCCTCATGAATAAAATAACAAAATGTGCACAAAATCTTTATTATAATAAGGGGTAATTACCTTTTCCCCCCATGAACTACCAAAAAATGCGCGATGCCCCCATGAACTACCAACTCGACCAAAATAGAGCATTCAACTACCAAAGATAACCATTTTCTCCCCTTTCGTCAGTCACACGCCGTTTTACCCTCATTTTCTTCCTCTTTTCCCCCTATGAATTACCACCATCTTCCTCTTTTCCCCCCATGAACTACCATCATCTTCCAACATGCCCCCATTTAAAAAGGCACATGACCCGTTGACCGTTTGTTTTAACCCCTTTGATTGACGGAATGGGGGAAAATGGTTGTCTTTGGTAGTTGAATGCTCTATTTTGGTCGAGTTGGTAGTTTATGGGGGCATTACGCATTTTTTGGTAGTTCATGTTGGAAAAAGGTAATTACCCTTTATAATAACTTCATGTCTATAGACCAAAAAGAGACAAACCAAGCAAAAAATGAATTAATGAGTCTCATATACTCCGCATGACTTTATACTTTCTTTACCGGTAAACTTTTAGTCATGGGATCCGCAATCATTAATTCAATACTTATATGCTTAATAGACCCTTTGTCTCTTAATGTTATCTCTCGTACTGAGATACTTGATGTCGATCTACTTCTGCTTCTACTTTTTATTCTTATAAAAAAAAAAACTATAGTAGAATTACTGCAGAGTATCTTTATGGTCTAACTGTAAAATCGACAATATTGAGACTTTCAACAAAATGTCCTATCCATCGTGCCTGTGTACCAAATTCATAGCATATAAGAATTTTAGCTTTCTTGTTAGACGTAGCAATTATAGTCTGCTTACTGCATCTCTAGGATATATCCCTCAATAAGAAATATATACCATAAAGTAAACTTTCTACTATCTACACAATCAGCAAAACTCAAATCTGAACAACTAACCATCTCCAAATGGAAAGTGTATCTTTAGGTTAAGTTATACTTCTTGGTTCCTTGCATATACCGCAAGACTTTATTTGCAGCACTTTATTGACCCAATATTCTTACTGTCAGTCCAATGGTTAAGTCTAGTGCAAGCGTATGCTTGCATTAGGTTGCATAATGCAATTACCTACAAAAGACTTTTCATCTGTCCTTGTTCCAATACATTTTGGGACAATAATCTGTATTGAATATGTCCATCTTAGTTGCTACTGAAGGTGCAAAAATCATTCATTTTAAATCTTCTCAAAACTTTTTCAATGTAGGCCTTCCGAGACAATGTTAATGTTCTTTATGTTTCTGTGAATCTCTATGTCAAAAGACATAAGAGGTTTCACCCAAATCCTTCATTTCAAAGTTTTGTGAAAGAAACTTCATGTAGCAAACCTAAATCACCACTTGCAAAATAATATCTATATATAGGACTAGAAAGATTATTGTACTCCCACTAACCTTAAGGTATATATATAATAATTAACAAGGTATTCAATAAACAATGAAAAAATAACCTTGTAAAAAGTATATTACTGATGAGAGATCTGTCACAGCCCATAAATAGAATTCTTTGATTTGCAAGCATTCTGACTGTTATTTATAAAAACTTTAGGTTGTGTCATGTAAACTTCATCTTTAAGATCCCCATTCAGGAAAGTTGTTTTCACATCCATTTGATGTAGCTCTAGATCAAAATGAGCTACTGTATCACAATGTGAAATTATCTCTACTCATGGCTTGTGAAAGCAATTTTAGATCATCTTTAGGTCTAACATCAAAATCAGACTCTTGAGGTACACAACATGATCACTAGAGATTGTTGATCTCCTTATTCTATAGGATTTTCTTAATTCTACTTCCTCTACATTTTGCAAAGTTTAAGTAGATTCAAACTAAACCTATTCTTCATGAGTTGACAATTCTAAAATTGATTGTAGCTCAGGGTAATCAATTTGATTTTCCATAAGTACAATCAAACATCCTTCATATGAAGGAGCTTCAGTCAACTCTCGTGTTTCCTTTAAGTAAAACCTTTGAGGATAAACACTCCCACTAGGTTCAACATCTTTTAGAAATTTTACAATCAACAACTTTAGGATTATATGAAGGATAATAAAACATAAAAACCCCTTAGAGTTTACTGTATAGCTTATAAAAGATTCGCTGGTTGTCCTTGAATCTAATTTCCTCAAGCGAGGATTGTAAATCCTCTTTTTAGCAAGGCAACCCCATATGTGTAAATAATTTAAACTTGGCTTCCATCTATAAAAGGTGTCTTAAGGACAACCTTAAATAGAATCCCGTTCAACATATACACAACGGTCTTCAAAGCTTTACTTTATAAAGGTAATAGAAGATTAGTATTACTAATCATTTCCCTTTTGTGTGTACCTACCATAATACTCTTTGCCTATATCAGATCTTATGATCTTCATGTTGTTTCTCTTCTTCTTCCTTATAGGTATTGAAAGCATTCAATACCTTAGCTTTATTATTTAGAAGATAGAGATACATAAATCTTATATGGTCATCACTAAAAGAGATAAAAATATCTCTGACCATTTAGGCAATGAGTATAAAAAGGTCGACACCTTTCAATGTACATGATCTTAAGAATCTCAAAAGGCTCTCTTTGGCACCTTTAGTGGTCTTGTTGGTATGCTTTCCCTTATGCAGTCTATACAAGTACCAAAGTCAGTAAATTACCGACTTTTATTTTCTGTATGGAGTTATATTTCAATATCCAAAGCCATAACAAGAACATTTTTAAAATTCACAAAGACGATAATTTACGTCAACATCAGTATGCATGAATAAATGTAAAGACCAAGAAAATAAATTAGACATTTAGCAATTAATAAATTGTATTTATTAAATAGATGTGACTAATAATTATGTTCTAGGTGATGATACCTGTATTATTGAAATAAAATAAATCTAAGATAAAATAATAGAATTATAATTATAATAATAATGGGTCCTAATGGAATAAACAATTAATTGTATGGATAAAATATAATCGAATCAAATGTGGGGTTACATATTAATTATTAAAAGATATGATTTTAATATTATGGGGTCCTACTATAATTTATGGAAGTCTGAGCATTAAAATAAAAAGAAATCTTAGCTTGCCACATATCACCATGCACCGAATTGGTTAGGAGAATATTACAATATCCTTTCTCAACCAACTCCAAGGTGACACATAGCTACATTATCCTTTCTTTCCCTTTTCCTCTTTTTCCCCCTTATCCGGATATCCCCCCCCCCCCCCCTCACGCCTCTCATTTCATTTTCTTCTTTTCTTTCTCACCTGACGCCTTCTCATCTCTCCCTCTCTCCTCTCTTCTTCTTCTCCGATCATGCCCAAACCACCAGCTCTCCCTCCCCCATTCTTCTCTTTTCCTTTTTCCTTTCTCCTTGTCTTCTTCTCCTCCACACGTTGCATTCCCTCTTCCATTTTCTCCCTCTCCCTTTATCACTCGCACACTCGAGACAGTGATACCGTGTGAGTGATCGAGTGAGAGCTGGGTTGAGTGCGAATCTGAGTGTGGAAGGTGGATTTTTGGCCGTTGGAGGAGCGATTTTTGGAGTTTGGTGGTTGGGCCACCGTCGGGTCTTGGGGGCAGCAACTAGGGCGTGGATTCTAACCCTATTTCGGTGAGGTCCTTTTTCCCTTGTCTTCGATTTACTTGTATTTCCTTTGATTTTCTGTTGAATTGATTGGGTCCTTTGTGGTTTGGAATTTATGGGTTAGCTTTTGGTGATTGTGGTTGTGGTTTGGCCGAATGGGTTTACCCTTTTTGGATCCTTGTGGCTACCGATTGAGGAATAATTTTTATAGGTATGTTGATGGTTGAAAAATCGAGTTTGATGTGGATTCTTGGTGGTTGGTGATTTTTGGGTTATCGCCGATTGAGTGTTTTGTTGTTGACTTTCTTGGTGTTGTTTCGGTAGTGAATGATTGTGGTTTGAGGATTTTTCTGTTTTGGTGGGTTTTGGGCAAACCCATGTGATTGGTTGATAAATCCCTTGAAGTCCGATTCTTTGTATTATTTGCAGTATTCCCTGTTTTGATTAGGTAGTGTCTAAGCCATGTTTTGAGTTTGCTGATTTAGGATATAGATTTAGAGTTATTTGGTGAAAGTTGTATGGTATTTTGGAAGATGACCTTTGTTAGGCCGTGTAGTGTTGAGCCATGTATTGATTTTGAGTTTTCTCTTGAAGTTTTGTAGACGGCTGAGCGGAACTATGGGCCGATTTGGAGCGGCTTTATGTTAGTTAAACCATTCTTTTGGTATTGATGATTGGAAGGAGAAATGGCGAGTTCTTAATGAAATATGGTTTGGTTTGATTTAGTTGGTAATGGTTGATCGAAGCTTTGGGTGTTTATTGAATGTTGAAATTGGCCGAATAGATGTTTGATTTTGGTTTAGTTTCTTAGTGATGGCAGAATTGTGGATGGTTGGTTGTGTTGGCTAATTAGAGATGCTTAGGTGAGAAGGATGTGGTTTTGGAAGTTGATCTTTTGGTTCTTTTGCTATATGTTCATGGTCATTTAAAGGGACTCAATTAGTTAGTTTTGATGTTAAAAGTCATGAAAATAAGTCACTAAGCAAACAAACAAGTATAGGAGTTCAATAAATAAAGTAAGTGAATAACTCAATATAAAATATATGCAAGAATGATATTGGACAAACATAGATAATAGTTTGGATATTGAATTAGACATAATAAAGTCCATAAGAGCGACAGACTAATAGCAAATTGATTCAAAGTATAATGCTTGGCTTTGAGATTTATGTATATGCCTCAAGCTTTAATAAATAGATATATTGCAATATGTGATTGTAACCTAATCTAATAACTAATATGTTAAACAAGATTAAGGTTCTATAATCTAAACTACTTATATGGATAGTAATTAAATAACTAATGCACTTATCCATGTATATTAAAAGTACTTTAAGTGTATTGTTGTAGTAGGCTTAAGTGGATAAACAAACTATAAGACTTGATAGCTAATAATGATAATAAGGCAACTAAGTACCTAATCCACCTATCCATGTACACTAAGTATTTTAGTGTATCATCGGTTAGGTTTAAGCGTAGTATGTGTATATGTATATGTACATATGCATATATATGAGTTAAAAATATATTGCTAACTTGGTAAATAAAACAAGCAGCCATAAAAAAGGGGTTATCAATAATAATGTTATACAACAAAGATAAATACGCTAGTAAAAATAGTAAATGCATTGTGTAGTTAATAAACAAGATAAAATGTGAACCTATAACCAATGATTAACCTAATAATAGTTTGAGGTACCTAGCTAACTTTAGAAGCAGAGAATGCGATGTGTGAGCACGTGGGTAGTCTATGTGTCATAGAGTATAGAGTTTAATAGCATAGTCTAACGTTATAAGTATTTGCAGGGTCGTGTCATAATTGGAGACTTCAATGGGTTCTTCAATGTTGAGTTTGAGTCGTGAGTCCAATGCAGCCAAGGTGAGTATTCTACTCACTGAGATGTATTATTTTCATAAATGATTAATTGCAAAATATATATTGTTTTACAAACCTGAACCAACTGTATGTTGATTATAATCTGTCTTGGATTATTTGAGTACTTTTGAGTATATTGAAATTATGATGATGTTTTGAAGTATGAATATGATATGTGGAGTTTGAATAAATGGTGTCACTGTATATTATGGTTGGAATTTTGAAAAATATGATTGCAATGAAACATGAATACGATTTTAGAGTGAGTTAAGTTATGCAAATTGTTTAAGAAATGACATGTTGAATTGATTATGTTTTTATAAAGAAAGCATGTGTTAAAGGCATGATTCATGAAATGATATGTATATTGTTTTAAGGTATGAGGCATAAGCATATGAACGCTAAACGTGCATCGAAGTGAGGTTCACAGCCCACGGGAAATTATACATGGGTTAGATTCCCATGAGGTGCCTACTTGGGTTAGATTCCCTTGAGGTATTCACGAGGTACTTACTTGGGTTAGATTTCCATGAGGTGCCTACTTGGGTTAGATTCCCTCGAGGTATTCACGAGGTACTTACTTGGGTTAGATTCTCTTGAAGTACTTACGAGGTGCTTACTTGGGTTAGATTCCCTTGAGGTCCTCGACCATGGGTTAGATTCCCATGAGGTGCCTACTTAAGTTAGATTCCCTTAAGGTACTAGTGCTTACTTGGGTTAGATTCCCTTGAAGCACTATACTTGGGTTAAATTCTCAAGGCATAAAACAACAAGCATGAGCATGTATAGCATTGTTTTTATGAGTGATGTTTTTATACTATGAGTAGTTTTACTAGACGTATTAGTATGCATAAGAGTCTCAATGGAAAAGAACTTATGTATATTTCTATCGAATGGTTGCATGATTTAAATGCCATTGTTTTCTATAACGGAACTTTTACGTATAATCTTAGTTGCCTAGTATGTTTAAATGTTTTTTAATAGTCGGTGTCCGCTATATCAGCTATGGGGGTTTTCAAATAAAAGTTTATAAAATTGGTAGCTATTATAGTGTACGCATGACTAAAAAAGGAAAAGTTGGTTCTTTGCGAGAACTCAGTAAATAGTATACCTCTGAGGTCTTAGTATATTTATTTATGCTAAGGCGGTGGGCTCATATTTTCACTTATACGGATGTGGTAAATCCCCACAACCGTATAGATGATGTTCCTTTGGCTGCAGGTACTTTGGTATAGTTGATGGTTTGGTAGCAGTGTACATAAGATGTTATGACTGAAGCTCGTTGCGACGGTCGTAATTACTGGACCGCGGGTGTCCACTATTTTATAGGTTTGGTGTATGTCTTATGACGCTTGTGTCACATATTCTTTATAAAGCCATTCTTTAGTGTAATTATTATTTTGATAAGCCTTAAGCAGATAGACATTATGGCTATTTTTGTGTAATTATCGGTCTATGTATATAGATATGACTTCTGCTGTTCATATTATGTTTTCCACTGCATAGATGTTATTAGATGTGTTACTCTGATTAGCAGGTACATATTATAGGGTATGTACTGTATGTTGGCTTTGCGACATAAAGTCGTGCCACTGTGATGACTCGTTTTATATTTGTATATAAAAAAAAAAGGGTCATCACAATAAACAAATAATTTTGTTTCAAAAGTTGGGACATAAGTCAATTTTAAATAGACTTTAAATAAATCCCAAACAAATATTCCACCCAAAATAAGAAAAAATTCAAGTTTAAAATCAAATTGAAATTTTTAACAAACTAAACTAGAAAATAAATTTCTAAAAGATTATGGAATATAAAATATTTTGAGGTCAAAAAAATATAACTGAATTTTAAAATTAACCTATAGATCCAAACAACTTCCAATATGAAAAACATGTATTCTGCATTTGTTGACAATGTGAATTGTTAAACTATAATCAATTCACAACATATTTAAATGAGTCACTAAAAGAGATTCACGACATACTAGATATATGGGATTATCTTTATTTTAAGTCATTTCTCATACTTCATGCAATCTTTCTTTATATGTCATTAATTTTCCTTATTGCAAGAGAAATATGTATCTTAATTGTCATAATACTTTATTGGCACCTTATTCTCATGGTTTAACTGTTAGGCATGATTGCATTTATTGATCTTTCCCTTAACATGAGTAACCATGTGAACACTTTATGGATTTTCTCATATTCTTGAACATACATGGTCAGAAGTTACTTTACTAACCATTTATCCTTATGTATGCCTCAAGATAAAATTCCATATTTAGAAGAGAGAATTAAAAAAAATGAAATAGACCAATAATGACTCAAAATCTTAATATTTAGGGACTTAAGCTAAGTTATAATATCCTTCATTCCCATAATGGGAATAGAAACACTCAAATGAAAAAGCATATTAATCTTTTTCCACTCAGAAAATATATTACCATAAAGTATTGGAATATAAAATTACCAATAGGTAGAGTAATAAGAATAGCTGCAATGGCCAAGAAAATAAAATAAGAATACTTTAATGCTATGAAGTAACTTTATTTTAAATTAGCTAATATCAATTTAAATAGTAAATTTCAACCTACATGTGGGCAAATGTTGCATCACGCATGAAATTTACTCTTTATTAATAAGACTAATAAACTTAAATATTAATAAATAAAAATTCTCCGTACCTGTGGGCAACCGAGAGAAATTTTACTTTTAATACTAAATTTGTTATCTTATTCTAATTAAGTCATAAAAATAAAAACCTCCATGTGGGGATAAGTAAATAAATTTATGAATTAATTACAAGACGATGTTAATTTTTCTATATGAAGTTCATGTGTATGATCTTTATGCAATTATAATAAAATCGTGATGCTGTGGCTCCCCCAAAATCATAATAATCACGCTGCAATTCATGAACATCTAATGAAATTCTTTATGAGGTTCATGCGAGTAATCTTAATGTAATTATCATTAAAAATTGGGATGTTGTGGCTTTCTCAAAATTATTATGATAATTACATGTGTGTGTAATCTTGATGCAATTGTCATTCAAAAATTGGGATGTTGTGGTTCTCCCAAAATTATTATAGTAATTGCGACTTCATTAACATCTAATAACTTTATAGATACCCACAATTGGCCCCAAGAATATAACAAACCAATATCTAAATGGGGTAAACAACATTTTTCAAGGTGCAACCAGGTGAGTTCCAAGGAAAGTGAGGGGGGTCATAAGGACACACTTAAATTCTAAGACTTTCCTAACAAAAACTTTTCTAGACATTGCATTCTTGGATATTACTATAAACACGCCAGCATATATGGTATTGTTAATTATTCTTAAGTATAGGCATCAAGCAATTTATAATTAAACAATATAAATTAAACAATTAAATATATTCATAAGTTCATGTCTTAAAGAAACAATAATTTTAATACAGAACAATGTAAATCATAAGTGGAATAAAACTTTAATAAGAAAACATAAAGCCAAGCATAGCTGAATGGTTTGAAGCTTGACACTTTATGGACATGAAGGTCCCAAGTTCAAACCCCATATATGCCCAATTTATCTTATTTGACAAAAACCGAATGGGCTTTTGGTTAACTTTATATCTGGCGGGCTACTGTATTGGGCTCGGGTCAGCCCACCTTTTTTTTTTTTTTTAAAAAAAAAACAGAAAATAATAAGCTGAATTGGTTGACCCGAACGAGTCAGCCCACTTAGCAACCCAACCCGCACTTTAATATTAATACCCGACCCGACTCGAATTTGCTTAATGGGTTGAAATCCTACCCGATTCCCAAACCAAGGAAACCCGACCCGTAATATTCTTAACTGGTTGAAAACCCTAAAAGCTGAAAAATGAACCCTAGTCGCCGCCACCTCCCTTTCTCCTTCTTGCCGTGCATCCTCATGCAGCGGCCACGAGAGGCCACCGCTCAGCTGGGCACGACGACCCATAGGGGTCGCTTGTTGCCCAGAACCCAGGCGGCCCATAAGGGCCACCGTTACTGTCACGCGGAGGCTGCGAGAAACAACCTTTCCACGCATGGCAATGACGTCGTTGTGTCCAGCAGCGCCTCCGAACGGAAAATTAGGGCAAGCGGTGTTTTGCCACTATTGGGGAAGCCGCTCAACCTCATGCGGCACTCTCCCGTGCATGTTGCTGGCGTACAGTCAGTGGCTAGAGTCGGCCAGCATCGAAACCAAAACGGGTCTCCCAATATGGAGCCCAATCGCTGGTCGTCTTTGTGCCGGGGCCTGGATCCTCCCTTATGCAGTGATAAATCACTGCTGGATCGTTCAACCTCTGGTGGTTACAACATGGATTCTCACGGTGGGATTAAGAGGGTTGACAAGCCAAAACCAGTATATGAGAGAATAGGAAGTTTCATGCTTTTCAACAGTTATACAGTTTTTCCAGAATATGTATGTGAATATCAATATTGCATAAACAATAATGAACAATAACAATATTGCGAAACAATGTGTAATAATCAGATGCAAAAACTGTATATTATAATGGAAAAATACCAATATCACGGCAGTGGGTTATCAATATTACATGAATAATAGATCTAATTAGATTCACGAAATAAAACACTAGATTCAATAGTATCCACACAAATTGAGAATCAAAGACAACTTAATGCTGAACAAAATAGCATTGAGGTTGCTCTAATACTACATGTTAGAACATATAAACATATTATGCTCAATTAACATGTGCAGCGGAAAATAAAAGACAAGGATCTAGGCTTACCTCAAGCCATCTTTGTTCAAGCGTTTTCACGATCCATCTGAAGAACAAGAAAATGTTATCTGAGGGATCTTTTAACCTATACCTTACAGTATTGCCGTACTGATAGTGTACACATGCTATTAATTTATAGGCTAGGTCAGGGACCCTCAAATATGGTAAATACCGTATTATTCCTCCCATCAAGGAAACAATATTATTAATTGATTTTAAATCAATTAAACGATTCCATAACGATAATTTAATTAATTAAATTACCTAACAGTAATACCGTATATACTATTTATTTATTAAATATTAATAAATACTTCCTTATGTGGCATATAGGTCATATATGGAGATAATATCTTACAATATATGGTAGTCGATCTAAAGTTTTACTGCATGAACAGAAGGTTCGGGCATGTTTGGGTAACTTATGTTTTTTTATTATATTTTATTATTTTTGGAAAACATGTGTGGGTGGATTTTTTAAATTCAAATTCTACTCAAGTTTTATCTAACTTATTTCAATTTTGTCTTAGGTTCTCTAAATCATCCAAATATAATTTCAAAAATTAAATTTTTTCGGTATTCGTAATTTTAAATATAGTAAATAATATTAAAATACAATACAAAAAAATTGCACACCCATTCAATTTGAAAATGGCCTCCGACGTTAATTATTATATTTTATGAAAAATGTTATTTACACACATACGTCTTTTCAGAGAGGACACATGATTTTTTGTATGGGAGTACGAACTTACGTGAATAAATAAATACATAGATACGTACATATAGTCCCTATATATGTGTGTGCGTGCGCTCGCTTCCCCACGTTTATGTAAAATAAAAACAGACAAATTTTAAACTTAATTTTATATTAAGTCATAAGTCATAACTAAATAAAAAATTTATTTGTCTATAAAATCATCTTTAAAAATAACTTCCTTTTCAAATATAAAAGTTTTATAGTTTGTTATAACACAAACAAGCGAAAGAATTAACTTGAGAAGTATAATATTTTGTTAGTATTTTTTACTCAATATAGTTATTACTAACACAAACAAGCGAAAGAACAACAAAAATATTAATTAAGTAAAACCATCAAATTAACAAAAAAAAAAAAAATCAACAATCAAAGTAACTATTTGAAATCTTAGTCTAAGACATCACATATGTACACATAATAATATACAATACAGACAAATTAATTCAAGTATAATTAATAGGGTTTAAGAAAAATGAGTACCTTAAATATTCAATGTTATCTCAAGGATTTATTGAAAACAAACCAAGCACAATCAAGTGCTAGCCGGCCAATTCCAAATATTGAAAAACAATAAAAAGATCTGATTTTTATTCATGCATTACAAAGAATAAATCGGGGATGTAATCGAGCCGAGTCGAGTCGAGTTTTAAGATTTTAAGACTGGCTCATTAATAAGTCGAGCTTAAATAGTTGAGCTCGAACTCGAGCTGAGCTATGAAATGTGTATTCAAGCTCGGCTCGTTTAAAACTCTGGCAAGCTTGAGCTCAAGCTCGAGCTTGTTGAGAATGCCATTCGAGCCGAGCTAAGCCGAGCCAAGTTACTCGAAAAACTCGGCTCAACTAGAACTCGAGCTATGCTATTAAATTTTTTCAATGTATGATCAAAGTGGAGTTCAAGCCCGAGTTTGTGAACAACCTCTATACATTTATTAATAACATAAATATATAATATGTAACTATATAAGGCATATTATAAAATATAGTATATGTATATTGTGAGGAAGTAGTAAGTTTAATATATTCTATATAACTAAGTAACTATAATATAAGTATAATATATAATTATTGTTAACCATATATGATATGATATATGTGTGCTTATATATATACACTAACTATTATACAGTTATATTGTTATTAATAACTTAATATATTAGTTTATGAGCTAACTAGTTAGTATGTTAACTAATACACACACATATAAATATTAAGTAGCATATATTACTTAATTACTAATATACATGATTAAATTTATATAACTCATTTTTAGTAATATATATACAAGAGATATGAACGAGCTAACGAGTCGGACTAATGAGCCGGGTGAGCGATCAAATCGAGCTTTAAACGAGCTGAGCTTGTAAGCCCCTATTGAGCTTTGTTGAGAGAGTCGGGTATGTATCACTTACTAATCGAGCGGGTTTCTACAGTATCGAGCTTGAGTTTGGATCGAGCTAAATCGAGCGGGTATCGAGCGAGTTGTCGAACGGACTGATTTATTTACATCCCTATGAAAACCCATGAAAAACTGATAATTCTATTGAATCATGCGATAACCATCTGCTAAATACCTCTCAATTACCGGCGTTTGATTGCAGAGCAAAGAGAGGAGAGCATAACCAAACCCAGAATCGTTGGCCTAAATTGTTTGATTTAGTATTGTCAAAAGAAGTAGGTTTGTAATATTTGTGTTTTAGTTGCCTAATTAATTTGTGTAGAATTTGTTTCCATTGCTCTGCTACGGCATGAACTGAAGTGAACCCCATCAATCCACGGAGATGATCTAATGCTTCGTTTGTTTCGACGTAAAATATTTTTCGCCGTAAAATATTTTTAACGAAATTATTTTTTAAAGAAAAAAGTACATATAACCCCCTCAAACTACTACCTCATTGTCAATGTCCCATCTAAACTACCAATTGTGTCAATGTCTCCCCCCTAAACTATCAAAAAATGTCAATGTCCCCCTAATGACAAAAATACCCTTCATAAAATTATTAAAATAAAAGAAAAACTAAAAAATTTATTAAAAAATATAAAATAACAAAAATTTATACAAAAATAATAAAAATTAAAAAACTGGTTTTTTTTAAAAAAAAAAAATTGTTTTTTATAATTTTCAGTTTTTTTTTTTAAAGAAAAAAAGAAATCACTCTTTTTTGTTTTTTGTTTTTTAAAAAATTTAATTAAAAAACTGGTTTTTCTTTTTTCTTGTTCTTTTTTTTAAATGTTTTATAATTTTAGTTGTTTTTTTGTTTTTTTTTTTTTTAAAAAAAATAAAAATAAAAATCGTTCTTTTTCATTTTTTTAATTTATCTAATTTGTTTTTTAAAAAATAATTTTTTATTTTTATATATATATATATATATTTTTGAATTTATAAGAACATTTTTGTCTTATTTTAAAAAAATTAGGGCCATTTTTGTCTTTTTGTTGGTTTTAGGGTAGAAATTGACATTTTTTGGTAGTTTGAGGGTGGATATTGACACAATTGGTAGTTTAGGGAGTACATTGACAATTGAGTGGTAGTTTAAGGAGGATTTGTGTACTTTTCCATTTTTTTTAAAAAAAATAATTTTCCTCAAAATATTTTCCGGTGTTTGGCTCTAACGAAAAAATTACCAAACATTGAGAAATCATTGGTGACGAGATTCCATCACTTGCCGGCAGGATTTTGACCATTTTTATTGGATTCTGGCTACTATTGCCGAATTTCGGTCAATTTTTCTAGAATTTGAGTTAGCCAGATTCCGATAAAGGTGACCAAAATCCAGCACAAATGACTGGATTCCGACCGTACTCCGACCGTACCGGTCAAATTTCCAACTAAGCATGCTTAGAACTATGCAATACCACCAGTTTAGAATGCTTGAAATATTTAGTTAGGAAAACCGAATGATGCAATGATTGATTCATGCCATTTTCTGACTTTGACTTGGCAGTTGTGCACGTCTTATTGCAAAAGCAAGTAATGACAAATTCTAATAATCGATTGAATTTGCTTGTATTGTCGGTGAGCAGTTTCTGAGGTTCAAGATCGAAAGCGGATCACCAAGCAGTAGTGAACTCGAACTACAACTGATTGTCCATAGCCACATTTCAGAACCCAGCGCCAGATGCAACAATGTATCCTTTGAAGATTAGGGAGGGAAAGAAGGCAGTGCTAGAAGGATCCATTACATTTGCCGAGATGTATTCTAGCCAATTTTGCTGGAATCTAGCCTAGTACATTTGGATTTTGAAAAAAACTGACAGGATTCTGGTTGAATTAGCCAGATTCCAGCCAAACTGACTGGAATCTGACACAGTACCGTCGAATTTCGGTTGTTCTAGTCAGATTCCGGCCAGTTTGGCCGGAATCTGGTTTGCTAGTTGCTGGCGACGACGGCCAGATATCGTTGGATTCCAACACCGGTTGAATTCCTACAATCATGTTAGTATTTTGGCCTCATTCTGTGTTTGGACAAAATCACTTGTGTGTAACGATGCTCCACAGGGATTCTACTATTCAGAAATGCTTCAGAGTCAGAAGATTTTCAGTTCCCTGTCAGCCGTTCGGACGATCGAGCCATCCCGTCCGGACAACCATCTGTCACTGTTCCATCCGTCCGAATGACGTGCCATACCGTCTGGACTCCAGACAAACCAAGCATCATCCGTCCGGACGACGTGTCTCTCCGTCCGGACCCTCCACTATGTCGAGAAGGATCTATCCAGCTTGCATCCGTCCGGACGTTTCAGCAGCATGTCCGGACGCCTCTCAGTACTCGATCAGTTTCAGATTTCTTTCCAAGTTCCAAGAAAGGGAAGATCGATCAACCGGTCGGACGATGTGGTATCCCGTTTGGACGCGCGTCTCCTTAAGGCAAGAATTGCAATTCAAATATCACCGTCCGGACGTCTGACAACTGTGGTCCGGATGCGCGTTCATCAAAGAAGGAAATTGACGATTCGACTTCAACTGTTCGGACGACTGCCTATCATGGTCCGGACGCGCGCATTGTAGATATGGAAATTGCATGTTGAAGAATAGCCGTTCGGACGCTCATCCCCCATGGTCCGGACGGGCGAAGCCTTATAAGAAATTTACTTGCAGCGGATGTGCGACCGTCCGAACGATGTGCCATCCCGTCCGGACGAGGCTCTTAAACAGGAAAGATTTCCTTGCGAAATTTTTGAAAAATCTTGTCGCACAGTTATCCGTGTGGACGGCCCATGTCCACCGTCCGGACGGCGCACAGGTAAATTTTTCCTGACGCTCATTTGAGCCTCCAGCCTATAAATAGAGGCCCATGGGCATTGAGAACTGCAAGAATTCGGTATTGAATTCCACAATTGCTCAGAGACGTGATATTTGCTCTGAAGCCCTATCAAATGTGCTGTTGCTGTGCTACAACTGAAGTCTATCTTAGAGGTTGGCTCTAAGATAAAGGATTCCATTGAAGACCCCTTTAGGTAGGAGAACTCGGTTGGAAAGCGTTCGTGTTGGGTTACACGTCAGAGATCAAGATACGACCACTGCATCGGGTATATGTGAGTGTTACTGTCTTGTATCTAGTTATGTCTTCTGAATAGTGAAATTCCTGGGTTTGGCTGCCCCGGAGTGGTTTTTCTCTTAATTGAGTTTCCACTTCGTCAACAAAAATCTGTGTGTCATTTATTTTCCGCTGTGCTTTAATTTTTGTTGACACTTATGCACACACTTTATTTTTAGAAGTCAATTTCATTTTTCAATTGGTATCAGAGCTTGGTACACTCTGAGAAGATTAAATTCTTGAGTGTCATTTATTTTTAACTTTTATTTGCTACTATGTCTCAAACTCTTAATTCTGTTCCTACCTTCAATGGTACGAACTATGGCTATTGGAAAGCTTGGATGTGATTCTTTTTAAAATCTATTGACTGTTGGAATATTGTTGAAACTTGTTGGACTAAACCAGAGGATACAACACTCAAAACAGTCCCTCTAAAAAACGCCCGACTTTCCAATGATAAAGCCTTCCATGCTCTATGCCAAGCACTTTCTCCATCTGAATTCGCCAAAATTTCAAACTGCGAATCAGCCAAAGAAGCATGGAAAATTTTGGAAACAACATATGAAGGCATAAAACTTGTAAAATCTGCCAAACTTCAAATGTTGATTTCAAAATTTGAAGAAATTAAGATGTTAGAGCAAGAGACATTCGGAGAGTTGTACTATAAAATGAGTGACCTAAGGAACTCCATGGTGAGTCTTGGGAAACCTATCTCGGATGTAAAACTCATCTGAAAAATTCTCAGATCTTTGCCCGAGCGTTTCAGGATCAAGGTAACGACTATTGAGGAAAGCAAGGATCTTGAAGAAATGAAGATTGAAGAGCTGGTAGGATCTCTTCAAACATATGAGCTGTCTCTTCCCCCGGTCAAGAAGTTAAAGACCATTGCCCTAAAGGCTTCCAAGAAGAAGGTAGAAGCCTCATCTGAAGAAGATTCTGAGAATGAAGAAAAGGCTGTGGCTATGTTAGCCAAAAATTTCAGAAGACTGATGAAAGATGATTGGTTCAAAAAGAAGTTTTCTGAAAAAGCAAAGAAACCTCTCAGAGAAGCTGAACCAGAGGAAGAAGAGAAGAAAGATCCCAGAGGACCCCGATGTTTTGAATGCTCAGGCTATGGGCATATTCGGGCCGATTGCGGGAATCTTAAGAAGGGCAAGGGGAAGGCTTACAATGTGACTCTCAATGATGAGTCAGAAGAAGATGCTCCAGAGTCTGACAAATTTCTGGCCTTTGTAGCCCCATATATTGAAGAAGAAGACTCGTATTACTCAGAGCATAGTGATAATGAGGTGGAGCTCAAGGAGGCCTACAAGACACTCTACAAAGAGTATGAGAAGCTGAGGGAAGGCCGAAAGCAGCACCTTAATGATCTGAACAGTTTGCAGACTGAGAAGAGTTCATTACTGCTCAAGATACAGGAGCTCGAGGAAAAACTACTAGAGACACAGCTCCAGCTAGAGAGAGTCACTGATGAGAAGTTGACTCGTATGCTGTCTATCCAGAAGAGCCCAAATGACAAGACTGGTCTCGAGTATGTAGCTTCCTCTTCTGATGTTCCTTCTTCCTCAAAGACTGTGTTTGTGAAACCTACAGTCCCAGAGCTTCCTCCCACTGTTGAAGATAAACAGAAGGAAAAGGTTAATGATGATGTTCTAGGCACTTAGGAGCCTCATTCCATCAGAAGACCTCCTATTTGCCATTACTGCGGTCTCAGTGGGCATGTTCGACCTCAGTGCTCCCTCTTGAAAGCACAAAAGGCCAGAGTCAAGAAAGAAGTGCCCAAACAAGTTCATTATGGCACTAGACCTGCAGCTCAACATCAGACTCCATGGCATCAGACACCTCACCAAGCACCAAGGATTCAGTATCAAGCCCCTTGGTCTCATCAGCAGCCTCAGCAGCGGTTTGTACCAACCTATCACAAGGGCACCTACAAGAACAAACCCAAGCAGTTTAGAAGGCCTCAAGAAGAGCAACACTACAGTGAGCCTCCCATCTAGATGCAGAACATGATGGAGTGGATGATACAGTCCTGCCAGCAACCACCCACTGGAAGGCAGGCTTGGGTTGAGAAGGACAGTTACCCCATGAGGGGGAATCGACGCACCTAGCAGGTTCGGGTGTTCATGCCTAGGATTTGGTTCCTAATCCTATGGCATCAGGTTTGATTGCTTATTTTACTTGACATATTGTTATATGCAATCTAGGAACCAGTTGTGTTTGCCCCCTATGTTTCTTGAGAAAACTGTGCAGGTATTATTATTTTTGGGGAAGACAGAAAAAGCAGGTCGAGCGACTGTTTCTCTGTAGTGGCATCATTGAGCGTACACAGGTTTGATCATGCCTTAGCATATGATGTCTTTTCCATATTGCTTGTTGTTTCTTTTTGTTTAATAAAAATATATATATATATATATATATATTTGGGGAGAATTTGCAGGATTTTTTTTTTCTCTTGGCCTATTAGACAGTGTATGTATTTTCACCTGATATCTCAATTCTGTAAGCATTAATCTACTGTGCTTAGATATAATTGAAAGTTTATGATTATATTGGCCAAATATTTTTTCCTGTTTATGCAAAAGTAGGATAGCTTCTTTCCTCATGCGATGAAAAAGTGCACTATCCCGGGCTCCTCTAAAGGTACATCTTCCTTTCTCTAACTTTTTGCTTTTGGAAATTTTGGATTAGAGAAGAAGTCCTTGATAAGATAGCCAAATTGACCACATGCTAGTAGAACCTAGCACCTATAAACTCTGGCACTCCCTATAGTTTGCAGTACCATAAGTTTTGAGTAGTAATTCATAAAAAGTTATGTGTTTTAAATTGTTTAATCACTGCTTATGTGCTTAAATTTACCTTACCCTCTATGAGCAACTAAAATTTTTATCTTGTCCTATATGGTACAAGTAAAACAAAATATGTGCTGTATCTTAGGGGGAGTGTATCAGATGAGGGTGACTAGGCCCTAGCAAGTTATAAGGTTTGACTTTTGGCTAATCTGTCGCTGATTTTCTCTCGTGTCTAGAAAATCTAGTTGCTCTTTGTCATGTCTTGGAAAGTCATACCTTGTGGGAAAAGAGTCTCCACACACAGATGCATTGCTTGAGTTGAGTTGCCTATTTGAATTTTCTGTGATCAGGAAAAATTATTTGTGCTAATTGAAATCTCAACTTTCTTTTATATCTCTGTTTAGTTTTGAGATGTTCTCTGAGTGTATTATCAGTTGATTATACATGCGTGTTCTGACACTAACTTGAGAAAATTTGATCTCTGTGAAATTTTCCTCAGTTTTTTTTGTGTTTCAGTGTGGAGCGTCCGAACGGTCTCCATTGACGTCCGAACGGATTAGTGGTCCGGACGGCACTCTCTTGGAGTCCGGACGGGAATGGAGCCCAATCGTTCGGACTGTACCTGGTTGCGTCCGGACGCTCGCGGCAACCACAGGGCGAACGGTTAGTAAAACCGTCCGGACGCGCGCGACCTGTCCGCTTGTTCCTAATGCAGCGCGCGTCAGGACGATGTAAATGCTCCGTCCGGACGGGGACCCCACAGAGGCTATATATACCTCAGTTGACCGCATTCTCTTCTCCATACCCCACACAATTACTCTTTTGGCTGCTTGTGAGTTATTTGTCTTTGAGTTTTTTTGGCTTTTTGCATATTCCTCCCCTTTTCCAGGCATTTTTTTCTCAACTTTTTCTCTTCATTTTTTTTTTCTTTAAAAACTGTTAGAATGTTATTTTTGGAATATGAGATGCATATATCTGCCATGTTGAAATTCCTTGGACTTAATTGTGATATTGCTCTGTATTTATTTTTACACAAGTCCTTTTACTGCTGTTATTCTGCCAAATTTTTGTTATCCTAACAAGAATATTTTTGGAATATTTTTTTGGCAAAATTTTTTGTTGGATTTTTCCAGAATCATGTCAGCAGGCAGTCCACCTCACAGGGGCCGTCAGAGGACTGTGGAAGATAGGGCTGCAATTCAGGCCAAGATTATGGACCGCACTGTCATTGCTGAGCGGAACGTCCTTCGGTCTGATATCATGGTGCCACCGTTGGACAACATTCTTGCCATTATCCAGACGTACAATTGGGGATATCTCCATAGCTGTGCTTGTGTAGTGTACACCAGACTAGTCAAACTCTTCTACTCCAACCTGGAAGTGGTGCAGAACGATGATCATGGAGTGGTGCTTCAGTCCTCCGTTGCAGGCCATCTCATCACTGTTGATCCTCAGTTCATCAGTCACGTCATTCGAGTCCCAGTGCTCGAGATTTTGGCCAGCCCATATAATGAGGTGGTGCTTCCTCCATCCCTGGATGATCTCAGGGAATTCTTCCATGCCATTCCCCAAGGCGAGGAGCACTCTACTGCCATCAGGATCGGTACTTTGTCTCCCTCCCACTGCATGCTGGCCAAGATCATTCAACAGAACATCTGGCCTGTTGCTCGGCGCAGTGATTTGATCCTAAAACGGGCCCAGTTTGTCTATGCAATCCACCTTTGCTTGCCTTTCTGCCTATGCAAGCATATTTTGGGTGTTAAGTTAGAGGCCCGTGATGAGGGAAACGCTGGTCTTCTGTTTGGCTGCCTGCTCACTCAGATTATTCTTCAGTCGGGAGTCAATGTCACTGGAGAACCGAAGATGAAAATCCAACAGCCCATCAGCAAGCAGACATTGATGAAGTTCAATGCGCAGCTGCCGAGAGATGACTCCGATGATGAGGTGCCCCCACCTGCTGCTATGCCCGTCGGCTTTCCAGATATGGCTTCATCCCCACAGACTGTTCCGCCATTTGAGCCAGATGTCAACTATGCTTAGATTATGGAGGCTCTTGCTGCTCTTCAGGGGGGGATGAGCAATATGCAGGTGTCTTTGTCCTCCATGCAGCAGTCCATCACTTCCATGTAGCTATAAGTGCACTCCATCAACAAGCGCATGCAGCAGAACCAGCTGGACCTCAAGGAGTGCCTGAAGTTTCATCATCCTAGCAGCAGTGATGATGAGGATGATGCAGATCGGACTCTACCCCTGCCAGAGGATGTTTGATTTCCCTATGTTTTTATTGTTTTTTTGTGACTTTTTGTTATTTTTTGTTAATTTGTTTAAACACTTAAACTTATATTACTCTGTTTCCCGGGTCCTTCTGAGACCGTTAGGGGGAGTAATTTTTATGACGGTTGGTTTTTATTACTCTGTTTTACCTTTTGTCCCTTTGTGACAAAAAGGGGGAGTAATTTTTATTTCTGGACCGGGAATGTATTTCCAAACCGGTTAAGTGATTTTTGTCCCAGAATGGCCAAAGGGGGAGTTTGTTAGTATTTTGGCCTCATTCTGTGTTTGAACAAAATCATTTGTGTGTAACGATGCTCCACAGGGATTCTACTATTCAGAAATGCTTCAGAGTAAGAAGATTTTCAGTTCCCTGTCAGCCGTCCGGACGATCGAGCCATCCTGTCCGGACGTCCATCTGTCACTGTTCCATCCGTCCGGACGACGTGCCATACCGTCCGGACTCCAGACAGACCAAGCATCATCCTTTCGGACGATGTGTCTCTCCGTCCGGACCCTCCACTATGTCGAGAAGGATCTGTAACGCCCCTCCAATTTCCACGTAGCATTACGACATCATCAGAGTTAAATATTGGCAGTGGAATATATCTATTTTTTTTTTCTTTACAATGACACATTAGAGCTAATTGAATTACCTCAATATATAAAATAATAATCTTTGTTTTGATACTATAAATACATCTCGAATAATAACATACGTGCCATAAGCGACACTCGATAAAGTATTAGTAGTACCAAAATATCATAGCATTGAAGAGACATATAAAAAGAGTTTGACATTGGTGCATGAAATGATAAACTAAGCAGGGTAGTCCATCACATCCAAGAGACCACAACACAGGAGGCAACTTAGCCTCAAAAGACTGCTACTTAGATCCATCTAAGCATCTGGATAGTCCTGATACTCTTCGTTCTCAAACCCTGTATTAATAAATAATACAGATAGACATAACAATACAAAAATACCAAAGTGAGTCCGCTGTTTCCAATAATATAATGAATGCTAATTTATTTATGAAATGCAACATATGAAATAAAATAAAATAAAGATTTATGGCCTATGGTTGCAAGTCATAGTCATAGATTGAATATGTATATGTATATATAAATAAATAAAGAAATGGTGTGACAGTTTTATATGCAGAGTTTTAATTATATCTTGGAAGCACTCCTCTCGTGATGAATCCTACGGTCCATATTAGCGCGTTGATTGGGATCCTACGGTCCCCCTTTTACGAGTTATCTCCCAAGTTTTATTAATCTTTTACTGGAATCCTACGGTTCCAGCATAACTGAAATCCTAAGGTTTCAGTGGCTTGTTTATTATCCTCTTTTCGGGTGCCTTCTCATTCATTGAGAACCTAGGAACTCATGTGAAGCCTCATGTACCCACTGTGGATCTAGATCCAACAGCTTGTTATTATACAGATTATTAAAATAATAAAATATGCAAAGCCACATGCGCAAACAAGTAAATAAAGCAGTAGACAGAATATTATAGGAAAAATCCACCAGCTTCGTCCTCAGTAAGTATAAAGATACTTACCTTCTTTTGCTTCCAAAAGGGTTTCCAAACAATTGGTGACAAAGGCTTCTAGAAAAGGGGCTAAAACTGCACCCTTGCTGTAGCACATGAAACATAGTATTTTTCTCCTTTCCTTTTAAAAGAGATGTAATTCGTGAGAGCAACAAGGTGTTCCTTCTTTTTGTTTTCTTCATTCTTTTCCCTTTCATTAACATCATAAACCGAACACACAAGGATACACTGCAATACATTTTAATGCACACAATAGTGAATTAATATAATTCATTAATAATACACTCCAACACTATTCCTATTCCTAACCTCCAAACCTTAACTTACTTTTCTATCGTTATTCTGTCATGGTAACGGCATGTAAAATTAATCCAATTACATTTTATTACTAATCTTTTTATGCGGACTTTATTACGGCATTTATCAAGGCCTTTAAATATTTATTTAAAATAGATCTCGTAATACCAATTTTATAAGAATAGGTATAATAGTTAAAACCCATGATTTTTACAATAAAGTTGTGCAACCCAAAATAGCTTGAACCTTAAATTAAAATAATATTGATGCATGTACTGTTTCAGCTATTCTAACTGAAACAGTGAGATACCAAAATAGATTTTAGCCAACATATGGCTTATTTTAAATCAAATAAACTTAATAACTTCGTTAATATAATTAACGGATATTATACTTTAGAAATGAGTGAAATAAAATAACTTCGTGCTTATTTCTTATTTTAATCTTATAAAAATTGAGCAGAATAACGGCTTAACATATATATTAAATGCCTTAAATACTTAAAAGTATTTGGGCAGTATAACGGCGCTTTTGTAAAATAATGTATTTTTATTTGGGCATCATAACGACGTATTTTTATATTTAATCATTCCACTTTGAAAATCCTGTTTAAAACACAACTTTAAAACACATTAGATTACTTTAGCAAATAACTCATAAATTCACAATATTAAAATAAAACTTTAATTAAAAACCAAATATGTTTCTTCTTTTTCTTTTCTTTCTTTTTCTTTTTCTCTTCTTCTTCTCTTCCTATTTTCCTTCTTCTTCTTCTCCCTTTACAGTAGAGTCGAGAGAGAGACAGAGAGATAGAGAAGGAGAAAGAGCTTGAGAGAAAGACTTACCTACGGGAGAGAGAGAACTTCGGATTTCTTCTTCCTTCGTTGGTAGACCCAAAATAGAGAGAGAGAGAGAGAGAGAGAGAGAGAAACGGAATTTGAGAGAGATTGGGAGAGAAATTGAGATGTGTAATTGAAGGAATGGATTGGGCTCCTTTTATAGTGAAATGGACGGCCAAGATTGCTCCAAAACGATCGCATCTAACGGCTGGGGAGAAGATTTGGGGAGATTTGGTGCATGAATATGTTTTCTGCAGAAAGTCGATCGATCCACTTTTATGTCGATCGATCTACTTGAAAGTCGATCGATCTATTATACTTAGCCAAATTTTTATCCGTTTCAGCACCTATATAACTAAATCGCTCAATCGATTAATTAATCGATCGATCGATTTCGGCTTCTAATAAGAGTTCGATTCCCTAATCGCACGATCGATTTTAAGACATTAAACAATCGCTCGATCGATTCTATAATCGATCGATCGAATTAGACTTAGTTTAATTCTAATCCATTTAACTCTTATACACTTATGCAAATATTTCTAATAAATATTTAATCTCTTACATATTTATACCTATCTTGATGAATATTTATTCCACAAATATTCATATGAATATTATTCCTATTATTAGGCCTTAAATCATATTTTAAGATATTTTACTCAATATCTGAAAATATAGGGTATTACAGGATCTATCTAGCTTGCATCCGTCCAGACGTTTCAGCAGCACGTCCAGACGCCTCTCAGTACTCGATCAGTTTCAGATTTCTTTCCAAGTTCCAAGAAAGGGAAGATTGATCAACCGTCCGGACGATGTGGTATCCCGTTCGGACGCGCATCTCCTTAAGGCAAGAATTGCAATTCAAATATCACCGTCCGAACGTCTGACAGCTGTGGTCCGGACGCACGTTCATCAAAGAAGGAAATTGCCGATTCGACTTCAACCGTCCGGATGACTGCCTATAATCATCCGAACGAGCGCATTGCAAATATGGAAATTGCGTGTTGAAGAATAGCCGTCCGGACGCTCATCCCCCATGGTTTGGACGCGCGAAGCCTTATAAGGAAATTACTTGCAGCGGATGTGCGACTGTCCAGACGATGTGCCATCCCGTCCGGACGAGGCTAAACAGGAAAGATTTCCTCGCGAAATTTTTGGAAAATCTTGTCGCACAGTTGTCTGTCCGGACGGCCCATGTCCACCGTCCGGATGGAGCCCAGGTATATTTTTCCTGACGCTCATTTGAGCCCACAGCCTATAAATAAAGGCCCCTGGGCATTTAGAACTGCAAGAATTCGGTATTGAATTCCAGAATTGCTCAGAGACGTGATATTTCCTCTGAAGCCCTATCAAGTGTACTATTGTTGTGCTACAACTGAAGTCTATCTTAGAGGTCGGCTCTAAGATAAAGGATTCCATTGAAGACCCATTCAGGTAGGAGAATCTGGTTGGGAAGCGTTCGTGTTGGGTTACACGTCAGAGATCAAGATACGACCACTGCATCGGGTATATGTGAGTGTTACTGTCTTGTATCTAGCTATGTCTTCTGAATAGTGGAATTCCTGGGTTTGGCTGCCCCGGAGTGGTTTTTCTCTTAATTGAGTTTCCACTTCGTCAACAAAAATCTATGTGTCATTTATTTTCCGCTGTGCTTTTTAATTTTTGTTGACACTTATGCACACACTTTATTTTTAGAAGTCAATTTCATTTTTCAAATCAAATACTAAAATTTGGGGGACCTTCAGCGGTAGATTCGGGCTATCAACAAACTCTAATGCCTGACGATAGCGAATTCCCACAAACGTGCATGCAATAATGAAGAGTTTAAATCCAGAAAACGATTTACGGTTCAAAATTGTAAATTATTTTCCAAAAATTAAAGAGGTTTTTACAGTCAAACTAAAAATGATTTTAGTTGACCATCATTTTCGGTTGCACCAAACACCGAAAAATACATAAAATATTTTACTCCCAAACAAATGGAGCATAAATTACAAATTGCTTCTTGTCGTATCAAAGTGAATTCAGTGGTTCTTGGGGTATATCTGATGAGTGCCAAATATTGCATATATAGACCCTTTAATTTGCATTTACTAAACCTTTAGTTTTGTTATTTTCTAATGTTTTTGGTTAGTTTTGGTATTTTAGTATTTTGCAGGTCATTGAGAGAAAAAAATAGCTTTAAGGTGAAAGAAAACACACTTTGAGAAGACCTAGATAATGTGGTTATGTTCAACCAAATCAATGAGAGGACTAAATCGGAATTTCTCTAATTGGAGTCAAAATCGGATTAGAATTCAGATTCTGCACATGTTATAGTATTTTGACCATAACTTTCAGTTCAAGCATCCGATTGAAGTGAATCAAGCGGCGTTGGAAAGCTAACTCAATTTTCTACAAATCCTTATGAAATAGGAATTTCCTAATTCGGACGTCGACGATGCCAAAAGTTCCCCGAAATAAAAGGCCACAAATCTGGACGAATTTGGAGTCCTTTTCCTTATTGGATTGTGTTTTGAGTTTCCTACTCAAACTAGGAGAGTAACCTCCGATTTTTCTAGAAATTCTAGGACTTCTGGGATTTGTTTTCTCCCTATAAGTAGACCTCTAAGGCTCAAGAAAAAGGGAGAGAAGCTAGAGACCACATATATTCTTTTCTTTTTAGTTTAGTTTTTCTTTAGGTTAGGTTTTATTTTCAATAGTCATGTGTAGCTAGTTTTTCAACTAAGGTTGAGGATGAAGCCTCACCATTGAAGAGCAACAATATTTTCATGTAAGTTTATATTATCCGATTTTATTTGGTTTAATTTTTCCTATGTTTTACTTCTTTTCAATTTGTGGAATATATGATTCTTGGATATCTTTTGTGATTCAAGGATACATTTGATGATTTGAGATAATTTCACATAATTGATTGCTTGGGTTTTTATTTATCAAAACGTTGGATATTCATTGTGTTTTGTTTTACGGATACATTTGATGATTTGGTTAAAACCGGATATCTTTTGTGATTTGTGCAAAGAATGGATTCATTGAATGATTTAATGAATTTTTTTGAAGCATAGTAAAGCATACATAAGATTTTTATGGTGAGAACTTCGGATGTGTATTGATGAACATGATAATATGTTACTATGATTTGGTTGGTGTGGATTCCAAAACCTTAGTACATTTTCTTTTGTTTTATTTTACTTTATTTAGTTTATGTTTTTTTTTTATTTATCAAAAATCAAAATCTCTTAATTTTTGGAACTAGGTTAGGATTTGATTAATTTAGTCATAAATTTGTTTTCAAAAAACACAATTTCCTGTGGGATCGACCTCGCACTTGCAAGACCCTTTATTGCAAACGATTCGTGCACTTGCGAGTACAATTAAAATTCACACCAAGTTTTTAGTTGACCATCATTTTCAGTTGCACAAAACACCGAAAAATACATAAAATATTTTACTCCCAAACAAATGGAGCATAAATTACAAATCGCTTCTTGTCGTATCAAAATGAATTCAGTGGTTCTTGGGGTATATCCAAAATAATAATTTAGTCCCTGAAGTTAAATTCCGTTAAAACATTTGACAGGTTCTGTTAGGCGCCATGTCAACACCAACAAAAAGATGACACGTGTCATTCTTAATATATATATATATTATCATGATGACACCTCATTGGAGAAAAAACCTCTTTTTAAAAAAATAAAAAATAATAAGTGTATCATTTTCCTTTTAAAAAGCCAAGAAGATTTGAGTGTGACGTAAGGGGGAATAAACTAATGTTTGGGGGTGCAGTACTGATAAATTAAAATTTTTACAAGACTCTAAATTAATTTTTCCTTAGCTTTGGGGTTGCTAAATCCCCCCGAGTACTCGGGGGTTGCCAAGTCCCCAAAGACTAGTCTTTGGGGTTGCCAATTAAGTCCCCCTAGTCTTGTACATGGGTCCAAGGAATATCCCCATCATGACTATTTCTACCCCCATGGTGCACGCCATTCTTAAGCATCAAACGTCTAGCTAGCTAGAGCTAGATGACGACGTGGCCGGTCTGCACAAGGAATATCTCCATCGACCATGACTAGCTAGTTCTACACCCTGGTGCACGCCAAATGTCTAGCTGAATTTGAATACACGGAATGGCTCCATTGCGCTCGAGCAGTGCTTTCTGGTTGTCCCAAATTAAAATTCGTCACTAGTTTTGAACATGAAAAAGAAATAAATAAATAAAAGATTTTTTTATTAATTTGGTAAGTAAGTAATACTCACAAAAATTGGTGGGTACGGTTCACTCAAAAAATAAATAAAAATTCACCATTTTTGAGAGGCAGTTGGAAAGGAATTATTGATTATTATTATTATTATTGTGGTTTGTAATGATTTGGCTGATGAAATTAGTTAATATATATATATATATATATATATATATATATATATATAAGAGATGATCATGACGTGGACTGATCAAGTAGGCGAATTGTGTTTTGCAGCCATCAAGAATGACCGAAAAGGATGGGAAAGAATGAATCCAACAGAGTCGGCTGGTTGTATTTCTTTTCAAATGGTTTTAAGTCAATTTTTTTTTTTTTTTTTTTTTTTTTTTTTTTTTTTTATTTTACATTTCCACACAAGAGGGGGATTCAAACTAGTAACCTCCGCTTGATGAGGCGTGGTCCCCAGCCGATTGAGCTGCCCCTTAGAGACGGTTTTAAGTCAATGTTGTGTTTAATTCTAAGGTAAATTGGTTTGCGTCGTCTTAGTCTTCCTGTGGGATAAAGATGATTGGCTTTTATCTTTTATTTAAAATGTAGCACTCTTCCTTGTTATTCTTTGTAAATAAACCCTTTGTGATGATTATCATTTTTACTATCTCAATTCTCTTATAAATAGGAGTATTCTGTATTGTAAAATAATCAAGTAATAAGAGCAACAACATAACCTTTTAGGCTTTACCTTGTGAACGGAGATCATAGACCGAACTACATAAAATTCTTGTCTCTATTTTATTATTTTTTCTTTTGTCTTTATTTTTCAATTCGATTATGTTTTCTTTCATGGTATCAGAACTATAGGTTAACGCTGTTAAGGTAGCAAATCACAAGGATCCTGCAGAGTATCACACGGATTCTGTAGACCCCCGAGCATTGCGCAATCAATAGCACAATCCCTTGTATTACGGCAATCAGGAACAATCAAGCATGATCATTGCACATCCCACATATCACGCATAACTCACCAAGGCACGTAGACGTACTGTCCAAGGGCTTCTTACCATATTTTGCTTATATGTGTTTCCTTTCCTTTTTCCTACAATGTATTATTTCCTTACTTAGTTTATTCTTCCCTCATTTAGTTTATTCTTCCCACACTTAGTCTCCCTTTAGCTGTATTGTATAGTCGACTATGTAACTTACCTCACTAAGCCATCTCCGTAAATCAGTACTTAAGGAATGCAATATTCAGCTTGGAAAATAAGCTTCCAAGTCTGTTCATACCCCTTGTTTTTGCATGGTATTTGAGCCCTACACGGTTCACAACAAAAATCCTCACCAAATGGCCAAATCCTCTAACATTGCTGCTGCCACCAACATTGCATCCAACATTGCTGTTGGTACTGCCGCCGCTACTACCGCTCTCTTTTCCATACCAAATATTCACTCTCATATTGCTCCTAAGTTACAGTTAGATGAGCAAAACTACATGGCCTGGGTATGTCAATTCCAGCCCATACTTCGCACAAATGATCTCATGGGTATTGTTGATGGCACAAAGTCGTGCCCACCAAGGTTCATTCCAGGTCCTACTAAGGATTCTCCTGATCAATTGAACCCATAATTTATACTCTGGGAAAAGAACGACCAATATCTCCTAAGTTGGTTCAACAAAACTCTCTCCGAAAAGGTGATTTCAACTGTCTATGGGTTAAACATCTCACGACATGTGTGGTGTGCCTTAGCCAACCAGTATGCTGCTCCATCTAAGACCCGCATCCAGGATTTAAGGCGTCAGTTGCAAGTTCTGTGTCAAGGAAACAAGCCATGCTTCGAATATGTGCATGTTGCCAAATCCTTGGTTGATCAACTGGCTATGGTTGGAAAGCCAGTCTCTGATGAAGATCTCATCTCGTACCTCATAGGTGGATTAAGTCCATGCTACAATGCTTTCATCACCTCTTTCACCCTGATGACAAAAGATGAATCCATGTCCCTTGCAGACTTTTAGACTTTTCTGCTAAGCCATGAACAGCTACTCAACAGCCCGGTTGTTGACACTAAATCAAGCTCATTTGCTTTACATGCACATAAGATGAACCAAAAATCAGCCTCGGTTCTCAAATCAAAAAGGGACCTATTCATCCCCACAGAAGAAATTCTTCAACATTGTAGGAACTTCACCCCAAGGTAAGCCAAACTCTAGTCAACTTTTTCAAGATACTAATCGTCCTCCTTATCAGATCTGTGGCAAGAGTAACCACCAAGCTTTAGATTACTTTCATTGGATGGATTATGCCTATCAAGGCAGACATCCTCCAAGTGAATTAGCTGCGATGGTCTCACAATCCAATGCCTTTCGTGGAGAGGATGACTAGCTCGCAGGCAGTGGAGCCAACAACCATGTCACTACAGATTTGGAGAATTTATCCATTTATCAACCATACAATAAGAATGAAGCTGTCACAGTTGGAAATGGAGGTGGGCTTTCTATAACTCATACTAGCTCTATTTCTTTTCACACACCAAGAACTACTTTACATCTTAAAGATATTCTTTGCTGCCCTCAAGCATATGCTATCTTACTATCCATACAAATTTTTTGCAAGGATAACAATTGTTTCTTTAAGTTAACTAACACTCACTTTCTTATGAAGGACAACCTCACCAGGGAGATTCTCCTACAAGGGCCCAGTGAAAGTGGCATCTATCCAATAAATCTAAAGAACTTTTCTAAGAGTAAGCTCCGGAGACTCATCGCCTTCATTGGAGCAAAAACCTCTTTTTCTATTTAGTATAAGCGCCTAGGACATCCACATTTGAAGATTTTTCACAAAATAGTCTGTTAGGTTGTAATTGGCTACATTCTGTTTGGACAAAATCACTTGTTTGTAAAGATGCTTTTAACAGGGATTCCACTATTCAGAGTACCTTCAGAAGACTCTGCAATGTTTGATTTCGGTTCCCTGTCAGCCGTCCGGACGACGTGTCATCCCATCCAGACGCCCATCTGTCCACTGTTCCTTCCGTCCAGACGACGTACCATACCGTCCGGACGCCTGACAGACCAAGCATCATCCGTCCGAACGACATGCATTTCTGCCCGAACCCTTCACAGTATCGAGAAGCTTCTGTTCCAGCTTGCATCCGTCTGGACGTCTCAGCAGCCCGTCCGAACGCATCTCAGTGATCGATCAGCTTCAGATTCTTTCCAAGTTCAAAATATGGGAAGATCGCTTAAACCGTCCGGACAATGTGTATTCCCATACGGACGTGCCCATTCATAAGGCAAGAATCGCAATTCAAATACCACCGTCCGGACGTCAGTCAGCATGGTCCGGACGCGCGTTCAACAGATATGGAAATTGGGTAATCAACTTCAACCGTCCGGACACCTGCCTATCATGGTTCAAACGCGTGCTCAACAGATATGGAAATTGCGTGTTGAAGATTAACCGTCCGGACGTCCATCCCCATTGGTCCGGACGTGCGAAGCCTTATATGGAATTTACTTGCAGAGGACGTGCGACCGTCCGGACGACGGTGCCTCACCATCCGGATGCGGCTCTCAAATAGGAAAGATTTTCAGCGAAAATCTCAGAATTTTTGGTCGCACTGTTGTCCGTCTGGACGGCCCATGTCCACCGTCCAGACAGTGCCCGTATATTATACTACAATCACCCATTTGAACCTCAGCCTATAAATAGAAGCCCCTAGGCTTTGAGAACGGCAAGAATTCGGTATTGAATTCCATCAGAGCTTAGAGAGTTATCTGTGAGATTATTGGAGTAGATTTGTCTCTTAAGCCATTACAAGTGTGATGTTGCTGTGCTACAACTGAAGTCTATCTTAGGGGTCGACCCTTAGGTAAAGGATTCCGTTGAAGACCCCTTCAGGTAAGAGACCTGGTTGTGAGGCATTCGTGTTGGGTTACACGTTAGAGAGCAAGGTACGACCACTGCATCAGGGGTATGTGAGCGCTACTATCTTGTATCTAGCTTTGTCTTCTAAATAGTGGATATCCTGGATTTGGCTGCCCCTGAGTGGTTTTTCTCATCTTGAGTTTCCACTTCGTTAACAAAAATTCTTGTGCTGTTTATTTTCCTCATTGTTTATTTTTGTTAACACTTTGTGCACACACTTGCTATTTATTTTAGAAGTCAATTTCATTTTTTATAGTCAGTTCAAACCAACTCCCTGTAACAGACTTTAAAGCTGAACTTGTAGTTTGTAGTTGTTAGTATTTTATATTTGCAACATTCTGGTTAACAAAAATACTTTATGTAATGGTTGCTTTTTAACAGGATTATCGGTTCTATTCAGAGTCTTTAAGTAATATGGATAGTGTCTCATTTCAAGCCATGTGTATGGTCATAGGTTTCTAAGAAGATGTCCATAAAGATTCCATGTGTTAGTATTTTGACCTCATTCTGTGTTTGGACAAAATCACTTAAGTGTAAAGATGCTGTAAACAAGGATTCCACTATTCAGAGTCTGCAAGTCAGAAGAATCCAAGTTCCTTGTCAGCCGTCCGGACGATCGAGCCATCCTGTCCGGACGCCCATCTGTCCACTGTTCCATCCGTCCGGACGACGTGTCATCCCGTCCGAACGCTAGACAGACCAGCATCATCTGTCCGGACGAAGTGTTCATTCCGTTCGGACCCCATACTGTATCGAGAAGTTTCGGTGCTAGCTTGGATCCGCCCGGACGTTTCAGCATCACGTACGGACGCCTCCCAGTACTCGATCAGCTTCTGATTTCTTTCCAAGTTCCCAGAAAGGGAAGATCAGTCAACCGTCCGGACGATGTGGTATCCTGTCCAGACGCGCGTCTCCTTAAGGCAAGAATCGCAATTCAAATATGACCGTCCGGATGTCTGACAGCTATGGTTCGGACGCGCGTGCATCAAAGAAGGAAATTGCCGATTCGACTTCAACCGTCCGGACGACTGCCTATCATGGTCCGGATGCACGCATTACCAATATGGAAATTGCGTGTTGAAGAATAGCCGTCCGGACGCTCATCCCCCATGGTCCGGACGCTCAAGAGCCTTATAAGGAAATTACTTACAGTGGACGTACGACCGTCCGGACGATGTGCCATCCCGTCCGGACGATGCCCTTAAACAGGAAAGATTTCCCCGCGAATTTTTTGGAAAATCTTGTCGCACAGTTGTCCATCCGGACGGCCCATGTCCACCGTCCCGACGGTGCCCAGGTATATTTTACCTGACGCTCATTTGAGCCCTCGGCCTATAAATAGAGGCCCCTAGGCACTGAGAATTGCAAGAATTCGGTGTGAATTCCATTAGAGCTCAGAGAAGTCATCAATCCCTCTGAAGCTGTTTTACAAGTGTGTTGTGCTATAAACCGAAGTCTATCTTAGAGGTCGGCTCTAAGGTAAGGAGTTCCATTGAAGACCCCTTCAGGTAGGAGAACCTGGTTAGGAAGCATTCGTGTTGGGTTACACGTCAGAGATCAAGGTACGACCACTACATCAGTAAATGTGAGTGTTACTGTCTTGTATCTAGCTATGTCTTCTGAATAGTGGAATTCCTGGGTTTGGCTGCCCCGGAGTGGTTTTTCTCTTAACTGAGTTTCCACTTCGTCAACAAAAATCTGTGTGTCATTTACTTTCCGCTATGCTTTAATTTTTGTTGACACCTATGCACACACTTTATTTTTAGAAGTCAATTTCATTTTTCACCATGCAATTTCCAAGTTAGAATAGCCGGTTCCAATGCAATCGTCCAGACGAGCCTCTGAAGGCGTCTGGACGCCCCGCAGTGTCTTACAGATAACGATGAAGACGTCCGGACATCAAAGCAACACCGTCCGGACGCTAGGTCAATCATTGTTTAAACACGGAGTTGGATTTCAGAAGTCGACACTGTGTGGGAAGTCTTTGCAACCGTCCGGACGATGTCCAGTATTTTAGAATATTCTAGAGTTCCGTTCGAACGTGGAAAGGAGTTTAGCAAAGACCGTTTGGACGATCGATCAAGCCGTCCGGACATGGACCTGATAAAGATAGAATTGCGCTATTTTTGAAAGGATATCATAGAAAACCATCCGGATGTGGCTAACTTCCGTTCGGATGCTCGACAGTTAGAGTCCGTTTCTCAACAGGTTTAGGGTTTCTTTAAGCCTATAAATAGGGGGCTCTAGGCTTGTAAATTGTAAGAATTCAGTATCGAATTCCACTGTGCTTTGAGAGGGTGTTTAGGGAGAATCAAAGATCCGCTAGCTCTCAAGCCGTTGCCGGTGTGTGCTCAACAGTTCGTGTGAAGTTTAACTTAGGGGTCGGTCATAAGGTAAAGGAATCCATCAAAAACCCCTTCAGATAGGAGATCTGGTTGGGAAGCGTTCACGATAGGCTTCGTGTCAGAGTTAAAGGTATGACTACAGCATAAGGGTATGTGAGTATGAGTGTCTTGTAACTAGCTTTGTTTTTGGATAGTGGAGTTCCTAGGTTTGGCTACCCCGGAGTGGTTTTTCTCTTTACAGAGTTTCCATTTCGTAACAAATATCTTGTCTTATTTAAATTTCTTATTTAAGATATTTTGTTGCACACAAACACACACACTTGGTTAAATTAGAAGTCAAAATTTATTTTCAGAAATGATTGTCAACTTGCTAAGAGTGGACAATTACCTTTTCCTAAGTCTCAAACTGTAATTCATTCTCCTTTAGAGCTTGTACACAGTGACATATGGACTTCTCCTATTTACTCAATAAGTGGATGCAAATATTATGCAATTTTTGTTGATATTTTTCCCGGTATTCATGGTTATTTCTTCTCAAACAAAAATCTGATATGCTTGTCTATTTTATAAAATTTAAGTTCTTAATGGAAAATTTACTTTCCTGTAAACTAAAAAAATTACAAACCGATGGGGGTGGAGAATACACTTCCCACGCTTTCAAACAATATCTTTCCACTCATGGCATCCTCCATAGGATTATATGCCCACACACTCCACAACAAAATGGAATTGCAGAAAGAAAGCAAAGACATGTCATTGAGACCGGTCTTGCCCTGCTAGCACAGTCTCATTTACCTCCCAATTATTGGGTTGAAGCATGCCTTACGGCTGTTTTTTTAATAAATTGTATGCCTTCTCCAATTCTACAAAACTCCACACCATTTACTCAACTCTTCAAGGCTGAACCTGAATGCTCAACCTTAAGAATCTTTGGACGTGCTTGTTACCCTCTACTTCCCCCATATAATAAACATAAATTAGAATTTTGAAGCAAACAATGCATTTTTTTAGGCTATAGATCCAATCACAAAGGCTATCGATGCATGGATCCAACCAACTCAAGGATATATCTATCAAGAAAGGTAGTGTTTGATGAAACTTGCTTCCCTGCCAAAGAGAAGGTCACACCTTCACTCTTTTCAAAAGACTTCTCTACACCACTTGGTATGATTCTCCTACCCTCTCATTTATTTTCTATTAACTCCATGACCACTGCTCACACACATGACACAGTTAAGTCTCATGTAGTTATTGCATTTGCCACTCCCTCTATTGCTGCCAACTCCCCTCCTTCCTCAGTTTTAGCCCTGGACAGTGCAGCTCTACCTCCTGTGGAACCTTGTTCCCCAACACAGCCAGCCCTTGATCCCTGCCTTTCCTTGCAGCCATCTATCCCATCTATTCCTATTGCCCCTACACCGGTTGCCTCTATTCCTTTAACCAGAAGCCTTCCCCTATCTGCTCTCCTTCCCACCGATTCTCACAGGGTCACTTGGTCTCAAATAGGCCACCTTAAGCCGAAAGCCTTCCCTGACTTTCACATGTATAATGCCACCAAACACCCCCTCCACACCTTTGTTGCCACCACTCTCCCACGTGAGCCTACCACATATCTTCATGCTGCTACCCATCCCGAGTGGTTTGTAGCTATGGCTCTTAAAGTTTAGGCTCTCATGGATAATCAAACTTGGACCCTGAGTCCCCAACCGCATAATCGCACCATTATTAAGAACAAATGGGTGTATAAATTGAAACAAAAGGCCGAAGGCACCATCGACTGCTATAAGGCACAACTTGTTGCTAAAGGCTTTCAACAGCGCGATGGCATAGATTACAAGGAGACATTCAGCCCTGTCATTAAACCAGGCATTGTGAGGCTCATCCTTTTCCTTGCCCTTGCATTCAATTGGCCCCTTAAGCAGCTCGACATGTCCAATGCTTTCTTACATGGCGTACTCACCGAAACTATTTTTCTATTCTTCTTTTCCTAATCATGTTTGCAAATTACAAAAATCTCTCTATGGCCTTAAACAGGCTCCTAGAGTGTGGTTTCATCACCTCTCGGAGGCCCTCCTTAAACAAGGTTTTGTTGGGTCAAAGGTTGATACTTCTATGTTTTTACTTCATACATCTTCTGTCCATATTTTCCTTCTAGTTTATGTTGACGATATTATTGTCACCACTGCTATTAATGATTTGATTTTAAGTTTGCAAGCAGAATTCAAGCTCAAGGACCTCGGTGCTCTCTCCTACTTTCTCGGAGTTCATGTTCACCATGACCATTGCCACCTTCACCTCAGTCAATCCAAATACATTGTGGATTTGCGTCATTGAGTTAACATGGTGGCTGTTAAACCATACCCGACTCCATGTACCTCTGGCAAGCGTCTCACTGCCTCTAATGGGGACCCCCTTCCTGACCCCTCCTTGTACTGTCACATTATCGGTGCCCTCCAGTATTGCACCCTTACCAGGTCTGACATCTCTTTTTCTGTCAACTAGCTATGTCAATTCCTCCATTACCTAACCATGGCCCACCTCAGTGCTGCCAAGAGAGTCATCTGCTGCTTAAAAGGCACACCCGACTTTGGCCTGTTATTCACCAAGAGTCCCTTGCATCTCTATGCTTATTGTGACTTCAAATACGCAGGGAACCCCTCTGATCGTCAGTCAACATGAGGCTATGGTATCTCTTTGGGCTCCAACCTCATCTCATGGCAAGCCAAGAAGCAATCTGTGGTCTCTTGCTCCAGTACCAAAGTGGAATATTCCTCTCTCACCATCACTACTTCTGAACTTTATTGGCTCCGGATGTTGTTTCAAGAGCTCCAGGTTCCTTTCCCGGTCCCTCCCCAAATTTGGTGCAATAACATGGGCGCTATTGTCTTAGCCTCCAATCCCATCTATCATGCTCGAACTAAACATGTGGAGGTTGATTACCACTTCATTCGTGAGAAAGTCCTTTATAGAGATATCACCATCAGTCATCTCTCTACTCACGATCAATGCTTAGACATCTTCACCAAAGGTCTCACCGCTGTCCGGTTTCTTTTCTTACGTACCAAGCTAATGATTGTTGCCTGTCCCATCAGCTTGCGGGGGTCTATTAAGGTAGTAGATCACAAGGATCCTACAGAGGATCACACGGATTCTGCAAACCCCCGAGCATTGCACAATCAATAGCACAATCCCTTGTATTACGACAATTAGGAACAATCAAGCATGCTCACTGCACATCCCACATATCACGCACAACTCACCAAGGCACGTAGACATACTGTCCAACGGCTTCTTACCATATTTTACTTATATTGCGTTTCCTTTCCTTTTTCCTACAATGTATTATTTCCTCACTTCGTTTATTCTTCCCTCATTTAGTTTATTCTTTCCACACTTAGTCTCCCTTTGTTTGTATTGTATAGTCGACTATGTAACTTACCTTACTAAGCCATCTCTGTAAATCAATACTTAAGGAATGCAATATTTAGCTTGGAAAATAAGCTTCCAAGTCTGTTCATACCCCTTGTTTTTGCAAATGCCAGTATTCGATCCAATAGTCCTGTGAATTTTTTTTGTTTTCTTTTATCACTGTGTTTTCTTTTATCTCCATATTTTCGATCCAAAATTGTCATGTGTAATTTTCTTTTTATTTTTGTTCTATTATTTTCTTTGTCTTTTCACGCTTCTGTCATCTCTATCCTAGACCCTTCATTTTTTGTTTTTCAACATCGTTGTTTTCTTTATTTCCTTATGCTTCTCTTTTTTCTCTGATGGTTTTGTCTATGATTTTCCCCATTATATTATACGGCAAGACAATATGCTTTATTTTCTATTTCTTTATCTTTTCTTTCATGGCTTTGTTTATGATTTTGCCCATTATATTAAACAGTAAGGAAATATGAAAGAGTTTGTTCTCTTCTTTTCTTTTGAGAATCTTTGACAATACCATAAGATTCTTTTGTTGTGAACAAACATCTAGAATTTGCAATTGCAGATCGTTCACTTTCTCTTATTCTCAGTTTTCTTTCTTTGAATCTCCGCATGCTTGTGAAATACTTCTACCTTGTATTCCCAGTTACGATCGAAAAAAATAAAAGAAGAAGAAGAAAGTGTCGTCATCCCCATGGCTTCTAGCCGTCCACAAATCTGCCGTCTCAGATCTGGTGACCTTCTCCAGCAAATCCAGCCTTGCACCTAGCTTCCTCTCTCAAGAATCACCTTCGTGTATTTTCTTCTCCATCAGTCCACCGCCATACAAGGCCGCGCTGTCTCAGGCACCACCCAGAACGCACCAATCCAGCCGTCCACATCTCTGTCCACTTCTTAGATCCGGCGCCTCCTCATTCGGTTGTCCACGCCCAGAGCCGACACCATTTCCACTAGTCATCATTGGCTTGTTCCACGAGGAAGTCAAGTTGAAGTTCCTGTTGTTTTTATTGTGTATACTCACAAGGTGCTAGAAGAAAAAAAGAAAAAAATCAATAGAGGCCAAGTTACCCACAGATCCGTCCACCATCATCAAGCTACCGTCCCGACCATGTGCAGTGTCTGACACCATAAATCCATCCATAAAGATCCACCAAGCTGATCTTTGCTCTAGGCCACCGTTGCGATTCTCTCCAACAATAACTCATATTGCCATCGCCAGCCGCCTCCTCCTAAATCGCCAACACTGTGCTAGATTCTAAGTCACCGCCCAATGCCTCCACGACGCCTTCCATAGCCCAGCCTAGCACCAACCAAGTTCAGCACCGTCGGCTCTGTTCCTAGCGCTTCCCAGCCGCCTCCCATGGCTGTTTTCAGGTCTTTCTTTGATCCTGCAATTCCTTTTTTTTTTTTTTTGTTGATTTCGTCATTGCACAAGAAGAAGAAGACTCTTATTTGTCTTTGGGTTAGATCCGGCCTAGTGGTATTTGTTTCTATTCTTGGCTATGGGTTAGACCTGACCCAGCAGGAAAAAAAAAAAAAAAAAAAAAAGAAGAAGAAGAAGAAGAAGAAGAAAAGAAAGGGAGAAGGAAAGAAGAATAGGTAGAGGAGGTGGAGAAAAGAATAGTTGAGGAAAAACGAAAAAACAAAAAAATTAATAAAGGCCAAGTTGCCCACCTTTTGGCATTTAAGGTATTACCTAAAACCCATGCCTATTTAAGCCCACAGTTGGCTCTTTTTTTCTTTTTCTTTTTTCCTTGACCCATAGATGGCTCATTATGTGTTTGGCCTTCGAGATATTACCTAAAACCTCGCTACTCAGGCCCATTTCGCCCACAATTGATTCTTTTTTTCTTGGCCCATAGATAGCCCATTATGTGTTTGGCCTTTTAGGTATTACCTAAAACCTCGCTACCCATGCTGATTTAGCCCACAGTTGGCTTTTCTTTCTTGGCCGATAATTAGCTCTCTTTTTGGCCCATCATTAGCCATATTTTGAAAATTCTTGGCCAATTGTTGTTAAAGGCCTAACTCCAGTTACCGTAGTTGTCATATTTAGCAAGTTTTCATTCTTCGCCGCTTCCGGCCATTTTCAGAGAGAGAAGAAAAATCAAACTCATGATTTCATATTCTTCCACCTTGAGTTTGTGGGGGGGGGGGGGGGTGTTAGAAAATATATTTTCTATATTGAAAGAAAATATATTATATTAATATTGTACGTTACTTCCCTTTTATAAGGTTGAATGCAATTAGGTTTGATGGTTATCAAATCAATCAAATTTGATTACCATTCTTACCTATCTCAATTCTCCTATAAATAAGAGTATTTTGTATTGTAAAATAATCAAGCAATAAGAGCAACAATGTAGCCCTTTGGGCTTTACCCTGTGAATGTAAGTCATAAATTGAACCACGTAAAATTCTCTTGTCTCCATTTTATTATTTCATCTTTTGTCTTTATTTTTCCATTCTATTACATTTTCTTTCAATATATACATAAATAAATGAGCATATTGGTGTCTATAGTCTTTCATACTTAGTCATAAAGTAATCTAACACAATGGTATAAGAGTAGAAATCTGTCAATTAGTGGGTCATAACTTAAATATTTGACGGGCTGAGTAAAAAATAATATTTTTGTAAATATTTTAAAAATATTTGGAGTTACCAAACAACCTTGTTGGTCCTAGCTAGGTCCACCCCTAGGAGTTACCAAATCTCTGTGCTAATGCTTAACTTTTTAAAGGTATCCCATTTCTAATATTGACGATTTTTCAGCTTACTATGGTCATTTCCAAGAAGTTGAAATCAATAAATTAATTAGCAATAATGAAGGATGGTGCTAGGAGATCGTCACAAATGGACTTGAAGGTTGATGAAGTCAGCTTGAAGTTATCCATCCGATGGAGATTGTTTTGTTTTACTCTTCTGATTAGTTAATTAATTAGGCCATATGTTGTGGTTAGAAGTCTTTAGTCTTTAATCATTTGATTAGTAGGACAATTGAGTGTAATATTGTCTTTAGGAATAGTTTAAGTCTAGTTGCAAAAGTATCTTTTCTATAAATTAATGATGTGATTAATTGCGTCCCTTTTCCAAAGAATAAGAGCGAAGTTTGATTATTACCTATTTTTGTAAGTCCGTATAAAATCTTACCATTTACTTGGACCCAATGAAAGTATTCTTTTTCTGAGATTACAATATGAGATGGTATTTGGCTAATGAGCCGTTGGATCATAAGTATCTTGATTGTGATCTGTGATGGTAGAAACACTGTCATCACTAACAAATATTATTGTGGTAGACGTACGGTGATAAAAAGGAAGAAAGGGTTCCGCTCTTGGTTTACACCCTTAACTTATTTCCATTCTCTTTATTTTTCTTTAAATCTTATTATTTCATGTTTTTGAATCATGTGATAAGTCATTCTATATCTAATAAGTTATTAAAAAAAGTTTTAAAATGTTGAAAATCAATGAAAATAACAATACAAGATAAAGATATTGCAATATGTGAAACTAGTTCTTCAGGAATTATGTATGATTCTTCTCTATTATTGTGTGTTTTACATACTACTCAATACTCCCTTTTATAAACATAGAATCATAATGGGAGGTTAAGGAATCAAAAGGCTACATCAATGTATTACATGAATGTTATAGGAATTCTAAAATATAACATGAATGTGTAGAATCCCAATAGATGGAACTAAATAGTCATCCTCCAAATGCATGAATGCATTCATAACACTCCCCCTTGGATGACCATACACTAAGAATATGCCTCGTTAAAACCTTACCAAGGAAAACCCAGTGGGAAAAAACTTGTGGTGAAGGAAAAATAGTACATTATTCTTATGTGGCGTCATATGCTTTAGGACTGCCTCATTAAAACGTTGTAAAGGAAAACCCAATGAGAAAAACCTTAGCGAAGTAAAAAGAGTATAATCAGCATAATCATTTTACTTCCCCTCATTAGCATGAAGAGCTTCAACTGTTTATGATGAAAGATCCTTGAGTCAACACATTCCAATGTTATTCACCAACTTCTTAAATGTTGCAGTTGGTAATGTTTTGGTAAATAAATTTGACAAATTGTCACTTGATCGTATCTGCTTGACATCAATATCACCACTCTTCTGGAGCTCATGTGTATAAAAGAACTCGGTGAAATGTGTTTGGTTCTATCACCTTTAATATATCTTCCTCTGATCTGTGTGATACAAGCAGTATTATCTTCATATAATATTGTCGGGCTATCTTTGATTGTTGATAAACCACACTTTTCTTTAATGTGTTGAACTATTTATCTTAGCCATATGCATTCCCGACTTGCTTCATGAATTGTAATAATCTCTGAGTGATTTGAAGAAGTAGTAACAAGTGTTTGCTTGACAGATCTCCTTGAAATAGTAGTGCTTCCAGATGTAAATAAATATCCAGATTAAGATCTACCTTTATATGGATAAGAAAGAAAACCCACATCTGCATATCCAACTAACTGTGAATTTGAACCTCTTGGATAAAATAATAGCGTGTCAACTATAACGACTCAGGAAAAAAGCACTAGCCACATCTGCGCTATCACCCCAAAATGACTAGTCAATTTGGAGCTTTCCTAGAATCCCTTATAAAACTCAGTTTCACCTAGTAACTAGGCAATGATGGACTTAGCACCCATGACTGTCTTTTATACACCACTCACTCTATGTGAGCTATTCATCTCTTCCCAATATAGGATTGGGGGTTACATCAATTGTTCCATGAAAATAACGTAGAACATGTTTAACCTCATTCTAATGCCTTTGAGTTGGTGTAGAACTATATCTTGCTAGTAAATTAACTGAAAATGTTATATCAAGTCGTGTGCAATTTGCAAGATATATCAGAGAACCAATTGCACTAAGCTATAGTACTTTAGGACTAAGAATTTCTTCTTCATCTTCTCGAGGGAGAAAATCGTCTTTTTTCACATCAAGTGATCGAATAACCATTGGAGTGCTCAAAGGATGAGCTTTCTCCATGTAAAAGTGCTTCATGACTTTTTCTGTGTATGTTTGACTGATGAATAAGAATTCCATTTGAAAATGTTCAATCTGTAAGTCAAGACAAAAAAATTTATTTCTAATATCTTTTATCTCAGACTCATTTTTTAAATAAGTGGCAGTTTTTGTGAGATTTTCTGGAGTTCCAACAAGATTTAAATCATCTACATAAACTGCAGTGATAGCAAATCCAAATTCTGATTTCTCAATGAAAACACATGGACAAATTGGATTATTCTCAAATCCTTCTTTCAATAGATATTCACTAAGACGATTGTACCACATGCGTCCAGATTGCTTTAACCTATATATAGATCTTTGTAGCTTGATAGAATAAATACTTCAGGATTTGGAATAATATGCTTTAGGCATTTTGATCCTTTAGGGATTTTCATGTATATATTGTTATCAAGAGATCCATATAAATATGTTATAACCACATCCATTAAACGCATATCCAAACTTTCTGTAACTACCAAGCTAATAAAAAATATAAATGTAATTGCATCCACTACTGGGGAATATGTTTTTTCACAATCAATACCAAGTTTCTGCAGGAAACCTTATGCAACAAGTCTTGCTTTATATCTCACAATTTTAATTTTCTCATTACATTTTCTTACAAATACCCACTTATATTCAACAAGCGATATACCTTCAGGTGTTTGGACTACAGGTCCAAATACTTCACGTTTTGCAAGCGAGTTCAAATTCTGTTTGAATTGCTTCCTTCCACATTGGCCAAACATTTTTACGTCGACATTCTTCGACGATTGGTGGGTCAATATCAACATTACTTCTGGTAATGTCAAATACAACTTTAAATGAAAATATGTTGTCGACAACAATTTTGTTTCTATCCAATATTTAACATGTGCTTATATAATTTTTTTAGATCTCATTATATTCAAGTACATGTTTCTCTTCAAATGGTAACTCTTAAGGAGATTCCTTTTCGAAGGATTCTTTTCTAGGAGAATTTTATACAAAAAGTTTGGATGGATCAATTTTTGTTGCCTGTTTTGTGGGTATGGCCTCTTCAGGGGTGCCAATTTCATTTCATTGTGCTTTTCTCTTTTGGAGAATCTTATCCTTTGCACTGATTGGTCTTCCTTTAGGCGTGCCTTAGACTCATTTGCTGTTGTAAAGACCAAGAAAAATTAATAGGAATACAGCATTTAATAAATTGTATTTATTAATTGATGGAACTAATCAATAATTATATTTTAGGTGATAGTATTTATGTTAAGGAAATAAAATAAGTCTAAAATAAAATTGTAGAATTATAATAATTATTATAGTGAGTCCTAGTTGAATAAATTTTCAATAATTAATTACAAGTGTAAGTTTTAATGGAATTAAAATTGATGGGCTAAACAACAATTGATAAATGATAGAAATAGTGTAAAGTGGGGGTCCTGGTGTAATATAAATAAGTTGGCGGTTGTTAATAAAGAGAATCCTATCATTGCCATGTGGTGTTACCCAATTGGCTGGAGTGGATTTCATTATCCCCTTCCAACCATTTACAAGGTGCCACGTGTCACACTTTATCTCTTTCTTTTCTTTTCTTTCTTTCCCCTCTCGGTGGCAGACTTATGCACGCAACCCCCCCCCCATTCGGCTGAACCCCTCTTCCCTTCCCCTTTCTTTCTTTTCCCTTCTTTCTTCTTTCTCTTCTCTTTTCTTCCTCGACTCAGCAGGTGAAGACCCGAGTGGGACCCGGCCCTTCTGGAGGTCCAGTCGGTGGTGGGTTAACAGTGGTTGACACTGGCGAAGCAGTGGGTCGAATTCCTGTGACTCCCAGTACGATTTTTGGTGATTTGTGGGGAATTTTCTATAGGTAATTCCTTTTAACTCTTGTGGTTCATTTAGGTTTCTTATTGGTTTATATGGATATTTTTTTGTTTTGGGTTCTTGGAACGGCTGAGCCGTGATTGTGGTGGATTATTTTCTAGGTGTGGGTTGGGCTTGGTTTGATTGATGGGTTGTATGTGTGTGTGTACTGATGGCTGAATGGGGGTTTATTCGTTGATTGATGACCGGTTTGATTATGGAATTTTAGGGTTGTTTCGGTTGGTATTTTTTGAATTTGGGTATTTGTTTTAGTTAACTGCATGAGTTGTGTCAATTTGGATTAGCTTTGAAGCCCGGTTCCCCTATTTTGATATGTTTTCTCTGTTGTGGTTGTATGGTGTCTTGGCCGTGTGATTAAGTTGATTTTTGGTGGCTATAAGTTCATGGGTGTGTTCTTAGTTTTGATTTGTATTGTTTTATGGGTTATACATGATGGTTGAATGGATGATAGGATGGTTTGGTAGTGTGTTGGGCTGATTGGTTGAATATGGATTTTGATGGGAATGTTGTTGGAGTTATGGATTCCAAATTGTGGGTTTTATTGGAAGGTGATTTTGGGAGACTATTGGTTTGAGGATATTGTTGTTGATATTGATAAGTGTGTAGTTTTAGTTGTATTGAATTGTTATGGATTGTTTGTTTGACAGTGAGTGTATGACTAATAGAGAAGTTAATTTTGATATTTATAGATGTGTTGTTAATTATTGGTTTGAGAAGAGTTTAAGTTGGATGAAGTTGTTTGAATGTTATAAGTGTGTTTGAGGCTTTAATTTAGTAAAAGACTTATTTATAGGTTTGTGTTGACTTGTGAATGTGACTATGAGGTTTAAAGTGTTAGTAGGATCATTTGGTAATGCCCACGTACTGTGATTTGTTGGAAAGGGTAGTTTTGAATTGGAAGATTTAATGTTGATGCTTGGACGGAGAATGGTGGATTCATGATGAAATGAGGTTTGGTTAATCTCTTTAATATGGCTATTTGTGTTGAAATGAAGGTGCGAGAATTGTTGAATGTAGGTTAAGTATTGGTTGGTTGAAAAGAGTTGGAGTTATTGTGTTTAGACTCTATGGTGTTAATGGTAAATGCAGTTGAAATAGAGAATAGGTTGTAATAGGAAGTAAAGGCGTAAGCTAAATAATAAAGTGATCAAATGAATGAGATTATGGAATTTTAGTTAACCCGGTTTAGTTATTAATCCCAAATGAATCATTAAGGTTCTATAAAACCTAATTAATGAATAAAGTAGTAAATGAGATGATTTATAAGGTGAAAGTGTCATAGGATTGTGATATGCCCTAAAATAACCTTAAGACATCAAATGTAAATTAGTAATATTATGGAGGACATAAATAGGCTCCGGATTTATTAGTAACGTGATTATATGAATAATGCGTCTCTCTATGTATTATGGAATACCTAAGTGTATTGGGGTTATTAGTTTGTGATTGGCCTCATTCTGTTTGACAAAATCACTTATATGTAAAGATGTTTTTCAACAGGGATTCCACTATTCAGAGCGCTTCAAGAAAATTCTGCACAAATTATAAGTCAGAAAATTCGGTTCCCTGTCAGCCGTTTGGACAACGTGTCTTCCCGTCCGGACGCCCAGTTGTCCAATGTCTTGCCGTCCGGACGACGTGTCATACCGTCCCGACGCCCTTTAGTTTAAAGCATCATCCGTCTGGACAACGTGGTTTTTTTTCGTCTAGACCTTCCTCTGTGTCAAGAAGCTTCGAGTTGCTACAACTTGCATCCGTCCGAACGTCTCAGTAGCCCGTCCGGACGACTCCCAGTGTTCGACCAGCTTCAAATTTTCTTTCCAAGATCAAATAAGGGAAGATTGATTCAACTGTCCGGATGACGTGGAGTTCCGTCCAGACTCGTTCATTCAAAAGGCAAGTATCGCAATTCAAATCAACTGTCCGGACGCCAGGCAGCATGGTCCGGACGCGCGAGAGTCAAATATGGAAATTGCATTCATTTGATCGACTATCCGGACGGCCATCCCCCTAGTCCGGACACGCGAAGCCTTTATATGGAAATTACTTGCAGTGGACGTGCGACCATCCGGACGACAGTGCAGCACCGTTCGGACGCGGCTCTCAAACAGGAAAGATTTTCAGCGAAATTTTTGGAATTTCGGTCTCACAGTTGGCCGTCCAAACGGCCTATGACCACCGTCCAGACGGCACCCAACTTTATTATTTCAGACACCCACTTGAACCCTCAGCCTATAAATAGAGGCCTCTGGGCATTGAGAACTACAAGAATTCGGTATTGAATTCCGTTAGTGCTTAGAGAGTTATATTGCGAGAATATTGAGCTAAGTTGATCTCTCTGAAGCCGTTGTTGTGTGTGCTGTTGTTGTGCTTAACTTGAAGTCAATCTTAGGGGTTGGCCCTAAGGTAAAGGATTCCATTGAAGACCCCTTCAGGTAGGAGACCTGCTTGGGAGGCGTTCGTGTTAGGCTACACGTTAGAGTACAAGGTACGACCACTGCATTAGTGATATGTGAGTGCTACTATCTTGTAACTAGTCTTTTCTTCTGAATAGTGGATATTTTGGGTTTGGCTGCTCCAGAGTGGTTTTTCTCATCTTAAGTTTCCACTTCGTTAACAAAAATCTTGTGTTATTTATTTTCTGCATTATTTTGTTAACACATTATGCGCACACACACTTGCTATTTATTTTAGAAGTCAATTTCATTTTTCAGGGGTTGTGCTTAGCTTAATAAGCATCCTATACATATATGCATATGGACCCAATACACTTAGTTAGCTTAAATGGATAAACAACTATAAGACTTCTAGATAATAATGATAATAAGGTAACTTGGTACCTAATTCACCTATCCATGTACACTAAGTGCTTTAGTGTATCATTGGATTAGGCTGAAGCGTTGTATGTGTATATGTATAAATGTATATATATACATATGCATGTATATGGGTTAAAAATATATTGTTAACTTAGTAAATAAGCAACAAGTAATAAATAGACTAATAATGATTATGTAATGGGGTAATAATATAATAGGCGAATAAAGTAGTAAACGTGGCTTAACGATAATAAGAGAAATAAATACGAACCTAAAATCAAGGTTTAACCTAATAATAGTTTAAGATACTTAACTAGACTTAGAAGCGGGTAATGAGACGTATGAGTATGCGGGTAGTCTATGAGTCATAGAGTACAGAGTTCCATAGCGTTGTCTAACGTTATAAGTATTTGCAGGATCGTGTCATAATTGGAGACTTCAATGGGTTCTTCAATGTAGAGTTGGAGTCGTGAGTCCAATGCAGCCAGGTGATATTTTACTCACTAAAAAATTATTATTTTCATGTATTATAGAATTGCAAAATAGATATTATCTTGTAAATCCGAACCAACTGTATGTTAAATATATCTGTTTTGCTTGATTTGAGTACTTTAGAGTATGTTCAAATATATCAAGGATAGTTTCAGAATATAGTATAGTGTGTTGCATGTTTTGGATGAAATATTAAATTTTTTAGAAAGTATGATTTATCAGCACGATACAGTAAGACAATATTTACTAGTCAAGCAAAGAGCATAAAGCATGTATTATAGAGCATAAAGCATGCAGTAACCCAGCAGCAGCCAATAACAGCTCAGTTCAGCAGTTTAACAGCAGCACATCAACATGCATAGCATATATAGCATGATTTATATTGTGTTTGGTTTTCATAATTACTATGTGTAATTTGCTAGACGAATTAGTATGCCTTAGATTTTTAATGACAAAAGAGCTTATGTATACTGCTATCATCTAGTTGCATGATTTTAGAACATTGAACTTGGAGGTATAAGGGCATTGTCATTGTTCGGTATGAGTAATACAGTGTCCTAGGAGTAGGAAGATGGATTGTCGTGGTACATCAGTAAGAAGTGCTTGGATATCAGAGTTTTACTTTAGTAATCGCATGGACAAATATGTGCCATAGACATGAAGTTGTAATGCCCTGAGACATGGTGATATCACAGTTAATAACGTTAGATCTTTGTGCATTTGAGCTACCAACATAAAAGTATTATTGTAGGTGGGTGTATACGTAGTTGCTTCCAAGCCAATGAAACTTCTACGTATGGGTCCAACTACATAGTATGTTTTAAATGTTTTCTGATACTCGGTGTTTGCTATATCAGCTATGAGGATTTTCAAACAAAATTTTATAAATTGGTAGCTGTTATAGTGTACGCGAGACTAAAAAGAAAAAGTTGGTTCATTGAGAAAACTTAGTTAGTTTAGTATCACTAAGGTCTCGATATTATGTACTGAGACAGTGAACTCACTCTTTCACCTATACAAATGTGGCAAAGCCCTATAACCGTATAGATGATGTTTTTCTGGCTGCAGGTACTCTGGTCGTGGGATATTATGACCGAAACTCGCCGCGATGGTCGTAATTGTGAGACCATTAGCGTCCTCTGTTTTATAGGTTTTGTTGATGGCTTGTGACGCCTGTATCACTTGTTATTGTATAAAGACATTTCTGTTATGTATTTATATTAAGGAAAGACTTAAACAGATAGATGTTAAATGACTCTTCTTGTTATTAATTTATGATAGATGTTTAAGATGTGATTTCCGCTATTAGGTTTATGTTTTTCACTGTACAGTAGTTAGATGTTGTACTTTGATTTACCAAGTACATATTATGGGGTATCTACCATATGTTGGCTTTGCGACACATCGTCGTGCCACTGTCAGGATCCATTTGTATTTTAAGAGATTAATAATTAAGAAAATGATTTATATTAAAAAAAAAAAATGGGTCGTCACAGCTGCTCTATTAATTGATTGTCCTACATGGACTTCTATCTTTGTTAGAGTATTAGCAGTTGGAATGTGAGATTAAACTATTTTCTTGTTGTCAGTAAATGCATTCAGCAATTGATTTGTAATACTCTGCAAATGAATGATTCTCTGAACTTCTAGTTCAGATTGATTTGTACGAGGATCAAAATGAGATAACGTCGAATTATTCCAAGTGATTTCTTGTGATGCTTCTGGCAACAACTTTTCTTTTCCTAGTGATGGGAATATGTTTTTATCAAAATGACAATCTTCAAAATGTGCTTTAAAAATATCACCAGTTAAAGGCTTAAGGTACCTAATAATAGAGGGAGAATGAAAACCAATATTATAACGTCCAAGAAAATAATCACTCGAGATTATTTGCAACTATATATATATACAGTATTTTGAGCTTATTGAATAGAAGCAATGAGCTGATGTTCATATATATAGACGGTATTTTGGATTTCAAATTGTACATGAACCCTGTTATGGTTTTTCTTAATTAGTATAACAACAATCATAGGGGATACACAAAATTTAACACCCAAAAATACAAAAGTGAGAAAATAAAACTAACAACAACACAGCAGCTGTTGAACCTAGGAACAAAAAAATAAAGGAACAATGACGGCGAAGTGGTTGTTGCTCGCCGGTGCGTGAAGACCATGCGCCGACGAGGATAGCCAGAAACTCCACAGAAGGTTGGCAGCAGTTGGGGAGAATAAAAGGAAAATAACTTTTTTTGGGTTTTTGGCCCTTGGGGGTGGCTGAACCACCCCCAAGGGCCAAAGAGGAAAAAAAAATAAATAAAGGATTTTTAGCCCTTGAGGGTGGCCAAACCACCCCCATGGGCCATGAGGGTGGTTTGGCCATCCCCATGGCCTAAGAGAAAAAAGAAAAAAAAAAAAAAATTAGGGGATTGGCTCTTAGGGTAGCCGAACTACCCCCAAGAGCCAAAACCCCCCAATTTTTTTTTTTTTCCTTTTTTTCTCTAGGCCACCCCCATGGCCGGCTGTGGGGGGTGGCTCAGCCACCCCTCTTTTTATATATATATATATATAAGTTTTATTATTTTCAATTTTTTTAATTTTTTTACATGGTGACATGTGTTAACTCTCAGGAGTTGATACATGTCCAACCGTTAGTCTTTAGACGGAAAAACTAACGGAGATACCAATTCTGTCTTTTTCTAAACCACAGGTACCATTTGTGATACAAATAAAAGCACACAGAGTAAAAAATAAAGTTGTCAAACCACAAGTACCAAAATGATATTTAATCCCTTTTTTTTTTCTTTTCTTTTTTTTTTTCCTTAATTTACACTTTTTGTATCCACTGAAAGAATCTGAGTTGTCACTCTCAACGTTCAATATCTCCAAACGAAGACGTACTTCTTCGTCTTCGTCTTCGTCTTCTTCTTCTTTTTTCCACTGTTGAATACTTCAAACGACGACTTTACACCATGTGTACGTGTTAGCTTCAACAGCTGGAGCTAGCCTACGCAAATATATATACATGATATACATCTCTTAGATCTCTATAAAACTGAAACAAATTCATTCTACGTACTCCGGCCAGGAGCTCAAACCTGCCGACCTGGACATGGAAGAGTTTCACATGGCTGCTGAAGCGTACTATAACAATTCCTCGAGGGAACTTCAGCAGCTAGCAAGGGACTTCTTCCGCTCAATGGATATGAATGGGGATGGCCAAGTTAGCTTGAATGAGTTCTTGGCGTTCTTCAGGCAATCCGGCTACAACGGGATTGACGCCGACATTTTCCTTTGCTTGGACCGTGACGGGGATGGTAGCTTGGACTTCAAGGAAGTCCTCACCTTGTACTACATCATGAAAACCCGTGGTGTGTGGTGCGATAACTGCAGCGGGTGCCTTCCGGGACTCTATTTCACTTGCGTCGAATGCTTTGACAGCGATAACAGCTCCTTCGATCTCTGTGCTGAGTGCTATAGCGGCCGGAACTTCGAGCACCACCACACCAACTTCTTGGATACCTACGTGTTGCTACGCTCCAAGAAAGGCCTTCCTCCTCGTGAAGCAAATCCAAATCAGGTAATAAGATTGTACAAACTCCCACTGACGACCATTTATTTTAGATTAATGTCATTTAATTAGTAGATTCTGTTATACAATTTAAATGATCTTAAGTAAAAATTAGACGTTATAAAAAATAGCTAAAGTGACAAAATTAACAATGTAAAGTAGTTAGGATTTCAATTGAACTCTATGGCAAAATTATTTTATAAAATCTACAGGATTCTATTCCATCATTGCATGGTAGTGAAGCATATATAGTGACCTTACTCTTATATATATATAAGGGATAATTGTACCACTAGTCCTTGAGTTTAGCCTAAATTACTAATCACTTCATGTGGTTTAAAAAGTTCATAAGAGGTCCTTATAATATATTATAATTACGAATCAATCCCTGAAATTAAATTCCGTTAAAAATTTTGACAGATTCCATTAAACGCCACATCAACTCCAATAAGATGGCGACGTGTCTATCTTAATAAAAAAAATATAAATTTATTAAAAAAATAAATAAACTTATTTAAAAAAAAAAAAGAAAAAGCAAAGGGTGGAGGGGTGGCTACCAACAACCACCACCCCCAGCCAATGGGGGTGATGCCACCCCCAAAGGAGTGGCTGCCGACAGCCACCCCTCCACCTCTCTGCTTTTTTTATTTTTTGAATTTTAATTTTTTTTTTTAAAAAAATAAGTTTATTTATTTATTTTTTTAATAAATATATTTTTTTTTTATTAAAATTGACATGTATCGCCATCTTGTTGGCGCTGATGTGGCGTTTACGTGACATTTAACATAATCTGTCAAAATTTTTAACAGAATTTGACTTTAGGAATTGATTCGTAATTATAGTATACCACAAGGACTTCCTATGAATTTTTTAAACCACAATGAGTGATTCGTAATTTAGACCAACCCCTATGAGCAGTGGTGCAATTATCCCTATATAAGGCATGCAGCTAGTAGGCATATTATCAACCCAATTAAATCGTGCTGCATGTATTGACCCTATTTAAATTATTAAATGCAGGCAATAGTTCCACGACCTCATGCTGCAAATGCACCTCGAAGGGTAAGTTTTTGTGTCTACTATATATTCTTCTTTTTCTACTTAATTATTTGATCTTCAATTTTTCCCCTTTTAGTAATAATTTGACATCTTCATGCACGTACTGTTGATACACTCAGATTAAGAACTACTCTAGTTTTTCGTCCGTATATGGATTGTTGGAGAAATAACATTGCAACCAGAAAATGATGATATTTAATTTGTTCAATACATGCAAGCTGCTCATAATTTCCTTCGATATTGAGGAATTAATGTGCTACCAGCCTACCACCCCTTCCCCCAAAGGTTTGTGCAAATTCTTCAAGCCAAGGTTTGTGCAAATTCTTCAAGCCATTGCCAAGTAAAACCATGATTGTTCGCTACCCATCCAATAGAATACTCCAAAGAATTTGGAGCTGTAATACCTGCAAAATCATTTTTCAAGGAAGATTAATGGCTACCAACGTACGTACAGTCCATGAGCTGTATATATATATATATATAACAAGAAAAACAAGAAAAAGAAAAATTTGCTGGCCGGGTGCGTATGCGATTGATTTTCCAATTGAAGTGTACTCATTTCTTGTTTCATTTTGCTTTCAGAGTAGTTGGTCAGTCGCATTTGACGCATTGGAAACGGCGGTTAATATCGCGAATAATTTGGGTTTTTGTAGCATCATGTGAAGTGATCAGTTAAGAGGAAATCAAAGATGGACAAGAACTGCCATTTTTGGGATACAGGAATGGGCATGGCCAACACAAGGGCAAAATTTACGTGTGTTCTTCATAATTTGTTTCTGTTCGTTTTGTTGTGTTCTTTATTATCAACTCATCTGTTATTTCTGCATGCTTTGGTTTTTTGAAAGTGTCGAAAATAAGAGTAAAATCATGGAGATAAAGTTCGAACTGATCATGACTTCTACTCTGATACCATCTTAAGTCACTACTATGTTAAATCACCACTTATTAAAAAAAAATTAAGCAAATATAAAATAGCGCATTTAATCATTTAATTAATATTGTAACAAAGAATTTATGATGAAATGTTTTTGAATTAGAAGAACGGTTTGTAATAGCCGAATCATAATCGATCGACAACTTGATGTCATTAAAATCACCAATTAATGTTAACTATATAAAGGAAAGTTCGACTTCCATTAGGAATTATATATATGAGCAGTAAATTTTCCAAATTACAGCAGTGGTGAATTCATTGCATTGATAAGGACAAAGACATAGAAGGATGATGATGCTCTATAATTATTTGTTCGAATTCTCTCGATTGTGAAAAATCACTTAATTATAAAACTCACCTGATCAAATAAGTAGTTGGACAGTCCAATTTTTATTTGGTTAGGTGGGTCCCATAAGTAGTCTCTCACAATCATCTGCCTAAATTTTCTCAAATTTGAACAAATAATTATAGAGAATCCTAATCTGACATAGAATGATGCTTCAGATCGATAGATCTTACTATCTAGTATCTAGTACCTACCAAAAACTGCTCTTAATAAGTCATAAATTTTTCCTATTTTCGTGCAAAATATAATTTGTTTCAATGTTCCATTTTTAAACCAAAGCATGCAAGCTCCAAAAAAAAAAAAAAAACCTTCACTTCACACCCCTTATCTTTCATCAATTTTGCAATTATACCCATAAATTTTAAAAAGTATCAATTTAGTGTATCCATCTTTCAATTTTTATTTTTATTTTTTCAATTTCACCAATTGGTTAAAATTTTCCGTTAAATCCTAAGAGTTGGGTGTCAAAATTTCTCAAATACCCTTCATTTTTTTTAGGAAAAAAATAAGAAAAAAAATTGCAATGATTTAGGTGTTGGTAAGGATTTAACGAAATTTGCAAATATACTCATGCTTGAATCTTTGAATTTTTTTTTTAATATTTTTTTAAAACAAAAAACAGGGTTATTTTCAAAATTTTGACAGAATGGGTGCAATTTGTTCTTTGGTTAGTGATAGTGCCCAGGATTTTGTGCGTCATATATATGCAGGAAGTTCATGATGAAGTTCGCACGAAGAGGAATTGCTCTAAGTAATGAACAATATAAGAATTGAGCTGATTTTCAAAGACGGTATTTTGAATTTCAAGTTGTACGTGGACCCTGTCAGGGTTTATCTTAGGTCTGAATATTTCCACGAAGAACATATATATCGAAAGCTACATTACATGCAAAGAATGCAGTATCCTTTCGAGGTGTAGGTGTTAGTAGTCTAAGGGCCGAATAGGATTTTTTGTGTGGGGTGTAAAGACCAAGAAAATAAATAGGATATTTAGTAATTAATAAATTGTATTTATTAAAAAGATGAGACAAATAATAAGTTCTAAGTAGATAAATTTAAATGATTGGAATAAAAATGAGTTTAAGATAAAATAATGGAAATTTAAATAATAAAATACTACTAACGGGCCTTTAAGAAATAATAAATAGCTAATTGTATGGTAAGTGTAATTAAATTAAATGTGAGGTTGGATGTTAATTATTAAATGATAAAAATAAAATAAGATGGGGTACCGCAGTAATTTGTAGAAAGTGTAGGGTTTAAAATAAAAAAGGGAGATCCGTTGTGCCACATGTCAGCCTGTGATTGGCCTAGAGATATATCCTTATCTCTACCCTCATCTTTAGAAAAGCAAAAAGGTAAGGTTTAAAATAAAAAAGGAAGATCTCTTGTGCCACATGTCAGCCTGTGATTGGCCTAGAGAGGTATCCTTATCTCTACCCTCATCTTTAGAAAAGCAAAAAGGTAGGGTTTAAAATAAAAAAGAGAGATCACTTGTGCCACATGTCAGCCTATAATTGGCTTAGAGAGATATCCTTATCTCTACCCTCATCTTTAGAAAAGCAAAAAGGTAGGGTTTAAAATAAAAAAGAGAGATCACTTGTGCCACATGTCAGTCTATAATTGGCTTAGAGAGATATCCTTATCTCTACCCTCATCTTTAGAAAAGCAAAAAGGTAAGGTTTAAAATAAAAAAGGGAGATCCCTTGTGCCACATGTCAGCCTGTGATTGGCCTAGAGATGTATCATTATCCTTATCCATATCATTGTCATCCAACTTATACCAGTAACGTAAGTCATTCACATACCCAAGATCTCTAACAACATCCTCAATTTTCCACTCTGAAAGAAAATCAATATCGTAATCTTTGATTTCATCCGTCAGCCCCCCAATATACCCAAGGCCAAGATTATGTTGCATTGTTCCACCATGGTGAATGATTACATCGATCGTCATATCTGCAGTTCATATATGTGAATGAATGAGAGTCAAAGACACAATATGCTGCTGACAAATATATGTGAATGAATGAGAGTCAAAGACAAAATATGTTGTTGACAAATATGCAAGGTTTACATGAGAAGTTTGCATGCAAGGTTTACTATGCGTTGCATATGTTCAAAAGTTTGTCAAAGTGGTAAGAAATGATTTGAATACGAGAAATTCAAGGGTCACATGTTAACTGCTGTTAACTATACAAAGTGGGAAAAAATTATTTGAATACGAAAAGCTCAGGAACCACATGTTAACTGCGCATCATGTGGTAAGAAATGTTATGATTTAAGAAAAACTCAGGGACCACAATGTCAAACACATAATCGTAGTTTATGTTATCTATCACTTTATTCTGAAACACATACTCGGGGACCACAATAACCCCAAAAACCCACATGTTAACTGTTTAATTTATTATCAATGAAAAATGGAATTTGAATTTTAAATTAAATAGCAAGTGTGTGCACAAAGTGTTAACAAAATAACAATGAGGAAAATAAACAACACAAGAATTTTTGTTAACGAAGTGGAAACTCAAGATGAGAAAAATCACTCCGAGGCAGCAAAACCCAGGATATCAGAAAACAAGACTAGATACAAGATAGTAGCACTCACATACACCTGATGCAGTGGTCGTACCTTACTCTCTAATGTGTAACCCAACACGAACGCTTCCCAACCAGGTCTCCTACCTGAAGGGGTCTTCAATGGAATCATTTACCTTAAGGTCGACCCCTAAGATAGACTTCATTTGTAGCACAGCAACAGCACACTTGCAATGGCTTGAGAGAGAACAAATCAGCTCAATATCCTCACAATATAACTCTCTAAGCTCTAGTGGAATTCAATACCGAATTCTTGCAGTTCTCAATGCCTAGAGGCCTCTATTTATAGGCTAGGGGGCAAATGGGCGAGTACTTTGAAAAGTACGGGAGCCGTCCGGACGGTGGTCATGGCCGTCTGGACAGACAATTGTGCGACAGAAAATTTCTGAGATTTTTGCTGAAATCTTGCCTGTTTGAGAGCCGCGTCCGGACGGTGAGGCACTGTCGTCCAAACGGTCGCACGTCCGCTACAAGTAATTTCCATATAAGGCTTCGCGAGTCCGGACCAGGAGAGATAACTGTCCGGACGGTTAATCTTCAACATGCAATTTCCATATCTGTTGAGTGTGCGTCCGGACCATGATAGGCAGGCGTCCGGACGGTTGAAGTTGAATACGCAATTTTCCATATCTGTTGAACGCGCGTCCGTACCATGCTGATTGACGTCCGGACGGTTGTATTTGAATTTGCGATTCTTGCCTTATGGATGAGCGCGTTCGGACAGGAATCCACATCGTTCGGACGGTTGAATCAATCTTCCCTTATTTTGAACTTGGAAAGAATCTGAAGCTAATCGATCACTGAGAGGCGTCCGGAAGGGATGCTGAGTCGTCCGGACGGATGCAAGCTGGAATGGAAGCTTCTCAATACAGTGAAGAGTCCAGATGGAAATCTACGTAGTCCGGACGGATGATGCTTGGTCTGTCAGTCATCCGGACGGAATGACCCATCGTCCGGACGGGATGGCACGTCGTCCGGACGGCTGACAGGGAACCAAAATCTTCTGACTTGTAAACAGTGCAGAATCTTCTAAAACACTTCTGAATAGCGGAATCCCTGCTAAAAGCATTTTACATACAAGTGATTTTGTCTAAAACAGAATGTAGCCAATTACAACCTAACAATCAACTACCATATAACGGCAAACACACAATCTTAATTTACTGTTCCCACCATTGGTTTTCCAAGCCATCTCAATATTAATTGACCCACATGTCCGAAAAATTGCAACATAAAGACAAATATCAACATCGGTGATAATAACCCACAATAACAGTTTCCAAACTCAATAATATATATATTGGTGATAACAATGGCATTTCCGTAGAGCATGTCTAATATAACCCAAAACCTCAAATTGGGGAAACCCTAAACATAATACATTGTGAATGAATAATATATTACCTTCAACACAGTGACGACGAGGACGATGAGATTCTCCACAGCAATAGGTACTCGCAACAGGAACAGAACAGTGACGACGGTTACGACAGGATTCTCCACAGACACGGAACAGTGACAACGACGACGACTAAGAAGACGAATAGGCAGTCTTTGTTGTTGGACGATTGAAATTGATAGGTCCTTACGTTTATTTTTTTTCTTCTCTATTTCGTCCTCGATTTTCTGGAAAAAATTTCAAGGTCCTGCCCATTTGAAATGTCGCACGTGTTGGGGATGAGGTGTAAAACCAAATTTTAAAACCGGGTCATTTTTTAGATGAGTTGTCGATGCCTACATGGACAAACGGTGACTCTGCGTAACGGAATTTGAAAAAATGGACAAAAAACTCACAGAGGGACTGTTTTCAAATTCTCGAAAAATTTGAGCATCGAATGTTGAAAAAAGAAGTAGTGAGGGATCGATTTAAAAATGCGCTCCGACTCAAGAATTTATTAGACATTTTCCCTTATCTAAAATAAAAACAAAAAAAATATTAAATTTAATTTCATATTAAGTCATAAATGCATGTATACAAAAATTACATATCATAAGTCAAAGCAATCTAACATAACTACATAAGAGTATAAATGTAGAAATCTATCGATGGGGGAAGGTCAGAAACTATATATTTGACAGGACCCAAAGTACAAAAGTAATATTTTTGTAACTATTTTTAAACAATTTGGGGTTGCCAAACAAACACCCCCCCAAGATTGGTCCTAGGACTGCCCTAGGTGCTACCAATGGTCCAATGCTCCGTGCTAATGCTTAACTTTTAAAGGTACCTCATTTCTAATATTGAGGATTTATCATCATACTTTGGTCATTTCGAAGAAGTTGAAATCAATAAAGCAATTACGAAGGTTGCTAGGAGATCATCACAAATGGACTTGAAGGTAGGTGTGTAAGATCGAGCGATTATTACCCGCCTGTAACTGTTAACCATATGACTGCATAATTATTTTTGTAGACAGTTAGAAAAAATTGCTAACCGTCCAAGGCAGTGCGTTTAGTAGTTTTAAGGTTAGGCAGATGCAGTTAATAACCGCTAACCGCTTACCATTATATATAATATATTTAAAAATAGAAAATATATATTTACATGTATCAAAACAATGTCGTTTGGGGTTTAGGTTTTACAAGCCTCTTTTTTTTCTTTTTCTTTTTTCTCTTCTCATTTCATTTTGCACCTTTCATTATGTTATGTCACGTCGCACAGCACACACTCAACCTCTCAGCTCTCATCTACCAACCACGAACATTCTGCAACGTCTCAAACTCAAGTTCTCAACCTCTTAGCCTCTCACTCTTAGCCGCAGACACACTCAGCCAGCGAGAGAGAGGATCAGATCCGACTTGAAGTGATCAAATCCAACAGATCTTTGCTTTGATTGCATTCCCTTCCCCCTCTTCCTTGGTTTTCTACCATCCACCCTTAAAGAGAGAGAGAGAGATATAGAGGTGCGGTGAGCCGACCACCATTTAAGGCATGCAGAAAGCAATGCTTGGGCCGGTGGGTCACGACTCGACACTAGTGGAGCTCGTGGGAGCTTGGGTCGCTACATGTTTAGGTTACCAATCAAGGTAGAGAATCGTTTCGGTAGGTGAATCTCTAGTGATTTTAGGCTTGATTTGGGGATTTTATTGCGATTGAATCTTAGGTTTGGACGTTTGGTTGTGATGAAGTGTATTGATTTCTAGATTCCAGATTAAGTGTATGTGCGTGTTTCTAGTGGTTTGAGGTTGGAACCGAATGGGTTTTTCATTTTGGTTGAGTGGTCAACCAAATGGTGGGTATTATATTAGAGGAATGCTAGGCATCCAAACACTTGTTTCCAGAATTTAGTTCTAAACTAATGTGTCACAATCTTATGAGATCTATCATTTTGGGAAGTGTGCCACAATCTCATAGGATTATGACACATCAGTTTGGAACTAAATTCTGGAAACAAGTATTTAGATCCCTAACATTCCTCGTTATATTATGATTTGGGGTTTCTTTCCGCATTTTGTTTTCCAGTACGTTGAGGATTTTGTGGTAAGTGATTTCTTGAGTATTGATTGGAGTTAGTCGATTGTGGCTTCACTTAAGCATTTGATTTGCGATAGTATTTGTAACCGATTGTTTTTCTTACTTTTTTCATTGCCCAGAAAAAAAAAATAAGTAAATAAATAAATAATAAAAAAAAAAGTCTAAAACAGGTCCAAAAAAATAGGTCTAAGAATGCCCAAAATATAAAAATAGGTCCCAAAAGCCCATATTAGCAAAACTGTTATGCAGTGTGGTTTTAACTTCAAATAACTACTAACGTCGGTTATTTTAAAACCGCTAACCACTTAAAGTAGAGTGGTTGCGGTTATTAAGACAAGATAACTGCCTTATAGTTATGATTATAGGCAATAACCACTAATTGTAACAGCCTTTTCATACTTGCCTGAAGGTTGACGAAGCCAGCTTGAAGTTATCCATCCGGTGGAGATTGTTTTGTTTTACTCTTCCGATTAGTTAATTAGGCCATATGTGGTTGTTAGGAATCTTTAGTCTTTAATCATTTGATTAGTAGGACAATTGATTTTAATATATATTGTCTTTAGGAATAATTTTAAGTCTAGTTGCAAAAGTATCTTTTCTATAAATTAATGATGTAATTAATCCCATCCCTTTTCCAAAGAATGAGAGAGAAGTTTTATTATTACCTATTTTTTGTGAATTGGTTGGTTCGTTTAAACATCCCGATAGCTTATCAGCCTACCAAGATTAGTGAGACTCTGATTTTTTTTTTTTTTTTTTTTTTAATTTTGTACTGCACCAATTAACAGGTTGTCTTTGTAATTCACAAACAATTATTCTTCGTCATATCCATATATAGGACCTTGTCAAATTCCGTATAAAATCTTACCATTTACTTGAACCCAATGAAATTAGAGTATTATTTTTCTGAGATTACAACATGAGATGGGAGAATTAAGAATTAAGGATTAAGGGACGAAAATTACACAAACACACACAAAAAAGGGTTGGGCAACTCAGTAATATATAACCCGCCCCGAAGCAACCTATTCAGTGCAAGCAAACAGAAATTAAAAAAGAATGTGTTAAATGAATGACACTGCATGCCTGGCCTATCAATTCTTGGGATAGATGTTGCCTATATATTAATTAATTTAAAGCAACTAGCTAGTGCAATTTTTTTTTTTCTTTTACAAATCATCACGGTTTTTTCAACTCTTTTAATTTATGGGGGAAAACATATATGTTACTTAATTAGAGAGATGATGGAAAAATGATGGACTTAATTAAGAGCTAATTCTAATTTGTAAAAAAGATAAGCACTCACAGAAACATATAACAATTCAAGGCCATGATCAATGCAACACCATATCGATCTTACAACTTCTAAATTAGATAATGTACGTCTTACGGGAACCTACGGAATCTAAATTAATTAAAGATTCATATATAACGTAATAGGTTTAATGAATTGAAGTAACAGCTAATACCCTTCTGCACTCTCAAACCCGGCCAGTGATCAGTCATATAAAAAACTCAAAAACTATAAAAAATAATGTCTTACAGAAAGGAAATAAAAGTCAAAACTACGTAGAAATATATATACGAAGATAACAACTCATGGACTTTCCCACTTGAAGATCCACGTACGTACATCTGGTCAGCCACCCTGCAGGTCAGTGGGTGCGCACTACTCACACATCAACACCGAATTCTTCGATCTTCTTCTTCTTCTCCGGCCTATATATATACGTACGCCAATACGTACACATGATGTCTATAAAATGACGTCTATCAAATTCATTTGATCTACTGTTATCAACATTTTCCAAACTCGATCCAGGAGCTGAAACGTACGTACGCCCCGATCGATCGACCGACATGAACAATATGGAAGAGTTACACGTGGCAGCTGCAGTGTACTACAGCAATTCCTCGAGGCAACTTCGGCAGCTAGCAAAAGACTTCTTCCGCTCAATGGATATGAACGGGGATGGCCAAGTTAGCTTCATTGAGTTCGTGGCCTTCTTCAGGCAATGCGGCTACAACTGGATTGATCGACGTCAACTTTTTCCGTAGCTTGGACCGTAACGGGGACAGCAGCTTGAATTTCAAGGAAGTCCTCACGTTGTACCACATCATGAAAACTCGGGGTATGTGGTGCGCGCAAAAGCTGCGGAGCATGCCTTTTGGGACTCTATTTCACTTGTGTCGCATGCTTCGACACCGCTCCCAACACCTACGATCTCTGTGCTCCATGTTATCAAGCACAGAGGCTCTGCCATCGATCCCCAAGCCTCCTTCTTGGATAACTACGTCTTGCTACGCTCTAAGAGAGGCCTTTCTCCTGCTGTAGCAAATCCCAATATGGTAAATATAATAGCGTATATATCGTAGGTACGTTAGCTTAATCTATACCGTTAAATACAACAATTAAAAATTTTGATCGTTAAACTAGTGCTTAAGTGTAAGCGAGGGAAATTTGTACTTTCCAAAAAATGTCATTCAAAGCACTTCTGAGCTCCAGCTGTCAGCATGACACAAGCTGACTTCACTATTACCAGTAGGGCTGGCAAAACGGGTACCCGACACGACCCGTTTACGACCCGTTAAGACCCGCGACCCGTTTAGACTAGACCCAGACACGACCCGTTTATGTTAACGGGTCGGGGCTCCAGACACGACACGACACGGCTATTTCACGGGTCACCCGACACGACCCGTGAAACCTGTTTAGCATATCGGGTCGACACAACCCGTTTATCATAACGGGTCGACACGACCCGTTTAGCTCATCCTGACTCTAAAACTATATGCAGTATGCACGAATCAGTCTAAAGACCTCAAATTCCAACACAAGTTAAGGCTTAAGCATTAGCAAAATCAGTGTAGCACCCATTTTAGTTCAGTCAGATCCATGGTTGGGTGAAAAGTAAGAGCGTGATACTTCTACAAGAAGCTGAAGGCTTCAGCTTACCACGACAAAACACAATACTCATAACATTATATTTCTTAAATACTTTCACCTGCTTCTTGTAAAACCCAATCATAACTTTCTCCCCCTAACAAGCAAAGCAACACCCAATTCCACACACAAACACGACCAAACAGAGGAATTCACACTTTCATAGAGAGATTGAGAGTTTTGTGTGTGTATAAAAATAATGCCTACCTTGCAGAAATTCAAGGTCCTAGTGACGCAGGGCGCCCTGGTGGCCGCAAGTCCGACGCGGAGTCCGACGGCAAGCCCGGTCATCCAGCTCCGCCTGCCGCAAGACTCTCCGCATGCTCCTCAACCGCATCGACCGCCGAGGCCGGTTCTCCTACCGGGACGAATCGTCGGAGGTCCGCGGCATGGACACCGATCCCAATCGCACGCCTGACGCCTCCAGAGAAGGCGAAGAGAAGAAGAAAGAAAATGGAAGAAGAAGAAGAAGAAGAAGAAGAAGGGGGGCGGCGTTGAAGACTTGAACGAAAAAAGAAAAGAAGAAGTTAGGGTTTTTGTCTTTTGTGTTTTTACTTTTTACTGTTTAGCTAATAATAATAATAAATTTTTTAAAAAAAAACCATAATCGTGTCTAACGGGTCACCCGCGGGTGACCCGTGACACGACCCGCCAAGCCAATATAAACGGGTCATAAACGGGTCGACCCGTTTATGACCCAAACCCGTTTAAGGTAAACCCAAACCCGCTAATTTCGTGTCGTGTTCGTGTCGGATTATCGGGTCGTGTCAAAATTGCCAGCCCTAATTACCAGGCCCTCCCTACCCTCGCAAGTCGCAACCCATTTGTGGGGGTAACGCTAAAATGACCATAATACCATCCTCTTTTCCCAAAGACCAAATTACCCCCACCACCGTCCATAAATTCCTTCCACCCCATTAATCTGAACCTACATCTAACTTTTTCTTCGACGATCTGGCAACAGGGTTAACGGATTTAATCTATTTAATTAAACAGGGTGGGAACGAATAATTTATATAGTCTCGTATTAATGTCTTGACAACAATTTGAATAGACAATCGACATTTAAGATTGACAATTTTTTATATAATCTATGAATCGACATGAAAATAATAACATATTATTAAGTAGTTTTATCTGTTTAATTTAATAAGTCAGATTAAAATAAACTTATATAATCTTATATTTATCTATAAATACAATCCGAATTCAACACGTGAACACATGATTATTGACCCATGGAAGATGGTTGCGTTTTATAACTCCTTGGTAGAATTTCAAATTTGTTTTACTAGCTAGGTTAGAAAACGTTCAAGGGAGCTTCAACAGCTTCGGTTATTCCCACACACAAAGGTCGAAGTAGTCCACTAGGCTTATTTTTGAGATGCATTCGGTCTCGTTTCAATCTAAAAAAAAAAAAACCTTGAACCTTTTCGTGGAATCCCAAATAGAACTCTTAGACTTAGACGATTGTTAAAATATAGCGTCAAGGGGGAAAGGAGTTAATTTGAGTCTGTTTTACGCCAAATGGGTCGTCGTATTCCTTTCCTCTCTTATCTTTCTCATAACACCCATTACTATAAAAGAAACACCAACTCTCTCCTCTCAAACACCCACTCTTTCCTGTCCAACTTTTCCTTTCTTTATGCCTATAATCTCCCTTTTCTTTCTTGTTCTTGTTGATTACCTTTCTTGTTATTCCTCATGCTTTAAGGGGCTATAAGAAGTCTGCATGACTTGCTTGAGTTGTTGTGTAGCTCAGCTGGGTCGAGTAATATATATCCCGGGACAAAAAAGGCTTAATTAAAAATTGTTTTCAACACGGTGAGTTGTTGGTTTTGAAGGGCGTGTTTTCTGAGATGGAGACGGCGGTTAGTGTCGGGAATATTTTGGCTCTTTGTAGCATAGTGTGGGGTGATCAATTTATAAGAAGATCGAAATCAAAGATGGACAACAACTGCCATTTTGGGGATACAGGCCAGGAATGGGCATATATGGCCAACATAAGGGCAAAATTTACATGTGAATGTTCTTCCTAATTTGTTTCTGTTTGCTTTGCTTTGCTGTGTTCTTTATTAAATTAACAACTCATCTGTTATTTCTGCATGCTTTGATTTTTTGAAAGTGTTGAAAATAAGAGTGTTAAATCACCAATTGTCTTATACAATAAATTACGAAGACAAAGTTCGAACTCATGACTTCTCTGCTCTGATACCATCTTAAGTCATTATTGACACGGTACATAACTAAGATTGTTTTGATAACGTATGATAGCAGCTAAAATTATGAATTGAAAATAGAAAATAAATTTCAGGAAGAAAGAAAATAACAAATATGAAAGAGAAAAATTCATAATTGCCCCAAATAAATAAACAGAGAAATAACTCTGAAAGACTTCAAATTTAATTAATAATTCAAAACTTGATTTCAAAATAATACAAACATGCCTTTGTATAGGCAAAGTTGGAGTATTTTTCAAGCAGAATACTTGGAGAAAAAAAAAATACAAAACATAACTGTAAACTTGGAGACAAAGTGAAATTCTTGTACAAAAAATAAAATATATTATTATGAAAATAATATTCAAATATTTTGTATGATTCTTTCCATTCTTGAGCTGATCATCTTATTCAAGAAATAATCTTCAAATCGTATGTCTGATTTTCTCCTGCATCAGTCTCACCGGGTTGGAAAGAATTTGTCCTCAAATTCGAATCATCTTTGCCTTGATCTTTTGGATTTCCAATCAATTCATTCCATTCTAGACTTCTCAATACCAAAGCAACTTGATGCCAGAAGAAAGACAACTTGCAATTCATCACAATATTACTCTGAATATTAGATCTGAAGTTACTCACACCAACTTAAGATAAAATAATCTTCACAAACTCTTGATTGATTGTCATAAATTCACTCTCCGTAAATTTGTTTTCCAAAAATTTTCATTTCTTTCTTGACCACGAAAAATCAAAATTTCTTTCAACATGCTAAAACAAACGTCAAGATTTTCTTTAGGAAAATTTGACAGAAAATTTTCAATCCCAAGAAAATCAACATAATTAACTTTCAGAAGACCCCATTGGGATATTTCACGTTTTGGACTTTTATTAAAAACATGATTATCAACTTTTTGTTCAACTTCTTGAGCATATGACAAAAACCTTACCTCTATAAGTTCTTCATCATTGATGTATGTATCATAAGTTAGTGGAGAATTCCAATCTACAAAACATTGAGAATGATCTTCAACACCTTCTTCATGTTGAAACACTTCATCTAGATCACGTTGTTCCCGAACTAGAACAGGATTGTGATACGGGTTCTCGAAATTGGATTCTGAATCGCGACCGTCAATATCGTGATACATCTCCATGTTTTGCGCAGCTAGATGCTGGGTTAACTCTACGACCTGCTTTTGCAAGTCTTCAATCATTACGACTTGTACACTGCATTCATGGTAGGAAACTTCCTCCTTCAGTTTCTGTTTTTCAGCGTGAAACGTCCAAACGGTCTTTCCTTGCGTCCAGACGGATGCCGCTTAGGTGTCCGTACAGTAAGGTTACACGTGCGAACACGCGCGGTCTGTTGCATGCTTATGTGGCAACGCGCGTCCGAACGAGCTAGTGATCTGTCCAGAGGGGGACCCTATACGGTTTAAACATCACTTTCTCCCTTAGTCGCCGCATTCTCTTCGATTTTTCTTCACTTTTGTCTTCAAGTGCGTGTTTTCTCATGGGTTTTTGTATTATCTCGGCTTATTTTGTCATCTTGTGCATATTTCTCTTCATTCCAGGAACCTTTTCAGTTCTCTTTATTCTTTTCAGTGTTTTGCTAACTGTTAGAATATTGAATCTTTTGGGAATATGTTGCATGTTTGTGATATTTGCTGTGTTGGGAACATAGCATTAGTTTGGACTGTATTGTGATATTTGCTGGTTGTAATTTTTGGAAAAGTCCATTTTACTGCCGTTATAATGCCGGATTCTATTTTGGAACTGACAAGAATCTAATCTTTTTGAGATTATTTTTGGCAAATCTTGTTGGTTATTTTTGCAGAATCATGTCTGCTGCCAGTCCACAATGCAGAATCCGACAGAGGACAAAAGGAGATTTGGCAGCCCTCAGAGCCAAAATTATGGACAGATCCGTCATTGCCGAGTGAATGTTGTTCGTGCAGACATCATGGTGACTCCTCTGGACAGCATCCACGATATTATCCAGACCTACCATTGGGGATATCTTCACAACTGCGCATGTGTTGTGCTCACCAAGCTTGTCAGGCTATTTTATGCTAATCTCGAAGTTGTTCAGGATGATGACCGCGGGTTGGTTCTTCAGTCCTCTGTGGACGGGCATATTATTACTGTTGATCCTCAGATAATCAACCAGTTCAGTGCGGTGCCTGTGCTCCAAATTTCTGACAACCCTTACAATGAGGTAGTATTACCTCCTTCTCTGGATGATTTCAGAGAATTTTTCAATGCTGTCCCTCAAGGAGAAGAGCGTGCCACTACCATTAGGATCGGTGCCTTGTCTGCCCTGCACCTCATGCTTGCCAAGATCATCCAGCACAATCTTTGGCCTGTTGCTAGGCGTAGTGACCTCATTATGAAAAAGGCACAATTTGTCTATGTCATTTGCCTGCGCTTGCCCTTTTGCTTATGCAAGCATATTTTGGGAGTTATCTTGGAGGCTCGTGATGAGGGCAATATCGGTCTCCCCTTTGGCTGCCTACTCACTCAGATCATTTTACAGTCAGGCATCAGTGTAGCTGGAGAGCATAAGATGAAGATCCAGGATCCCATCAGCAAGCAGATGCTAATGAAGTCTAATGCCCAGCTGAAGCGTGATGATCTGGAAGATGCTCCACCGCCCCCTCATATTCATGTAGCAGTACTTGATATGGCATCCTCTTCTCAGACTGCTCCGCCACCTCCTCAGCAAGATGCCAGTTATGCTCGGATCTTAGAGGCCTTAGCTGCACTCCAAGGAGGCATGAGCTCTGTGTAGCTGGCGATTTCATCATTGCAGCAAAGGTTTACATCTATGTAGCAGGAGGTTCACTCTATTAACCTCCTTGTGGAGCAGAGCCAGCTGAACATCCAGGAGTGTCTCAAGCACCATCATCCATCCAGCAGTGATGATGAGGATGATGCGCCTATGGCTGAGGCAACTTGATTTATTTTGCACTTGTTTTTTATTACTATTATTATTCTGAGACAATTTGTCTGTTAATTTTTGGATAATTTGTTAAACTTTATAACTCTTGGATATTTTATTACTCTGTTTACCCTTGTCCTACTGAGACGTTTAGGGAGAATAATTTATGTGTGGTTTTTCTTATTACTTTGTTTTACCCTTTGTCATTTTGTGACAAAAAAGGGGAGTAATTTTTTATTTGGACCGGGATTGTATTTTTAACCGGTCAAATATTTTTGTCCCAGAATGGCCAAATGGAGAGTTTGTTAGTTTGTGATTGGCTACATTCTCTTGGACAAAATCACTTCTATGTAATGATGCTTTTTATATAGGGATGTTTTATTTGGAGTCTACATTTCAGTTTTGTTCTTCAAAGAAGACTTTGTGCAGAATTCAAAGCAGTTAGTACAGTTCCCTTGCAACCGTCCGGACAACATATTATACCGTCCTGACGCTCAACTGTCCAAGCATCAACCATCCGGATGACGAGAACTTTCAGTCCAGACCTTCCTCTGTGTCGAGAAGCTTCGAACTGATCCAGCTTGCATCCGTCCGGACATCTCAGCAGCACGTCTGGACGCTGTCCAATGTTCGATCAGCTATGGGATTTCTTTCCAAAAACACAGATATAGGAAGACAGTTGCAACCGTCAGGACGATGTGTGTTCCCGTCTGGACGTGCTCATTCATAAGGCAAGTCGTGCATTCAAAATCCAGACGTCCGGACGTTAGTCTTCATGGTCCGAATACTCAAGCTTCATATATGGAAATTGCTTGCATCAGATCAACCGTCCAGACAACAAATTTTATGGTTCGGACGCGCCAAGCCTTGATATGAAAATTGCGTGCAATTAAAGTGCGATCGTCCGGACGCACCAAGCCTTGATATGAAAATTGCGTGCAACTAAAGTGCGATCGTCCGAACGCTATGGCAACACTGTCCGAACGTGGCTCAATTTAGGAAAGAATTTCAGCGAAATTTGAAAAGCCGATCGCATAGTTGTCCGTCCGGACACCTTATGTCTACCGTCCGGACGATGCCTAGATATTTCAAGTCAGACGCTCATTTGAACCTCTAGCTTACAAATAGAGTCCCCTAGGCTTGAGAATTGTAAGAATTCAATATTGAATTCCGTAGTGCTTAAAGAGTTATATTTTAGAATTATTGTCCTAAGTTAGTCTCTCTCAAGCCGTTGCCAAGTGCTGTTACTGTGCTGAACTGAAATCTATCTTAGGAGTTAAGGATTTCATTGAAGACCCTTTCAAGTAGGAGACTTAGTTGGGAAGCGTTCGTGCTGGGTTACACGTCAAAGTTCAAGGTACGACCACTGCATAAGGGTATGTGAGTGCTACTGCTTTGTAACTAACCTTGTCTTCTGAATAGTGAATATTCTGAGTTTGGCTGTCCCGAAATGGTTTTTCTCTTAATTGAGTTTCCATTTCGTCAACAAAATATTTGTCTCTTTATTTTCCGCATTGTGATATTTTGTTGCACACTTTTGCACACACTTGTTAAAATTAGAAGTCATCTATTTTTTAGTGTGACTATGCAAGTGCTCATTTTGTTGATGGGTTGGTTTGTTTCAAAGATCCGATGTTTTTGCGTTCATGATATTTGGTATTCCAAGTTAATGTGTCAATTTTCTATTGGAGGGTGTAAATAAATGGGTTTACGCTAAAGCCTAATAGAAGTTATTCTCAAATATAATTCTCACATTGAGTAATGCTACATACTACACCTCCATTCCACTTGTTCGATGTAGCAGCATATATCAGCCATGTTTAATAAAAAAAATAAAAATAAAAATCGAAAGATAATGGGCACTGCTACATCAGTCCAATAAGATGAGAGTAAGATGGAGATATAGTATGTAGCATTTCTCTTCCTACATTGGGAGCAACTAGGGTTTTACTACTATGGCATAATTTGATTTTTTGTTAAACGAAAATAAGTAACTTCACTTAAAATAATATTTTACTTATTTGAGGATTTGATCCCATGACTCGTAGTTTTAATACTGCTAATCAACCCATTAAACCAATCTTCGAGATAAAATTTTGAAATCAATATATTTATTTTATGCTTTAAGAGTGTTTTGATCCATTTAATTAAGATAACCAAATCGCACTAATGGGCCCCTGCACATCTACTTGGACTACACCTACGAATTACTTTAGCTGAGGATAGGTTTTGCGTTATGTAAGTTTGCTCGTACCATGCATCTTAGTTCCAAATCCCAAGGACTCATTTGTACCTGCGCCGTTGATCTTTTCCCCCTTACTTCATTATCCCCTCGTGCATGCCTACCTAAACCTTGCACTTTTATCCATACTCCAAAAACCCTTGTCAGTACTTGCTCTATTCCATCAAGTTACAAATCACCGTCAGCTCTAATACTACTTGTTAAAGAGATTGACACTGAAACTGCAAGAAATGTATCGGTGAGACCATAATGTAACATGTTAAGATACCACTCAATCCAATACAACTTAAACATATCGGTATGAACCCAATCCACCGTGCCATATTAACCACTCACATTTGTCACATCTTCTCAATTATATTGCACTAACACGTGTATACTCTAACATGCACATTAGATGACAAATCACCTCTAGAAAAAGTTTGGCCAGCAGTTCCTTTTTCCTTATTCAGAACATCCTTCTGCGCTTCACTATTGGAAGAAAGCCTGGCTACTTGTCTGCGCATCCTCACATCAAAATAACACAGGTTCCACTGTTAAGACAGCTTGGGGCGGGCAAGTTTAAAGGTTTTCCTGTAATTTGACCAGAGAGCCAAGAGAAGTATAAACCAAATAAGTTCCAATATATATAAAAATCATATACAATGATGAGCCTTGCCAACAGCGGTTGCCATTCGTCTCCCCATGTTCTTGGTTTATTTGATGGGTCGTTTTAGCACTGCCCTAAGAAACAAAGTTTATTGCCGAGGCTACAACTCACTTAAAAGCTAAATATTAGTACTAAGATACTAATAATCATAAAACACAACAGCTTCAAACATCCGAACAGCAAGATCCATTATGTTTTTCAGCTCTGCCATTTGACCTCTGGTGATAGGAAACAAAGTAACAAACAGATTTATGATATTAATAGCCTACAGCAAGAACTCCCTTGGATCGGTAACATAACCCGTCAAAGCAGATGCTGCTGCAGTATATGGGGAAGCAAGATATATCTGGCCTTCTTTGTGTCCCATTCGGCCTGGAAAGTTTCTGTTTGTTGTTGACACACAGACCTGCAAAGACCATCACTCACAGTTATATTAAATTCATAGAAATTATAGCCATTGGCCTTACACATTATAAGATATCTAAGTTAAAAACATAATGGGGTGGTCGCGATACAACAATTACCAATAAACTCCTGCATAAACAAAATCAATTACATTTCTATCTTCCGAATCTTCAGATACTCGATTCTAGGATTAATATGTAAATAGTTTCTCTGCACCTTCGCTCCTCATCTTTGATGGGTGTAAATAACCCCAACAGTCATTTCACCCCAATGCCAATCAAGATCAGTATTTGAAGTTAGGATCCCCACATCTTTTATAACCGACTCCCAACAACTCTCGTTCCAGATAAATTAAAGAATCATTCACATCTTAAGATGTCAGCCATCACAAAAAATTATAGATCCATAATATAATGATCCTACTGCTAACCAATCACCAACATAACAGCAAAGAACCCACCCCAAATTACCAAAAAATCACACACACACACACATATATATATATACCCCAGCCAGACAATTCTTGCACAGCATAGAACCACAAAGCCTCCATCAAGGAAGCTCAACTTGAAACATGTTTGGGATTGCATTGGGAAATAAAGCTTTTAAAGCAAAAAATAGCTTTTTAGAAAAAACATCATTTTTAAGCTTTTCCCAAAAGTGCGTTTTGGCCATTTTTAGAGTAAAAAAGTCAAATAAGTACTTTTAAAGTTTTTTTACCAAACAGATCAACTTTTTGTTTGGCACAACTTTTTAGGTACTAAAACTACTTTTAAGCTCCCTAACACAATCCAAACAGGCTCTTGGTAGACCAACTATATCGATCATCAGCAAACAAAAAGTACTTTGCATTAACATGCTGACTCTACAGACCCTTCTAAATAATGCAAGAGGCAGCCTCCATTGGAAGGCTGAGATGATTGTTCTCATACATTTAAATGTTATGTGCTAAACAAGTAAATTAGATAAGAGGTTACTTTTATTAACTGGGAATTTAAGTGTCACTACAAAACGATTGCTCTTATAACACTTTGCTTTAAACATTAATTAAAAAATAAAAAATAAATTAACACTTTGCTTTAAACAATTACTCCTATAACCCTTTGCTCTTCTTGAGACAGAATATAAATGTCAACCAAACAATTACTGTCAATCTCGTGTAAAGATTAATCTTCTACTGGGACCCAACAAGGGTCAGGCATCAGTCTCATCCACTTGAATACGTTGACATGCAATGCAATGATCTATGAGCTCCAGCAAATGGAGAATTGTACCACAATATTACTATACAGCACAATAATGTTAGGAGTCACCCTCACTGTTCTAACAATTCAAACATGAAAATTAACCTATCCGCATCATTACAAGCATAATGCAGACTTCTCAGGAAAAATTTCTGGACTTAATATTATGAACTGGAGCAAGCAACAAAGGCATTTAGTGCCCATGAAACATGTATTACATTCAGAATCTATACCAGACAGGCTCTGGAATTTCTTTGCGCATTGCAGCGGTGATGGCCATTAAGACTGGGCCATGGGCAAGTCATTTATTCCAATTTAGTACTTCTATTGATTTTTTCTTAAGATTTTAGCTGGAAATATGGATCTACTTTCAGAAAACAAATAAACTTGACATCCAATCATGCTGTCTGGAAGGTTCAAAGAAGGGAAAAAATAACTTGCCATAGGTTCATTCATGCGTGCATAAGTGTCTTTAGGGCCACCCAAACAAGCACCACAACTAGGACTTGCCGGTGTGTCACAACCAGCTTCCTCAAATATCTGGGAGCAAGTCTTGCCACCAGATCCTGGTACTTCAAGACCATATACGTCCATCCAAACCTGCAAAGTTAATCATATAGATGCTTAACATTTCATTTACCATTATACTCTTCCTATGATTATTTTCTATTTAACTAAACTGTGATTTAGATTTACAAACCTTTTGGGTTGCAGGGACGAGAAATGTGGGAACTTTGACCTTTTTGCCCTGCAGAAAAAGCAATTACATCATTTTAGTTTAATCCCCCAAATAGGGGAAAACAATATTGGCGAGCAGAAACAATGACGCTGGCAACCAAATGAATTACAATAAAATAAGAAGCTCCAAAAAGGAACACAGTTATTAACGCTATCACAATGTCAAAAACTCCTTAATGAACACAACACAATAGCATAACTAAATCTCAATTCAATTGCTCTATAAAGTAAATAATGCTGAAAGGTCAAATAAAATGCTATACAAGAACAAAATATGCAAATAAGGTATGTTTCTATGCAGAATATATTAAGATACATGTTTCGTGAGCAAAATACATCGCCAATCCCCATGAATTATATTATACTAGTAAGGCAGAGGGTTAGTGATTTTTCTCATGATTCTTAACAAATGGATAAAGACCAACCAAGTCAGCCACCAGCAATCAAAATTTCCAACAACTCAACCCCAGAAACTGATAAATAAAATAAAATAAAAAGAAGAAAAGAAGAGATTAAAAAATAACATTATATTTAGACTTTAATCCATGCCAGCATATAAGTAAAAATAGAATTGTTCAGCATATACAACAAAGATATATGGCTTCTTACTGAAGCTAGGAAAACTTTGGCTGCAGCCATAAAGTCCTCCGTTTTTCCTCCTGTACAAGATCCGATATATACTCTGTCAATTTTCACATCTTTGCATTCTCTTGCTAAAGCCCGATTATCAGGAGAGTGAGGCTGCAAAGATATATAGACATCATTAATCATACTAAAAGGAAAATCTAGCAATCCGTCAAGAACTAAAACAGAGACGAACAGTTTCAGGAGATGAAGTATGTGATCCACAATAGTGTCCCATTTTTCATTACATCAGGAAAATAAAATATTTTGGCAGCGATCAAAATCACCCCCACCTTTGCTACCAGCGGTTCCAGTTTTGAGACATCAAATCTGTACTCAGAAAGAAATCTAAAAGGCAAGAAAACAAAACTCATCAATACAAATGAAATCCAATATAGAAACCCGAGAAAAAAAAAATTATTGGAAAAAATTTATCAAAGTTAATATGTCATCAAATAATATATTCTCATCTTGATCACAGTATGAATGTAGAAAATATTTAAATTTCAAGGTTTGAATTGAAATTTATAGCAGTTTACAGTACCTAACAAAAAGCATAAGAGCAAATGACGTTGGAGGAATTTGTAGCACTTCAGAAAGTACTACCGAAACACCCGTAGATGTTAGGTGAATAAAACAGAAAATGAAAACGAAAGTTTGTGTCTCATTTGTTAAGCAAAAAAAAAACATTTTGCCAGTAAATGATTTTAAAATGCAAGAGTAACCATTGGTACACTAAGAGTGTGTTTGGCATTGCGATTTCATAGACAAACAATGTGATTTTAAACCAAATTACAGAATATGAATTATTTGGAATTGTGTTTTCAAAAATGCAGAAAAAAAAAAAAGAAAAAAAAAGAGCCGCATGTAAGGAAAGGCTTTTTTGAAAACACAATTTTAAAGGCTAAACTGCGATTTTGCCAAACGCTTAACTACATTTTTAAAAATTACGTTTTCAAATTGCACATTTTAAAATCGCAAACTCAAACAGACCCTGATGCTATTTTTTTTGTTTGTATATAAAAGAAATAGAAAGCTATAATGAGAAATAAATTTTACTGAATTCTTACACTAAAAATGATTTTATGACAAAACCCTACACTGGCCCTCCCCTCTTCCCCAATTCCAATCAATTAGAGTGCATCTTTTATACCTACAAGTTGAAACTATTCACTAATTACAAACATAATGAACAAAATATAGCCTTTACCAACAAGCAAGCCTACATGGAACCTCTCTTTGATAATTCTATTCATCCATATTGCCTTAGAATTATTATCTTTAATCAATTAAGTCAACCAGAACATGATAGGTTGGAATTGGGCTTTATGATGGGAATCAACTATCTATACATTCTTGCCAGCTCTGACCGAGTGCATTTGAAAGTGACAAGACACGACAGGATCTGTAGCTATTTGTGCACTGAAGGTTTGAAAGGTCCTCAAAATCCCATTCAAAGCCGAAATTCAATTGTTCGTTGAGAATCTAATTGTTTGATGTTGTTTCAACTACTACATACTCAAATCAAACCAAAACCCCCTGCCATCCCCACCCAAAAAAAGAAAAAATGAAAGAAAAACTCTCTTATGCAATTCCATATAATTTAGTATACGTCCATGCAAGTTTAAAACTAAATACTCAAATACATAAAAGCAATACTATTAGAACAAGGATTAGACATAGAACTCTATTGTAATAAGAAACTAATCCATAACAATTATTTATTCATTTACTACCTTGCCTGTTCATCACTATAAACTGGTTCATAGGCCACAGAGGTCTTATCCTGCACAAAACAAGAGAGAAGATTATAAGCAAATGTTAGACATGAGAAAAGTAGAATACATAAAGGACAAACATTTTCTGTTCAGCAAAAGCACACGATTTGAAGCAATAAGTTTTACATTAACGAGAAAACCCAACCCCATTAAGACAGATGGTTACCCAGGCTTCCAGTCCATTACCCTCAAACTTTAGTATATCAAAGCTAGGCGGGAAATTTTGTTTATCTATGTGGGGGATATATGGCTCATACAGAGTGGAATGGTCCAAGTGTGTTAGTATAAACGTACAGAAATAGATGCATAGCTAATACATAAATCTGAGTGCATGTAAAGACAGACGAGGCATGTAATGATCAATAGCACGAACCTCAAGGTACTTAAATGTAGTGCTATCAGCAGGAACAACACCATTCTTTCCCCCAGCTTCAACAACCATGTTGCATAATGTCATCCTTTCTTCCATCTATCCAGTACAGAAGATTAAAAAACTATAAACTTATTATCCACAAGATTTTATTTTATTTTTCTTCTAAGTGGTAGAATCAGAAAAAAAAAAAAAGTGCAATTAACATTTGCAGACATATATTTGTAATGATATAATAGACTTGGATCAAATATATTTTAAGATTTACTCACAGTTAAACTTTCAACAGTTGTGCCAACAAACTCCATAGATTTATATGTCGCGCCAGATACAGATATCTCACCAATAATCTGCAAGGCAAGTATTGTTAAGGAAATCAACAAATCAGAGAATGGAAGCTATATATCCTAAACGAACCAATTAAAAGTGATATACCGGATAAGGCTACATATGAACATTCAAAGGAAATAATAAATTGCAGAACAAGTTTAACTTACTTGTAAAATCAAATCTTTTGCAAGCAAATAACTTGGCATTTCACCATCCAACACAAATCTAAGAGTTGGGGGCACCTGCAAATTAAAGATGCATGAAAAATTAGATATAAGGATACAAAAAATACAATTCTACATTAGACAAAAAAAAAAAAAAACTGTCAATTTATAAGATAGAACACGCATACAGATTGCAGAAAATGGCAAACACACAGCTTGAAGGCAATTGAAAGGAATAATCTTCCTTTACTTTTTGGATTCTAGTTCTCTTATCTGTTAAAATACCAAGAGACTTGGAGATCTACTAGTTCTGTAATTTAAGAGATAGCTAAGGAAAAAACAGAAGTGCAATCATGGTAGTGCTTTTCCATGGAAGTGTTAAAAGAGAAAAATAATTGCTTTGAAAACATCTTTATGGGCTTTTCAATAATTAACTCAAATTAGCAGGACGTAAAAGAGTGTAACATAGGAATGCATACTTCTTGTACCAAAGGCAAATACATAAAACACACATAAATATATAATTATAAATATAATGAACACAACAAATATACACACCAGCCAATGACATATCTTAACTACCTTCCTAACAGCACATAGGAAACACCCACACACAAATATTTTTTTTGATAGAGGAGCACAACCTTAGTATGTAGGTAGTATACAAGAGAACCCCTAAAGTATAGAAAAGAAAAACAAAACTCCAAAAACTCAAAAAAATTAGAAACAGGCAACCTATTGGACACTACTATTCACATTTAAAGGAATTGGAACATCTTCTTCCACTCTAACATCGCAGTCTCACGATCTTCAAAGCTCCTTGCAATCGCTCTATCCAAGTACACCAAATAAAACACGAAGGACCCAACCTCTACACTTCCAAAATCGTACAGTGTGCCAATTGTTCCCTTCCAACTCACCAAGAACTCCCTCACCCTTCGAGGCATAAGCCATGCAACACCAAACATCTGGAAAAGCGAACTCCATAATTCTTTTGGCAACCTCATAATTCTTTTGACTCCTTACTTTTCTTATACATACAACACCAATCCACCACAATAATGACCAACACTAAATAAACCCGGATACAAAAACTTCAAAGGCTACTCCCCACACCATACATCGTGCCAAAACTGCACCGTAGATCCATCTCCCACCTCATACCTCACAAATTTTAGATAGCCTTTCCAAACCACTCCTTGTACATTCCCACAACTCCCACACCATAAGCCCCGCAACCTCCTTAAAACACCAAGCTCCCCTCAAACTATCATATTTATTGTCCACCACCGATCTCCACAGAGCCTCCCTCTCTATAGCATACTGCTATGACCACTTTCTCAAAAGGGCTCAATTAAACTGAATTAGATTTGTTACCCCCAAACCCTCTAAAATTATCAAAGTACATATTTTCGACCACTTCACTAAATGAAACTTAAACTCATCTTCTATTAGCCACTCCTACCGAAATAGGACAAAGAGACAAATAATACGTTGGTAAATCAAAAAGAGTGCTTTTATCAAAGTCAACCTGCCTCCCTTTGATAGCTAAAGCATCTTCCAACACGCCAACCGATGTTATCTTCTCAATAATGCCATTCCAAATGGTAGAAACCCTATAAGGAGCTCCCAAAGGAAGACCCAAATACTTCATCGGCAATGAAGCCACTCTACACCCAGGAATGTTAGCCAAACCCTCTACATCACCCACATTGCCTACATGAACTATCTCTGACTTGGACAAGTTGATCTTGAATCCCGACATCATTTCAACACATAGGAATAGACACCGTAGGTTACAATTTATTCATAATTAGGCTCACAATAAATCAAATCATCTGCAAACAACAAATGCGACACTATCATCTCCTTATGATTCCTCGATTCCACCGAAAATCCAGATAAGAGTCTGTTGTCCACAATAGCAAACATCATCATACAGTTTCTAGAACTTCTAATTTGAGAAGTACAAACATCTTTGGAAGACCTTAAATATGAATATTAAAATCATCCTAGCATAACAAAAGTTGGTAAAGTGAGGACATGTATAAATGCTACACAACAGAATGACAGCATAGTTTCCAAAAGAAAGCAACGCATCTATTGACCTTGAGCAGCAGCTTCCCAGCGCCCAACACAAAACCTGCATCAGTATTGCCAATTCCAGTAGCGAATTGGCCAAACGCTCCAGCTGTACAAGTGTGAGAGTCTGTACCCAGTAGGACCTGGAGGCAATGAAAAGGGTTTGACAAAATTTGTGGAACATAAAGGCATAAAATTTACATAAACTATTAACATCTCAATGAATTTGATGAAAGAACCATACCTCTCCAGGCCTGCAATGACCTTCTTGCGCAAGAGCAATATGGCATACACCTTTGTAATCTGGGTTAGCCTGAAAAGTTATGAAGTAAACTTTACAAGTAATTTCAATAACCAGGGAATAAAATAGAAGCTCTTACAGAGAACAGATTAGCGAATGGAAAGTAAAGATGGCTGAAGAGCCATACCTTAAAATTACCAAGATCTTTAATATCATAAAAGTACTTGATATTTTGCTCCATGCAGAAATCCCTCAATATATCCACGTTACGGTTTGCACGTTCATCACTCGTGAATATGTAATGGTCGGGTATTATTACAATCTTTTCCCGGTCCCAAACCTTAATTCCAAAACAACAGTGCACTTACATAATCTCAGACACAGGAAATACACAAACCAAAACACACAACTCACACCACACAAGTAGAGAGAGAGTTCACCTAGCATCAAACTACATCAACATTTAAGCTCAAAACTCAGCAACCAAGATGATGATGAAGACTGTGTGTGAAACAATCAAACACATCAGAATGTGAATTACATGCTCATATGAGCCTAGATATAATCAATCTATCGTGGAATACTTGACCACCAACGAACTGACCAACTACCGATCAATGACAAGCAAACGACCCAAGGGGATCGGTGCCCACCCCTAACCTTAATGAGCACAAACACAACCCTAAGTGTAATGGAACTTCAAACTTCCATAAATATGCAATTCTTCTTACACATTTTCATCACATCGCCAAACTAGACTTACACTACTTAACATATAAAGCATTTACAATCAATTTAACATATCAGCTTCACAATCAGCAATCATTAAAATCTTAGTGAAGCACACAATCATCAAAACAAATGAAATCACTTTGCAACACATCAGACAAGCCAATACCTTGGCGTTCTCTCCGAATTCTTTCTTGAAGATTCCGATCGAACCTGGGCCACAAACATCATGGGTCATCAAAATGTCAACATTCACCCACACATTCTCACCGGGGCTCAACTGGGTTTTCTCGGAAGCCCTGGCAAATATCTTCTCGGTCATCGTCATCGCAGTCTTGACCTGAAATTAACCAAAATCCCACCATAAAAATCCACAAAACTATCAAACCCATTAACAAAAAACACAAATTGATGAGAAAAAAATGATAGGAACCCAACTGAGCCAGTGGTGGAAGGCTTGCGTTCCGATTGCTGCGGTGTCATGACCGAACAAATTTTCTTGGAAACCGTTCTCCTGCATTTCGGAATGGAAAATAGTGACGGTGCCGAAAAAGCAGAGAACCCCAAATCTTTCTGCAAAAAAGAGAAGGAAATATTAGACATCGATTATTGAAATTTTTGTCAGCGAAAGAATGAGAAATAAAAGTTACAGTGAGAAATTTGGGAAAGTGGGAGTTGGGGTGACGTATTTGACCTTGTTGAGGATGAAAGATGTGGGGGTTAGAGCAATGGTAGAGGAAGCCATGCGTGGATTGTGGTGCTGTTTACTGCGAGGTTTTAGAAAATGCAGAGTGCCACTAGTTTCCTGAGAGAGCTGGAGCGGCGGCCGAAGACTTGGATTTTGGGTATGTTGCGCAAGGGATCTTCGGCTTGAGTTTACTGTTTGTAGTGGGACCATATATTGTTTCAGGTACGATCGATGTTGGGACACAAGATTGAAGGGTAGGAATTTTAGACAAGGAATTTTTTTTAAAAGTAATTTCGACTGGAAAATGTGAAAGATTAGTATGAAATCTATCTGTTTGTTTTCGTACTCGAATAGTCTAAAATTTATGTGAATATGTAAGTTTTATATAAGTTTTTTACGTTATTTGATTAAATTATTACCAATTCGAACAAAAATTTATAGCAATTCTTGAATTGAAATTTAAAGTAATTAGTTGTCCCTATTGCATGCAATTTAGACCGATAAATTTGAAAGACTTTTTTTTATAAAACCCACTTATCTGGATAGGTGAGTATTTCAAAATTTATGGGTCTCTCACGTTATTTTTCCAAATTATTAGAAATTGGGACAGCTAATTACTTTAAATTTCAATCCAAGAATTGTTACATGCGCACATCTATAGCTTGGCCAAAGAAAAATATATTCCCATGATTTTAAGGGTAATTCAATCCGTTAAGACCACGCATCATGAAACAAAAGTTGAGATTTTCCCTTTTTCTCCCTTCTCTTGCAGTCACAAAAAAAAAAAATGAAAAAAAGAAAAAGCTCTACTTGCTATATGGCAAGCTGCTGCCCTAAGCCCTTGAAAGGACAATTCTATTATAGCAAGTATTAGAATCTAGCTCCCAACGGACCCACTAATCGATCAATTTTGTAAGGCATATAAAAAAAAAAAAAAAAATGTAATTTTGTAAGACATAACTTTAGTCAAATGGACTATGTCTATCAGGCGTATGTACGTCCATGCAATCTTAATTCATTTGGAAGTAGGCCTAATCTTGCCGGGGATTAACAGTTGGGCACGAAGGAAGCTTTTCATGATGCTGGATGCATGTGATGCATACCACTAGAAGATTACAAATTGTTTCAGAATTACAAAGACAACCTGTTAATTCTGATCGATTGTTAATTAATTATATATAGGCGTATTCAGAATGAATATACAGAGACGTACGACTCTTGCCTTGAATAACTTCGATCACCAAGATAGGTTTTTTCTTCTCTACGATCGAGTTCCTCTCGAGAGAAATTAAACTCTGGGTGAAGGTTGGGTCTTGCCTTAGGGCACAAGCTAGATAGTCTCCTAGTCTTTGGATTGATGAGTAGTGTTGATGATCAGGGAGAAAAGAGAAGAGGTAGGAGGCGGTACTGGAGGATCAAAAATGTGGAAGATCAGGAGGAGCTGACTATATATAATTTGGGAAAACCTATTAGCAAGGAGGCCTTTAGGATATAGATATACGTACCTATGTTGAAGATCTCTGGAGAGACCAAATGGGAGAGTTAATGTACGTCACTACAAAAATAATAATATATATATATTTAGTGATGGGCATTTAGTGACGTGTCAGGAGGCATGACACATCATTAAATGCTAGTGATCGACATATCCGCCACGTCACTAATCAGTTCATCATTAATCCCCATTTTTCATAATTCTTTATAAAATTCAGTCTCACATAATAATTAGGCAATGTGAGACTTAGCACTCATGAGTATTTTTATAAATCACTTGCTCTGTGAGCTATTCATCTCTCTCCAATATGGGACCGGGATGTTACAAACTCCCCTCCTTAAACTCCTGACGTTCTCGTCAGGGCCACGTCATGCGATGCTCCAGTACCACATTACCTGGCGTTACTATGTAAAACTGGACTTTATAAGAGATTCTAGGAAAGCTTCAAATTGACTAATCCTTTTAGAGTGATAACATGCACATATGTAACTAACGTTTTTCCTTAAATCGTTACAAAAGAAGTTGAGAATAGCATAAATTGTACGGTGCGGGAAGTGGCGGGTGTAACACCCCAGATTTTAAGACATGACGTCTTAAATAGAATTTAAGATCTATGGCGATCAATTCACACTTTTAATTACTCAATCGACATTATTCTGATAAATTGCATCTTTATGTGCTATATGTTCCAAAACCTAAATATTTAGTGAATTGGTTGGAATAATAATATCTCTAATTTTATTATACGAGAATATTTTGAAGAATAATATTATTATGAAATATTTATTTTACAAGATATTATTTTGATCTAATATTATTTTGTATAATAATATTATCAGTGTAATAATGTTATTCAAAAAATAACATTATTTATGAAACGAACTGGACTCAAAACGGGTTTAAAATTATACTCTAATGAGTTATTAAAATGATAAAGACCTAATGTAAAAATACATGCTGATTAACTTCATCTGTACCGATATCTTTGAGGAGATTTGATGCAATCATTTCTCCTGGACAGTGCATCTCCCCTGAACAATTGCGTCATCTTCGATGACTCACCCATACAATTCATAATTCACAACTTGCTGTCCACGCCTTCTTATGCCTATATAACTGATTGCCTTCTCTTAAGGAAAAACTTGCACCTCTCAGTATATCACTGAGCTATTCCTTCTTCCTTTTATATATTTCTTTCCTTTCTTCTTCATTATTCTTTTCTTCTTCTTCTCGGCTGAATCCGAGTGAGAACAGAGAGAAAGAGAGATGAGAACTGAGGGAGAAACACAGGGAGCCCGAAAAAGAGGGAGAGAGAGATCGGGAGAACAAGAGAAATTGAGAGGCCGAGAGAGAGAGAGTGAATCAGAGAGGGAGAACCGAGAGAGGGAAACCGACGGAGGAGAGGACCCAGAATCGGAACCCGTCAAACCCGACGGACCCAGAAGAACCGGAGCTGAAACCCGACTCTCCGGCAAAACCCAGACCCGATCCTCCATGGGTCATCGCCGGTGACGGTCCCAGTAGCGATTTCCGGCGGTTCTGGCCGGAAATCCAGCGACTCCCAATGGCAATTTTCCGATGGTTTTTCCTTAGCTTTAAACAGAAATTCGCTAGGTAATTTCGGATGAATTCTTATAATTTTACTTCGAATTGTTATGGGTTTATTTTGATTTATGATTTGTTGTTGATTTGTTGGAGTTTTCTCTGATGTTGGTTGATTTTCCGGTTGAATGGTGTTCGGTTGCTTATGGGTATTTATTGAATTATTCCCCTGTTTTTCCTTTGATCGGCCGAATACTGTGATGTTCGTGTATGTGGTGTTTTTGGTGGTTAATCTTTGGGTATTCCGGTGGTGATGGATTTGGAAATCGATGTTGGGTGTTTTAGGTCTCCTGCCTCGGCCAGCCGTGTGTGTGTGGCGTTGTTTTGGACCGGCTAGGTGTACTGAGTTGTGTGTTGTTTCGGTTGTGTGGATTGGACTGCGTTTTGGGTTGTATGGGTGAGTTTTGATTGGGTTTAGTTGGTTGCTAGGTGCTGGGTATTTTCCTTGATGCGTTTTGTGTACTGTGTTTTAGATAGGTTCCTTGATTAGCCGGTTTTGGGTGGTGTAGTATGTATATGTTATGATACAGTGTATTTGGTGTTTTTAGTACCGGTTGTGTGAAGTCGTGATGGTGTTCCTGTTTTGGGTTAGGGTATTTTAGAACTATATTTTAGTATTTGGTTTTATGGTTTAATGGTGTGATGTGTAAATTGAGGATAAATGAGTTTTAATAGAATTTGGTTAACTAATTATGTAACAGGAGAAGTGTCTCAGCTGTGATGTTGGATAAATAATATTTTCAAAGGTTGGATCTTAAAAAGAATTGCAATATGGTTTTCAAAATAATCAATTAAGATTTATATAAAGTTTAAAAGTAGATTTGTGTTTTAGAGTATTGTTCTATTAGTAGATAAGGAAATAATTGGGTATGTTAGAGGATGTTAGTATTTTTGAGTAAATGATAAACACTTTATAAGATTTTTAATATAGATATAAAAATGACAAACCAGATGTTTGGAAAAGTGAATTGATACTAATATCATATATATATATATATATATATATATATATATATATATATATATATATATATAATTATTGCAGATGATGATTTGAGAAACTGCACCAAAGAGCTGTTAGTATCTCTATACTTACTGAGGACGAAGCTGGTGGACTTTTCCATAAAATTGTGTTTACTGCCTTATTTATTTGTTTGCGCATGTGATTTTACATATTCTCTATTTTTAATTAAATTGGTTAATAACAAAGCTGGTATGCAGCGGGGGGGTTGATGGCTGCCAGTGGAACCTTAGGCTTCCGTGACACTTAATAAATAAACGGGTTATGACCTTTGGCTCATAGTCTGCTGGGACCTTTGGATTCCGGTAACAAACAAATAAGTTTTAAGCGAGAGTTGGCTAATACAGCGGGGGAGTGATGGTATTGCCAGCTGGGACCGTTGGCTCCCACAAAACGTTAATTCGGACCGTTGGTTCCATCACGAGAGGAGTGCAAAAGATGATAATTAAACTTTGCATTTAAGACTATCATTCTAGTGCTTTATAATTATGTCTATATTCAATTTATGTTTATAATTCGCGACATGGATTATTTATTGCATATACATGTGATTATAAAATCATATACATTGTGTTGCATTTTATAAATAAATCAGTATTCTTTATATTATGGAAAACAGTGGACTCACTTTATTGTTTTGTGTTTTTGTTTCTATATATATATATATATTGGTGCAGGTTTATAGAAAAAGATTAGAGCTCAAAAGGTCTTAAAGCTAAGGATACATAGTTTGTATTTTGTTTGTAGTCTTCTGTGTTTATAACATTTTATGTTGACAAGATTGCTAATGATTTCCATGTATTCTTTTGTGTCACTATTGACACTTGTTTCCATGTATTTGTTCTAAGTATTTTCTTTATAAATGTCTAGAGGTATTTCAGTTAGAAGTTCTGTCGTGTTATTCCAAGCCAATTGGATATACTATATTCCGCTGCCAAATCTTAACTCTGATAATGTTGTAGTAATGTTGACACTTGTTTCCATGTATTTGTTCTAAGTATTTTCTTTATAAATGTCTAGAGGTATTTCAGTTAGAAGTTCTGTCGTGTTATTCCAAGCCAATTGGATATACTATATTCCGCTGCCAAATCTTAACTCTGATAATGTTGTAGTAATGTCACGTGTAAATTAAAAAAAAAAATCACTTACGCCTTTTTGTAAAAGGTGGGACGTTACAGCGGAAGTCGATATAAACATGGAAGAGAGGCGGGTTGGGGCAAATACCTGAGCACCAAGATTGTGGTAGATCATGTTAAAACCCCTAACAAGAGGGAGGATGCATGGTAAACGTCAAAGGAAAGCAATCATTTCAATGCGAAAAGTTAGGGAAGGAGGCTGCACGACAGGGTTCTCAAAACGATTTCATGGGAGAGCCTATGAACAAGCTTACTAATATTACAAGTTCTGGCTTTCTTATATCTCTCAAAATTAATGTAACTTTTAAAATTATTATTGGATAAAAATTTAAATTCAACGATAACTTTAACAATCAAATCAGTTTTAAAAGAACACAAGAGAGACTTGTAGCATTATTTATGAACAAACACTATGGAGTAAGGCTCTAAGTGCCCAATCTTTGAAATGATTTGCGGGAAGCTGTAATGACAAATATTCCCTAATTATACATTTTATAATTATCATGAGACACTACTACTATAACTGACATTCAACTCGCAATGGAAGTTTGCTATAATTTTTTTCACTTTTTGTAAACTAAAAGCATCATCAACAGTATTTACCAGAGCTCTAAGCTAGCATAAACATATTACAATCATTCGTAGTACATAAATACATCAGTGTACGACTTACTGTTGAATATAGAGGGGTCAACGCCCACATGAGCACGCCCCTTTGCTTTCAAGTCAGGCGTGTTACAATGCCTGGCTTTCAATAAATTGGAACTGGCAGGCATTAAGTCTGACAGGTGCTATGCATGTCAGTTACTCTTTCCTGTGAGTACCGTCTAGGGCATTAAGCCATTAATCCAATTGTAACTTCTCTCTATCAATGGGCGGGGCTATATATATATATATAGCCCCCCATTAGATGAGTTTGAGATATTAATTAGAAAATACAGAAGTTTCTCTCTCAGTGTTTCACGAGTGCTCTTAGACTGTGAGTTTAATTTGTGAATATTACTCCATTAATAATTCTGATAGTGTATTCCACTGTCGGGAGAAAGAAGAGATCCGTTGGATAATCACGTGAAACAGTATTTGATTGCAATGCAAGCTAGTGAGGTACTACTCTATTCTGCTTTGCAGTACAATTTTTCTAATGTTGGTATCTGCATAGCCAGATTGCTATTGTTCTCGTTATTCTTTTTTTTTTTTTTAACATGTTACTGTATGTTTTTATTTTACTGAAACAAACTAAGTGACAGTACATCTACCTAATCTGGCCGGAAGTGCTCCATTGCACCACCACCACACCACAGTGCACACAACTTAGACTCCCCCACCGGCCCAACCATTCTTGCATTGATGTTTTGTGAAATGATATATTTTACTATTAAAACCTTTTTATCAAACTCAGAGTTCACAACATAGATAAAATGTCTTCCTTGTGATATTTACTCATTAGTTCATGAACTTGCACTTGAATCCTATAGCTAGTTGTTTTACAGTTATAGCTATAGTTGTTAGATAATGAATCTTATGAGGAGGTATATATATATATATGACTGTGGATGACCTACTCAGGCTAGTATTTGAGGAACTACACCCAAACTTGTGGCTTTATATATATGTGGTTTGGGTTTGAGGGTCGACTTGATGAATTCATATAGAAGTTCGATCTATTCTTGGTGTATTGTGCCTGTTGTCGGCCAAACGTGAATGAATGGTTTTTTGCAGGTGTGGATGACTCAGATTCGATCTCAGGCTTAGTTTTGATTTTGTGATAACAACGTACATTATGATGTTTGGAAAATTTAATTTCCCTTATGTTGCTTTAAAGATATTTTTGTGGAGTTGTTTTAATTGGATTTTAGATTATGATGGTTTTATTTTATTTAAGCACTTTGAAAGACTAGCATTTCGCTTTCGATAATTAATGCATTTTGATTTTATTAGAATTGGCTATCTTGTGATGTATAGCCTATCTTCTTGTTGATATTTAATTACCATTTTTCTCAATCAGTTCCTCTATTTATGGGATGAATCTTAATTAGATGAATACCTTCACCAAACTAGAAAGCATTCTTTGATCTACAAAGTTTTAAAGTACGTACATGCAGACATGTTATAGCCGTACAACTGGATTGCTTTGGATTTTTGCAAAAAAACAGAAAAATCCTGTTTTGGGTTGTAGTTTTTGAATTATACGACCTTATATATGCCTCCTTCTCAAGCATCAAACTCTGATATTTTAATGCATTGTTTGGTTCGCGGAATAAACTCTTATAATAGAATGATTATTCTTATAGAATAGTCATTACTTTGTTTGGTAGAGGTATTTTCTTTGAAATAATTATTCCTATTGAAATAGTATCATTCCCTTACCATTCTTAAAGGAATAGACTACATTTTAAACAAAAAAAAAAAAGAAATAAAAAGAAAAAACACTCATTATTTTTTATTTTCTTTATTTTTTTAATAAAAATAAGAAAAAAGAAAAAATTCATTTACAATGGCTGGCCGACCAATGGTTAGTCGGCCAGCCACATATGGATCTGGGAGTGGTGCGACCACCCCAAGAGCATTTGGGGGTGTTGGGGGTGGCCAACCACCCCAATGCATGGGTGGTCGGCCACCCACTAGTTTTCAAATTTTGTTTGTTTTTATGAAAAATTATATTTTAACCCCTCAAATTATCATTCGTTTTGCAACTAGCCTCATAAACTGCCAACACTCCGAATCTGGCCCCCCAAACTACCAAAACCTTTGAAAATGACCTCATTTGGCAAAATATCCCCACATTATCCCTGCCATGTGTCATTTTTTAATTAAAAAATAATATTTTTTTAAAAAAATAAATAAATAAGTGAACTAGAAAAAAAAGAAAGGAAAATGGGGTGGCTGCAGGGTGTTTTAGATTTTTTAGTTTTAAATTTTTTAGTTTTTTTAATTGAAAAATGACACGTGATAGAGGTAATATGGAAATATTTTACTAAATATGATATTTTTCAAAGGTTTTGATAGTTTAGGGGGCCGGAGTGGGAGTGTTGGCTGTTTGTGAAGCTGATTGGAAAACGGGTGATAATTTAAAAAGCTAAAATATAATTTTTCCTAAATACTATTAACAACGTATTATAATTAATATATATAAAAAATTTAAGTAATTAGAGCGGTTTTGGAAGAAAACGTTTCTTCCAAAACGACTCTTAAGGGGGCGTGTACACACCCCAAATATCAAAAGTTTCATATATGTTTTTTTTTTTCCTTCTAGAAACACCTGTACACCCGCAAGTCTCTAGCTATCTCGTTACTCTCGATTTTTTTTTTTTTTTTTTATGAGCCTCTCTATCTCTTTCGTTATTCTCTCTCTCTGATCTTCGTCACTCTCTCTCTTACAGACACCGCCGGTCGTCGCTCTCCGTCGACCACCGGTACGTCTTCTCTCTCTCTAGCTCTCTTACACGAACACTCTCTCTCTAAAAGAAGGACCATAGGTGGAATGAAGCATTTCTCTATTTGGAAATAGGCGAAGGAAGCGCATAAGAGGGAAAACTGGCTACGCAAGCTGAACTTGGGCAGATACAGTAGAAAAAACCCACCTTTGTAACTCCCCTTTTCCCCACATTGGAAAAAAAATATGAACTTTGCAGATGATTATTTCTTTTAGTTAATATTTGGGAGAGTATTTTGTTCTGCCACTGTCCAAGTGTCTATGGAACGTAAGTCAGTAGTGTTATATAAAATGAATTTAGGACAACATAAATGTGGCGGAATGGGGTTTTGGGCTAAAGAGTGAATCTATTCATGTAAATTAATCCTTGCCTTGTCAGGCTGATTCCCTTTTCATTTTTTTTTTTTTGAAAGATTGGTGTGTGGTGTCTGGGCTTTGGGTTGACGGCAAGCTTTGTTTTTAAGGTAGTAAATAACCCAAGAACTCTTGGCAGTAGATAACTTACAATTTTGTTTTTTTCCTACATTTTCTAGGATAACCCTTGGCCGACTTAAGAACAAATGTAGAAGATCACCCTGATCAGCACAATTGCAATCTCTTAGGCAGAACAACATGATATTCATAGTGTGCGCACATAATTAAGTTTACCGAACGTGGAGAAAATGATTGGTGTAGTTTCAGGTACTGCTGATGCCTCTCTCATCAATGCTAATTCATTTGTATGTACTGATATGCGTGCACTGTGCTGTGACAACATTTTCCAGTTTTTTTAAATGTTTTCATTTTTATATTTTCGTGGGTTCCCCAGTTATACTGATGATGGAGTAGGTTTGATGTTAGAGATAAAGCTAGAGGACCTTAGTAGAATTAAAAGACTTATTGTTTTTTATTGGGGTTTAGAGTCGTACGGCTCCAAAACGGCTCGAACTAGTTAGAGCAGTGTTGAAAAAGCATCTCAAAATTTTTTGAGCCATTTTGATAAAAACGGCTCCAAATATTTAGAACCGTTTTAACCAAAACGGCTCAAACAGAAAAGTACCAACCCTATGGTTTGAGCCGTTTTAAAAAGGCTCAAAATATTTTGAGCCGATTTTAAGCCTTAAAACGGCTC